>CAWUFW010003496.1:0-345000 GCA_963921515.1 Calotriton arnoldi
ATATACATATATCTACATATCTACATATATCTACATATATCTACATATATCTACATAGATCTACATATATCTACATATACATATATCTACATATACATATATCTACATATACATACATATATCTACATATACATACATATATCTACATATACATACATATATCTACATATACATACATATATCTACATATACATACATATATCTACATATACATACATATATCTACATATACATACATACATCTACATATACATACATACATACACACATATACACATATACATACACACATACATATACACATATACACACATACATATACACATATACACATATACACATACACATATACACATACACACACATATATACATATACACACACACATATACACACACACACATATACACACACATACACATACACACACATACACACACATACACACACACATATACACACACACATATACACATACACACACATATACACACACACACACATATACACACACATATACACATACACATACATATATATATATATATATATATATATATACACACAAATATTACATATATATATTTATTTATTTATAGATTCCATACCTTAGAAAAGATACCCAAGCAATACCAACCCCGGAGGTGGGTCTGCGAACTAAGTTCACACCAGAAAGTCCTGGAGAACAGAACGGCCAAAGAAGCAGTCTCTCCGGACTTGGCTGTCCAGGCAGTAGTGTTTGGTGAACGTGTGCAACGATGCCCACGTAGCTGCCCGACAGATGTGATTAAGGGGGACTCCCCGTCCCAAAGCAGTAGTGGCCGCCGTCGCCCTGGTGGAATGGGCGCGCAGTCCCACTGGAGGCTCCTTCTTTGCCAAAGAATAGAAAGCTTTGATGCACAGAACGACCTACCTGGAGATGGTCCGTTTGTGCACGGCCCGACCTTTCTTAGCGCCCACGTAACCAACAAAGAGCTGGTCGTCCACCCGGAATTGTTTGGTGCGCTCCAAGTAGAAGGAAAGCGCACGTTTTGGATCCAGACGGTGGAGCCTCTCTTCCTCTTTCGAAGGATACGGAGGCGGAAAGAAGGTGGGCAAAGTGATGGATTGGCCAATGTGGAAAGAAGTAACCACCTTGGGAAGAAAGGAAGGTATAGTTCTCAGGACGACCTTGTCCGGATGGACAGCCAGAAAGGGAGGCTTGGAAGAAAGAGCAGGGTGAGTAAGCTTGTAGCTTACTCACCCTGCGTGCAGAGGTGATGGCCACATCAAAGCTCAAAGGGAGCGCACATGAGGTAAGTAAGAATCAAGTTCAAGTCCCACTGAGGCATTACGAAGGGAACAGGAGGAAAAAGATGAATAATGCCCTTTAGGAATCTATTTACAACAGGGGACTTGAAAAGAGAAGGCTGATCAGCAAGCCTAAGGAAGGCTGAAATGGCTGAGAGGTAGCCCTTTAGAGTGCCCAGAGCAGAGCCCTGCTGGGCCAAAGAAAGGAGGAACAAGAGAACCTCAGAAAGAGGGGCGGAAAGAGGATCCACAGCCTTTGCTGTGTACCATGCCACAAATTTGTTCCATCTGCAGGCGTATACCGTCTTAGTGGAGGGACGCCTGGCTGCCAAGATAACATCGCAGACTTCGGGAGGCAGGTCAAACGACGTCAACTGCCGCCGCTCAATCTCCACGCAAGGAGGTGGAGGCTGGACAGGTTCGGGTGGAGGACCGTCGCCTGCTGCTACGACAGAAGATCCTCCCAAAGAGGCAGTCTGATCGGAGGATCGATGGCCATGTTGAGCAGCTCGGGATACCAGACTCTTCGTGCCCAATCCGGAGCCACAAGAATAACTTGGGCCCGGTCGCGCTTGATCTTCTTCAGCACTCTGGGCAGAAGTGGTATAGGCGGAAAGGCGTATAGAAGACCGCAACTCCACTCGCAACGAAAAGCGTCGCCTAGCGAGTGCCGCCTTGGAAATTCCAAAGTGCAGAACTGCTGACATTGCGCGTTCTCTTCGGTGGCGAATAGATCTAACCAAGGCTCTCCCCACTGTTGAAAGAGACCTTGCGCCACGTCCGAGTGAAGACACCATTCGTGATCCATCATGCACCTG
The DNA here is from genome assembly GCA_963921515.1 of Calotriton arnoldi. Classification (NCBI taxonomy): domain Eukaryota; kingdom Metazoa; phylum Chordata; class Amphibia; order Caudata; family Salamandridae; genus Calotriton; species Calotriton arnoldi. Next base: position 2,109 of record CAWUFW010003496.1, read on the forward strand.
CGGCTGAGTTCGTCCGGCCTGGCGTTCAGAGAACCTGTCAGGTGTTGAACCACCGGGGATATGCCCTGATGTTCCAGCCATGTCCAGAGGCGGAGGGCCTCCTGACATAGGGTCCACAAACCCACTCCGCCTTGTTTGTTGTAGTACCACATGGCGGTGGTGTTGTCCGTGAACACCTGCACTACTATTCCCCGAACAGAGGGAAGGAATGCCTTGAGTGCAAGACGAATTGCCCGAAGCTCCAGAAGGTTGATGTGGAGCCCAGACTCCGCCGGAGACCAGAGGCCTCTGATGTCCGCCTCCCCCATGTGGCCGCCCCATCCCAGAAGTGATGCATCGGTCACCACTGTGAACTCTGGTTGAGGAAGGGAGAGGGACCTGCCGTCGACCCAATCCTGGTTCGTAAGCCACCAATGCAATTGGTGTGCAGTGCCCTCCGAGATCTGGACGCAATCGGACAGATTCCCCTGATGTTGTGCCCATTGGAACTTCAGGTCCCACTGCAGAGCCCGCATATGCCATCTGGCATGGTCCCCAAGCAGGATGCAGGAGGCCATCAGACCCAGCAGCCTGAGGGTCATCCTGACCGAAACCCAGGATAGAGGCTGAAAGATCGAAATCATAGCCCGAATATCCCGGACTCGCTGTTCGGGAGGATAAACCCGAAACTGCGTCGTGTCCAGAACCGCTCCGATGAAGAGGAGCTTCTGAGAGGGGGTCAGGTGTGACTTCGGCACGTTGATGGAGAGCCCCAGCGAATGCAGGAGGTCGGCGGTAGTCTGGAGGTGGGAGACGACAGCCTGGGGCGAGCCCGCCTTCAACAGCCAGTCATCGAGATAGGGGGAAGACTGGAACCCCTGATCTGCGCAGATGAGCTGCGACCACCGCCATCACTTTCGTGAACACCAGAGGGGCGCTGGTAAGGCCAAAGGGGAGCACGGTAAACTGAAAGTGTTTGTGGCCTACCGTGAACCGCAGGTAACGCCGGTGGGCTAGCAGGACAGGGATGTGGAAGTAAGCGTACTGCAAGTCCAACGCTACCATCCGGTCTCCAGGGTCGAGGGCAGACCAGACCTGAGCGAGCGTCAACATTTTGAACTTCTCCTTCCGGAGGAAGCGATTGACGTTCCTGAGATCCAAGACAGGACGCAGGCCTTTGTCCTTCTTGGGCACCTGAAATTAGTGGGAATAGCAACCACGACCTACTTCTGAGGCAGGAACGCGCTCGATGGCTCCCTTGGCCAAGAGTGCCGAAACTTCCTGTTGGAGAAGGGCCAGATGATCCTCCGACATGCAATGGTACTGAGGTGGCATGGATGGAGGGGTAGTCTCGAAGGGGAGGGATTAGCCCCTTCGGACTATTTGCAAAACCCACCTGTCCGACGTGATGGTGCGCCAGTGGGGGAGGTGATGGCGAATCCTCCCGCCCACTGGCGTTTGGTGGCCCTGAAAGGTCGGACTAGGAGGGTTTGGAGGCTGCTGCAGAGGGGGCTGTGGTGGACTGGCACGCCCGCTGGCCCCCAGACCCACGGCGCTGGTTCCCGCGTCCCCGGCCGCACAGAGGTTGAACAGCTTGCGCCGGCCTGTGGCCCTGGGTTGGACGTGGCGGGGTACCCCTTCCTTAGCCATGAAAGGGGCGAAAGGCAGACTGCGCAGGTCTGGTGGTGGAGAGGCCCAAGGACCTGGCTGTAGCCCGAGAGTCCTTAAAGCGCTCCAGCTCGTTGTCTACGTCGTCGCCTAAAAGGCGACGGTTATCAAAGGGCATGTCCATAAGAGTGGATTGGACATCCCCAGAAAAACCAGTCGACCGCAACCAGGCGTAGCGTCAAATGGCTACTGACGTGGAAATCGTCCTGTCTAGTGAGTCAGCGGTATCCAGCCCACAGCGGATGGTAAACTTCGCTGCGTCTCTCCCCTCGGCAACTGCACGGGAGAGCACGGCCAGGGCCTCTTCCGGGCACTGGGGCAGCACCTGCGCTGCCGTATCCCAGTGTAACGGCCCAACAGACATGCAGTGTTTACCGACAGCAGTCCCAAGCTGGCGGAAGAAAACATTTTCTTCCCAAGGTGGTCCAGCTTTTCGGATTCCTATCGGGTGGTACGTTAGGGAATGCGCCTTTGGAAGTAGAGGCTTGGACCACCAACCTCTAGGGGTGGGGTGTTGGGAGAGGAAAGCGGGGTCGCCCAGGGCCAGGGGGTGGCGTCGGGCAATCATCCTGTCTACAGGAGCCCCTGTGTTGGGCCTGGACCAGGTGCCCAAAAGGATGCCCGTGAGGGCTTCATTAAACGGTAGCAGGGGCTCCGAAGAGCTCGCTGCCGGTTGAAGGACCTCTGTCAGGTTAGTCCTGACTGCCACCGTAGGTAGCTCGAGGTGGAGAGCCTCGGCCGCTCTACGCAACACCACTGTGTATGACCCTCCCTCCTCCGTAGCCACGGTAGGAGGAGACAACATGCCAAGGTCTGGTGAGGTATCCAGACCACTGGCTTCCCCCAGTTCCTCTCTCCAGTCCGGTTGTTAGCCCAACTGGTCAGTTAAAGGGTCTCCAGACCTCTCCCAGTCCTCCTCACCCTCCTCTGGCTGCCAATCTGGTCTCAAAGAGCCAGGGTAGAACAGGGGCACAAAAGTACCCATCGGTGTCGGTCGACGCCGGTCCGACTCCGTGTCTACCTCGAGGTGGAGGTCGGGGTCGACGTCGGCTGGGGACACAGCTGACGCCGGTTGCGGACGTGGTGCCGGTGGAATCGGCGCCGGGGGAGGCGTAACAAGGTCGACCGGCGCCGATCCGGATCCAGGCCTGGTTCCAAGGGGACCCTGCGGCGCCGAGTCCGAAGCTGCCGGCGTCAAAGACCCAGGACCCCCAGCCGAGCCCGCGGGGTCCGAAGGCGCACCAGCGGAGTCGGGCTGCCCAAAGATGGCGTGCATCGCTTCGTAGAAACTCCGAAGCTGGGCAGGGGTCGCACCGGGACCCGGAAAGGGAGGGAAACCCAAAGTCGACCCAGCGGGCTCCGCAAGCAGAGCCGCAGGAGGGGTACCACCCGCATCCCTCGGGCTGAAGTTGAAGAGCGACGATGCTTCTTCGACTTCTTCTTGTGCTTTGACTTACCTGACCCCGAGTGCGAAGACTTAGACGAAGAATGGTGTTGGCTCCGCGACCGGTCCCTCGACCTACTCTGCGAGCGGGACCTCGAGCGACGCAAAGCCGACTGCCGGGCCTCGAGTAGCATTCGGGACCGCTCCCGCAAAGACTTCGGGGCCAAGGTCCGACAGTCGGAGCACGACTTGGGGTCGTGGTCACGCTCCAGGCAATAGAGGCACACGCGGTGCAGGTCCGTCACCGACACTAGTCGGTTACAGGAACCGCAGGCCTTGAATCCGGGCATCCCTCGTGCACCAGTAGTCGATGGACTCTAAAAACAAATTCGACAGTGAGAAGACTGGGAGTAAGGTGTAGTTTTTGGTGAGGAACTACTGATAGATCCAACAGGGTTGTGAACCAGGGTTGACGGGCCCATGTGGGAGCAACTAGGATTAGTGTCAGGGACTGCTGTCTGAGCTTCCGAACCACTAATGGAATGAGTGGGAGAGGCGGAAAAGCATAAGCAAATATCCCTGACCAATTCATCCATAGCGCATTGCCTTTGGACAATGGGTGTGGATACCTGGATGCGAAGTTTGGGCATTTTGCGTTTAGGTGGGTGGCGAACAGATCCATCTGTGTGAAGCCCCACATTTGTAAGAATGGGAGGAGAACTTGAGGGTGGAGTTCCCATTCGTGTATCTGCTGTCGTTGACGACTGAGCAGATCTGCAATCTGGTTGTTTTCTCCTGGGAGGTGTTCTGCAAGGAGATATATTTTTTGAGGTATGGCCCATCTCCAGATGCTCTGGGCTAGCTGTGAGAGCTGGAGAGAGTGTGTGTCCCCCCCCTGTTTTTGTATGTAGTACATTGCTGTCATGTTGTCTGTGCGAATCAGGACAGCTTTGCCTACTAGATGAAGTTGAAATGCTTTTAACGCTAGAAAAATTGCTAGTAGTTCTAGATGGTTTATGTGGAGTTGCTTTTGATGCGGAGTCCAAATGCCCTGAATGGTACGTTTTTGGAGATGAGCTCCCCAGCCAGTGAGCGATGCGTCTGCTGTTAGCACCATCTGTGGAACCGGGTCGACGAATGGCCGCCCCTTGGAAAGGTTTTGTATGTGCCACCACTGCAGAGAGCGATGGGTGCGGCCATCCACCAACACTAGATCTGATAACTTACCTTGAGCCTGGTTCTACTGACGTGCTAAGCATTCTTGTAGAGGACGCATTTGGAGTCTTGCGTAAGGAACGATTAAAATGCAAGATGCCATCATTCCTAGCAATTGCATGAACACTCGAGCTGGTACTGAGTGTTGAGGCTGAAACTGCGATATTAGAGTCTGCATGTTGCAGATCCCGACTGGGTTGGGACACGCTAGAGCTTTCCGAGTGTCTATTGTGGCTCCTAGATGCACTTGTGTGTTGGAGATGAGACTTGGTGAGGTTTACAGTGAACCCGAGGTCGTGAAGCAGTTGGACTGTTTTTCGAGTGTGGCGTAGGCAGCTCTGTTGCAAGCTGGCTTTTATTAGCCAGTCGTCTAGGTAGAGGAAGACGTGAATGTGCTGTCTTCTTAGATGAGCCGCGACTACTGCTAGACATTTTGTGAAAACCCTGGGTGCTGTAGTTACTCCGAATAGGAGAACTTTGAATTGATAATGTTGGCCGTCTACCATAAACCTGAGGTATTTGCGGTGAGCGGGGTGAATGGGAATATGGAAATAGGCGTCCTTTAGATCCAGAGTGGACAAGAAGTCGCCTTGTTGAAGGAGCGGGAGAACCTGTTGAAGTGTGACCATGTGAAAGTGGTCTGATTGGATGTAGAGATTGTGAGAAGTTGGCCTGGTATATGCTGTCCACTAATTAAAGTGGGCACCTTGCACCAGTCCAAACGACCCTTATGATGTATGAGGTCAAAGATAACCTTTAGAAAGCTATCCTAGTGGTAGCTGTGGAGAGCAGCCTTCAGGCTTAATCTTGAAGGAATGTAAAGCAGCTTGTTTTACCAGAATATCACCTCCTGAATGACTAAATGAAAGGAGAACCACACAAGTGTTATGTAAAAATGTGTATTTATTACTAAAACACTCTACTAACCTCTACACAAGATTAGAACACAAAGCTCACAATACTTAATCAATAGAACATACGTAAGTAGCAAAATGTACAACAGGCTCCAAGGGGAGACCGAACCATATACTAAAAAAAATGGTATAACAACGACTTCAATAGACAGGGCCTAGAGCACGTAGAATCGCTGGGACCCCAAGGAACCACCCAAGGCAGTGACAGGGCGCCCACGGAGGACGGGTGCAGTGAGGAAACACGACTGCGTGCTCCGTGCAACTCTATGGGAAAGTCGCGGTTGGAAAATTACAGTTTAAGGACACTTCTAGGAGGACTTCAAGCAAACCCTTTGGAACATAAGAGGTTCTAAGGCCAGCACCCTTGTGAGTACCAAGGTGCCCGTGTTACCTATCCCAGAGGAGCCGGGTGCATAGGGGTCAAGTGGTGTCGGAAACCTCCGTCGTTTTCAATGGAGAGCTGCAAGAAAGTACTGCTGCCGGGAAGGCGAAGAGTGTCCGGTGGAATCCAGGCCTGGATTCTAGGTGAGAAGAACCTGAAAGCAGAGGGGACAGAGTCTGGGTCACTTTAGGTGACCAGGAGCTCGGTAGTCGAATGCCCACTGATGTCGGGTGCTTCAGGTGAAGAGAAAGGGTGTTTGTCTCTGCAGCCACGGGGACCAGGAGATGTTGACGACGACCAGGGTCCGGAGGTGAGCTGTCCCACGAAGGATGTCGAGAGCTGAGGGGCCAGTGTCCGGCTGGAGCACCAACAAACCTTGGCAACAGCAACCCACGTAGACAGAGGAAAAAGGTTACGGTGTGGACCAGCAAGGTCCATGGGACTCTCCAAGCAATGGAGAGTCAGGGCACGTCTGGAGCAACCAGGGAAGCCCAAGAACAATCAAGGTGACCCTCGCCAGGACCACCCGTCAACGGAGCAGGGATCGCGAGGTGACCTTGAGCGAATGTACAAAGTGCCAGCCCACAGAGCACGAGTGGAGGCCGGAGATCTTGGTTTCAAATGATGCTCGGGACTACACGTAGTCCAAAGCACAGCCTCAGGGATCGCCAAAAAGCATATGCTGCTGCAAATGTACACGGTGCACAGGGGTTCGGGTTGCACGGTCCCCACGAGGGATACTGGTCTCAGAGTTGCTGAGAGGTCAGATCAACCTCAGGGACGTTAGGGAACCCACCACCTGTGTTGCAAAAATCTTTGGAGTCCGCAGGAGCTCGGGAGATGCAAACCGGTCAGGTGCGCTTAGGTGCCTGCTGCTGCAGGGGAGTAACTCCTTTACTCCAAGGGAGATTCTTCTGTCGTCCAGCGAAGTGTAGACCGTCGAAGTACTTGGTTTCTTTGCAGAGTCTTGTCCAGGTATAATCTAAAGTCCTGTGATCAGGTTTCCCACTTTACACCCAGGGAAGGGGTTGGACTGACTCTGGGGGCCCTCCTAGGGGAGGGGCAGGACAGAGGGCTGGCTACACCCATGTCCTTTGTCCAGTTTCGCACCAGAGCAGGAGCCAAGTGGCTCCCAGAACTGGTTTGAGCTGGACTATGCACGGGGACACCAAATGTGCCCCCAGTGCAGACTTTCTGGCACTCTAAAAGTGCACCCACCCAGCCCCAATACACTAAACCCCGTCTGGGAGGTGGTCACACCTCCCTGCGACAGGAAACCTATTGTCAGGCCTTCCCCTACTCGAGCTTGGCTCAGCAGCAGGAGGGCAGACTCGTGTCTGTGGCTGGCAGCATCCATTTTGTGCTGCCCAGGTCGAGAAAGCTGGTACAGGGTAGACCGGTGACGCATAGTAGTGGTTCTACAAGGGAGGAATCATACCTCCCACACCAGTTACTGGTGTGGAGGTATGATTCCAAGGTGTTTGACACCAAACACGACATGTTTCTAAGCAGCCGTTTTAAAGTTGCATTTACAGCGAGGTTATAATGCACTTAAGTATATATGGTTTGGCTGCATCACAGACAACCCCGGAGAATAGATTCCGAAGGCTGCAGAGGGGCTCTGCTCATGCAGGGGCACCCTCTCACGTAAAACCCAGCGCCCTGCCTTCAGGATTGATAAGGCCTGCCATAGGGGTGACTGATAGGTTTATATGTGTAGTGATTTAGAAGGGATATAGTGAACCTATATCTCCAGTAAGGGGTGCATGCACCACCTTACACAGGCTGCAGTAGCAGACCTGTGGTGTCATTTTGAATGGCCTCTAAGGGGTGGCACAATACATGCTTCAGCCCTTGGGAGGCCTCTGTGGTACCTATGCCCTGGGTACATGGTGTACCATATACTAGGGACTTATAAGGGTACCCCAGTATCCAATCTGGAGTGTACCTAAAGTACATAACATAACCCATTTAGGGAGGAAGCAGATAGACTGGGGTCCTGATTAGCAGGATCCCAGTCAGACTAGTCAAAAACCAGCAAAACACCAGGAAAAAAGTGGGGGTAACCATGTAGTCAGATTCCACCTTCCTACAGAGATTTAGTTGTCTGAGGTCTAATATAGGTCTTAAAGAGCCATCCTTTTTGGGAATTAAGAAGTATAGGGAGTATACCCCGGTCCCTTGGTATTGTAATGGGACTGGTTCTATAGCTTGTTTTCCTAGGAGATAGAGAACCTCTTGCTTTAAGAGTGAGAGATGTTCCGGTGACATTGCATGCGGTATTGGAAGGATATTTGGGGGACTGGCTGTAAGTTCCAGGCAGTAACCATATTGGATAATTTGCAGTACCCATTTGTCTGAAGTGATGGAATTCCAGACAGGGAGAAATTGGGAGAGACGTCCCCCGACAGGAGTGGAATGATCGGGGGTACAGGATGGAAGTCACTGTTTGTTGTTGGAGGAGGAAGAGCGTGAGGAGTTGCCTCTGCCTCTTCCCTTGCCATTGTTACCTCTAAAACCTCCTCTGAAATACCCCCTTTGGTGAGGGGGATTGAGTATTACCCTTGTAAGAGGAGGAGGTAGTGTCGGTGGATATGTTTTTAGAGCCACCCCTATAAAAGGAGCGGCGAAAGGAACCCCTATTGGTAGGGACTGCAAAGCCCCCATGGACTTTGCGACCTGTGTGTCTTCTTTCATTTTTTCCAGCTAGGTGTCAACTGCTGGTCCAAAGAGATGTTCCTTATCAAAGGGTTGGTTGAGGATGGAGGTTTGCACCTCAGGTTTGAAACCTGAAATTCTCAACCAAGCATGCCTTCGTAGGAGTACACTGGTGTTAATTGTACGGGCAGCTGTGTCTGCCGCATCTAGGGCACACCTGATAGAGGCATTTGTAATGAGCTTACCCTCTTGAATAAGGTCATTAGCCTTAGTCTTGTGTTCGTCGGGTAAGAACTACATGAGTTTCTGTAACTCATCCTAGTGAGCCCTGTCATAACAAGCTAACAAAGCTTGAGCATTGGCAATACGCCAATGGTTAGCTGCTTGTGAAGCTACTCTTTTGCCTGAGGCATCAATGAGCTTGGACTCCTTATCTGGAGGAGGAGCTTCACCTGATGTTTGGGAATTGGCTCTCTTGCGAGCATTAGAAACTACAAGAGAGTCTAAAGGTAATTGACCTTTGATGTATGTAGGGTCGGTTGGTGCGAGGTTATATTTTTTCTCCACCCTAGGAGTAATAATTCTTGCTCTGACGGGGTCTTTGAAAATGTCCTCAGTGTGCTTTAACATGCCGTTGAGCATAGGTAATGTATGAGTGACTGTGTGAGAGGAACTAAGAGTCTCAAAGAGGAAATCCTGCTCTAATGGTTCTGAATGTAACTCCACCCCGTGATATTGAGCAGCTCAATTAAGGAGCTCAACGTATCCAATGTTATCATCTGGTGGGGAGGGTCTGGAGGGGTACAAATCTGGATCATTATCTGGATCAGTGTGATAATCCTGCCAAGGATCAGTGTCCTGTGGGGGATCTTGGTTTTCATCCCAATCTCCATCCCCATCATCTTGTGGGTTAGGTGAAGTTGGTGGTGGTGGTGAATTTTCAGGTGAAATAAGTAAATTGGGATTAGTAGGAGAAGTAGGTGGGATGTAAGGAGGGGGAAGGGCTAGTATGTACACTTTTCTTCTTTAGAGGAATGTGGTAGTCCTCTGGTAGGCCTACTTTCCTCTTTTTTGGTAAAGTAGCCTGAATATGGCCAGTATCAGGGTGAATCACCAACTTTTTCTGTTTCGGATCCGAAATGGAGTGATCGGACCGAGGCTCTTTCGACGGTTGCCTGTTTCGGCGTCGGTGGTGTTGGCTTGGAGTTGTGTTTCGGTGCCGAAGGTGTTGGGTCGGCACCGAGATGGAGCCGGTTCGAGCCCGAACCGGAAGGCTTTTCTTTATGTTTCGGAGCCTGGCCCGAGGGCTGGACGTCGGAAACTTTTTGTCGGTGCCGTCCTTGGCCCGAAGGCAGAGGAGGGACCGGAACCTTTGTCTTGGGTTGTTGGGGGGGCAAGGGGTTGTCTTTACTCACAGTACGCTGACCCAGGGTAACTTGCTCCTCTTCTTCGACGTCTGAGTCGGCCTCTGACACGGAGAAGGGTTCTTCTTCTTCGGCTCCTTGGGCATGATGTTCGGAGTCAGAATCTTCGCCGAAGATGTCCGGTGCGGAGCCGCTTTGCTGTTGCATCTTGTGACGTCGAGCCCGACAATCACGAACAATCTTTTTCGATCGGAAGGATCGGCATGCGTCACAGTGTTTCTCGTTGTGTTCCGGGGACAGACAGAGGTTGCACACTTCGTGCAAGTCGGTGCGTGGAAATTTAGCACGACACCCGGGACATAACTTGAAGGGAGTCCGTTCCATCAAATGCTAGAGCGGTCGGCGCGGGTAGGCCCGACGGACTCCCACAAGTTTTTCGATCGAAGATTTTAAAGTTGAAGCGATACGCGACGAATGGGGAATTGCGATCGATAACAATACCGTCGAGGGTATGGATTGCCCGTTGAAGGGGTCCGAGAAACGGTGCCGAACCGGAGCTCAGCAATACACATCCGAACCCGATGGCGGAAAAAAACAATCTAACAATGGAGTCGATGCCCATGCGCACTATAACCGAAAGGAGGAGTACCCTACCTCGTGACTGGAAAGACTTCTTCGAAGAAAAACAAAGTGCAAACGTCCGGACCCACCACTAGATGGCGATCTATGCACAAGCATATGATCTACAGCTCATATGCCTCGAACATATATATATATACATATATATATATACATATATATATATATATATACACACACACATATATATATATATACACACATATATATATACACACATATATACTTACATACATGCATACACATATACATACACACACACATAGCGGAATAAATCTTAGCGCAACAAAGAAAATTAGTGTGGTGGCGTACCTTGTGTGGGGATCAGATTCTCATCGAGAAGTTGGAACTGGAATGGAATATATATATATATATATATATATATATATATATATATATATATATATATATATATATATATATATATATATATATATATATAATATATATATATATATATATATATATAATCTACTGGCGGTCGCCAGTAGATAGTTATAGCTAGAACCCATTATCCATAGGAAATCCGTAACATTCTATTCCCAATAACTTGCATCGCAAAATTTTCAAAACTAGTGGGGCGCTCCGGTCCGCTCCTCTCTTGAAAGTTTCGGGGTGATTCATCAAGCGGGGGGTCCCAAAACGTGTTTTCTCCATGTTAATTCCCATAGGAAATTTTAGCCACGGCTACAGCCCGAACTGCTGAACGGAATTACACCAAATTTGGCAAAAAGGTAGCGCTTGGTTCAGAAAGCGACTTTTTTTTTAAATGGTGTAAATCCGTTCAGTAGTTGCGGAGAAATTCAAAAAATAAGAGTGAAAAAATCAATTTCCCATAGGAAACTTTATGCAAGGCTACAGCAAAAACTGCTGAACGGAATTACACCAAATTTGGCAAAAAGGTAGTGCTTGGTTCAGAAAGCAACCTTTTTAAAAATGGTGTAAATCCGTCCAGTAGTTGCTGAGAAAATCCAAAATAAAAGTTGATATCTATGGCCGCGGTGGATCCGCGCACCCTCCCGACCACGAGCTGCATGCTAATTGGCTGTCAACACTCCAAACCAGGAAGTGTTGGCAGCCATCTTGTTCCTCGGTAGAACCGAGGAACAAAAAGCAGTAAAACAAGTGCGCAAAACGCAAAAGGGGGCAGGGTAGAAACACCCTGACCTCCTAGGTCTGCTCAGGGGTCCCACAAGGACCCCTGGGCAGAAAAGCAAAAAAAAAAAAGACGGCATCGTGCCGGAGGCTCCGCCCGCCCTGCAGCAGTCTGCAACGCGCCCCTGGCGCGCTTTAAGAAGGAAGTAATTCCCCTTGAATACTAGGGGTCCCTGGAGGCCAACTAGCCCACCAGGAACCTCCGGTATGCGCCAGGGGCTGCGTTGCAGAGAGAAGTACAGAGGCCACGCCCTTTTTACACCTCTCTGCAACGCAGCTCTGTGGCGCTTTTGGAGGTACATGGTGGGCTAGCTGGACTCCAGGGACCCTCAGTATTCAAGGGGACTTAATCCCCCAACTTAAAACGCGCCACGGGCGCGTTTGCACAGTGGTGAAGGGAGGGCGTGGCTTCAGGTGACATGTGTGCAAACAGGCCCGTGGCGCGTTTTAAGATGGGGAATTAAATCCTCTTCAATCCTGAGGGTCCCTGGGGGCCAACTAGCCCACCAGGTACCTCCAGTAAGCGCCACGGAGCTGCATTGCAGAGTGTTGTAAAGAGGGCGTGGCCTCTGAACACCTCTCTGCAACGCAGCTCTCTGGCGCATACTGGAGGTATCTGGTGGGCCAGTTGGCCCCTAGGGACCCTCGGGATTGGGGAGGAATTAATTCTCCAACTTAAAACGCGCCACATGGCGTGTTTGCAGACATGTCACTTCAGGCCCCACCCCTTCCTTCACCATTGTGCAAATATTCCTCTAAAATCAGCCGAACTACGAATTCCGATTTACTCACCTGTTATCAGGAGAGACCTCAGTGCTGCATCTTTGAGCCCAGTACTGATCCTGAAAAGTAATTTTAACCGTACTTACCAGTAACTTGTATTTCCTTCCATTGGAATCCATTGTCTGGTTTTCAGCCGAAAAGTTTCAAAGTGTCGATTTTCACAAACTACAAATATTGCTTAAAAATCGCCTGTATGACTTAAACGCATTCTTTCAACTGTTTACAGGAGATGCACCAGTGCTAGATCCAGGATCCACCACTGAGTAAGAAAAAGTAACGATAACACTACTTACCTGCTAAGTGAATTTCCTCCCATAGGATAACATTGGTATTCTATGTGAAAAAGTTTCTAAGTGTCAACTTTTAAAATACAATAATATTCCTTAAAAATCACTACTGTAACCAAAACGCTTTTACTCAACTGTTTACAGGAGATGTCCCAGGACTGAATCTAGGATCCAGTCCTGTGGTTAGAAAAGTAATCCATAAAGTAACTAATTGCATTTAACTAGAAATTCACATTGATCTCAATGTTGCATTGTGTTTGAAATTGTGTTGCCCATTGCAACAACTAACTACTGTACTTAAAAGTCTATTGCCTATTTGCAAAGTATTTAAACTAAAGTAATTCATTCTGAGAAAGTATATTTTGTAATGTAATGTATAATGTAATTACAATGTAATTTAAAAAATAAAATATGTAAAGATAAATAGTTTTAAAAAATATAGTAAATCAGTATCAAAAAAATAAATATAACAATTAATACATTTAAAAATTGTCATTTACAAAACCTTTGAAATCCACTGAAAAAACCATAGGTTTCAGGCACGTTATAGTTAGAAATTAGCATTTAAAAAACCTTACAAATTCACTGAAAAAACCATAGGTTTTAGGGACAGTTATAGTTAGTTGGACATTGCACTCGTACAAAACCCGTGAAATTCCCCGTTATAGTTAGTTCAGCTAACTATAACTCGCGCCCTGCAACGCACTGCTGATGACGTCACATATTACATCACTCATGACATGGTCAGTGACATCACTGATGACATCACTGATGACATCATCCACGTGATAGTCTGATGCACCTCCTCACACCCTAATATAACCTTTGATACACTCACTCTAAATTACAGACTGCCATTCGCAAAACCATAGACACTCCAACACCAATAACTACATACCCACTCACTGATTCTTAGGTCTACACACACATCCACTCACTCACCCGTACAGTCACTCATACTTACGGTCACTCAGTACAGGACTATCATATGCACTCATACTCCTGTCACTCAGTACAGGACTATCATATGCACTCATACTCCTATATAGACACTCAAACACCGCCACTCATCCATAGAGGTACTCACACACCTAGTCAGTCATGCAAATAATTAAACACACTGCCATTTACTCACCTATACAGTTATACACACACCAGCTCACTTACTCATACAAATACTAGCACATTCTTACGCTCTTATACAATCACTGATACAAGCACACACTCATCCATACAGTCACTCTCACAATCACACACTCTAAGCTTATAGCTATTTATATACTCCAACACACATATATACTGTCTTTCACATATGAAGTTACTCACACATGTACCACTGGGACATACATTCACTCACTAACACACTCTTACACACACTTACCCACCCATACAGTCTATCACAGATGCACTCTTGAAACCATCCACCCAGTTTATCACCCACTCACACATCTATGCACAGAGTCGCACACACCCCACCCACACAAACACTCAGGCACCCATACAGATACTCAGACAACCAATCAATAACTCATATAGACACTCATGTAGCTATTCACAAACCCATGCAGCCACTTACACAGCAATAGATAGACGGATACAGACATTCACCCAGTTTAGTCACTAACCCATGCATTCAGTAAGATACGTTTAATCACTCACTTATAGAGTTAGTCACGCACCTACTAAATCATCCATACAGACACTTATACACCCACTCATTCTTCAATACGCCTTCCCTATATATATTAAAAATATTTAAACTTTACAGAAACCCACAGTCACTGGATGATGTCATGAGTGATGTCATTTGAGAGGTCATCAGTGATGTCATCAGTGATGTCACTGACCATGTCATGAGTGATGTAATATGTGACGTCATCAGCAGTGCATTGCGGGGGCGCGAGTTATAGTTAGCTGAACTAACTATAACGGGGGAATTTCATGGGTTTTGTACGAGTGCAATGTCCAACTAACTATAACTGTCCCTAAAACCTATGGTTTTTTCAGTGAATTTGTAAGGTTTTTTAAATGCTAATTTCTAACTATAACGTGCCTGAAACCTATGGTTTTGTCAGTGAATATATATATATATATATATATATATATATATATATATATATATATATATACACACATATACATTTTCATTCACAGAAAAAACCAAAGGGGTTACAGGAACGTTATAGTTAGGAAATAGAATTAAACTTTAGAAATTCACTAAAAAAACAAAGGTTTAAGCGACGATATAGTTAGGCTGACATTTCACTCATACAAACCCAGAGAAATTCAGCAGTTATAGTTACCTGAGCGAACTATAACATACGCCCCCACAATGCACTGCTTATGACCTCACATATTACATTACTCATGACATGGTCACTAACATCACTGATTACATCATCCAGTGAGTAAGTATTTTCTAAGAATTTATTATTTTTAAACATATATACTAACCTGCTCCAAAAGTTTAATTAGTATACTAGGTCCACTACTACAGAATGCTTCTAACATATATTATGTGGATGGCTGTGCGACTATGCATCCTAGTGTGTATGGGTGTGTGAATGGCTGTATAAGTGGGTGTGTGAGTAGCTGTGTGGGTGAGTGAGTTGCTGTGTGCGTGGCTGTATTGGGGAGTGGGTGTGTCAGTGGCTGTGTGTGTGTGTGTAGTGACTGTATGCATGGGTTAGTGGGTGTGTAGTGACTGTATGGGTGGGTGAGTGGGTGTCTGATTGGCTGTATGAGTGAGTGTGCAAGTGACTGTGTGGGTGAGTGACTGGGTGTTTGGTTAAGTGAGTGTGTGAATGGCTGTATGGGTGAGTGAGCAGATGTGGGAGTGCTTGTATGGATGTGTTAATGGGTATGTAAGTGGTTGTGTGGGTGCGTGAGTGATTGGCTGTGTTCAGGGGCTGGGTGTGTGTGTGTGTGTGTGAGTGACTGTAGGTAAATAAGTGTGTGTGTGAGTAGCTGTACGGGTGAGTGTGTGGCTATGTGACGAAGTACGGGTGGGTGAGTGGTTGTATGAGTGGCTGTATGGGTGGGTGAGTGGGTGTAGGAGAGGCTGTATGGGGTGTGAATGATTCTGTGAATGATGTCATCAGTGGTGTCATCAGTGGTTTCATCAGTGGTGTCATTTGAGATGTCAGTGACCATGTTATGAGTGATGTAATGTGTGAGGGCATAAGCAGTGCATTGCTGGGGCGTAGGTTATAGTTAGCTCAGGTAACTAGAACTGCTGAATTTCAATGGTTTTGTACAAGTGGGTTCAGAGCCCACTATAACGTCCCTGTAACCTTTGCTTTTTTCAGTCAAAAAAAATAATAAAATATATATATATATATATATATTATCTACTGGCGGTCGCCAGTAGATAGTTATAGTTAGGACCTATTTTCCATAGGAAATCCGCGACATTCTATTTGAAATAACTCTTGCGTCGGTTGACGAATCTTCGCGAAATTTTCAAACTTTATGGCCCGCTCCGGTCCGCTCCTACCCTGAAAGTCTCAGGGTGATTCGTCAAGCGGGGGCCGAGAAAAAGGGGGTCCCAAAACGTGTTTTCCCCATTCATTTTCCCATAGGAAACTTTAGCCACGGTTACAGCCCGAACTGCTGAACGGAATTACACCAAATTTGGCAAAGAGGTAGTTCTTGGTTCAGAAAGAACCCTTTTTTGTTAAATGGTGTAAATCCGTTCAGTAGTTGCGGAGATATTAAAAAATAAGTCAAAAATCAATTTCCCATAGGAAACTTTATGCAAGGCTACAGCCCGAACTGCTGAACGGAATTACACCAAATTTGGCAAAGAGGTAGTTCTTGGTTCAAAAAGTACCCTTTTTGTTAAATGGTGTAAATCCGTTCAGTAGTTGCTGAGAAAATCAAAAGTAAAAACACATATATATCTGGGCGGAGCCTAACCACACATGTCATCGTGAGATCTGATTGGCTGTCAGCACTTCATCCTGGAATTGCTGGCAGCCATCTTGGGACCAATATAAATGATAGTACCACATTGAAATGCATTGTACTGAATCGAAGATTTTGAGGGTTACCAAAAGGAGAACTATAAAGGGTGATAACAGACTTTAGTTACATTAGAATTCATTTGTTGATGGTACCATACTAATTTCAGGAATTGTGGTGTGTTCTAAGGTGATTTTACCCTGTGAAAAACCTTCTGCTGGGATATCATGAATCATGTTTGAGAGAACACTATTTTCTCATGCTTGTCCCATGGAGGTTTGGAAGGTGCTCCAGAAGCTAAAATGAGAGCATATTTTCTGTAAATTCACAATATCTTTCTCAGTCATGTGAGAATGAAATCTGACATTCTCAGTAAAACATGTACATCCAACAAGGGCAGAGACTGTCAGTTGATTCCTTTGTGTTCTACTGCAGCTTCCCAGAGTGTTCTAAAGAACAACTAGAGTGCTAGCAGCCTTACTTATGACAAAAGTATGGCACACCTGAAGCCATCTTGATTGGAATAAACTGGTAACACTTAAAACATTTAATTTAAAAAGGAACAAAATGAGGGGGTTAATTTTGCCACAGAAATTATGGTTAGTGCTGTAGAAAGAAAAATTAGGACATGTTTTAAGTGAGATCTCAAATATCTTCCTGTTATATTTCAACAGGAGCAGCCTGTCAGTTGATGCCTTTGTGTTCTACTGCAGCTTCCCAGAGTGTTCTAAAGAACAACTAGAGTGCTAGCAGCCTTACTTATGACAAAAGTATGGCACACCTGAAGCCATCTTGATTGGAATAAACTGGTAACACTTAAAACATTTAATTTAAAAAGGAACAAAATGAGGGGGTTCATTTTGCCATAGAAATTATGGTTAGTGCTGCAAAAAGAAAATTTAGTGCATGTTTTAAGTGAGATCTCAAATCCTCTTCTATTTCATTAGAAAATTCTGACATGCAGACTAAAACAATCACTTTCAATACCAGCAGTAGACTTCCAGTTAACTCCTTGGTGAGCAGTAGCTTTACTACAGTGATCTAATGAACAACTAGAGTAATAACATTCTGAATTTATGGCAAATGTGTGACACATCTGAATGCCTTCTTGATGGAATCAAAGTAAAAAACTGAAAGCATTTCCTACTGAGGAGACTGCAGTAAATGAGGAAATTAGGAAACTTCATAACAAAGAAGTCTTCCAAGATGGCCACCAGTGAAAAAAGAGCCCAAATGTAGCACAGATATTACCCAGATGTAGCCCACATATAGCCCAATGACAAAAGTGTGCAAAACACTTTATTTTTAGTTTTTTTGCAGTTTTATGTAGTGCAGACTGGTCAGGTATTGGAGCATTGCATCTTAAAACATGACCCCCCCCTACACTACAAAAACACCACTGCACTACCCTAAACCCTAAGACACTACCCCAGCACGGCCCCCTACACTACACAAGCACCACTGCACTATCCTAAACCCTAAAACACTACCCCCAGCATGACCCCCTACACTACACAAACACCACTGCACTACCCTAAACCCTAAAACACTACCCCAACACCACTGCACTAACCTAAATCCTAAAACACTACCCCCAGCACGACCCCCTACACTACCCAAACACCACTGCACTACCCTAAAACATGACCCCTACACTACACAAACACCACTGCACTACCCTAAACCCTAAAACACTACCCCCAGCACGACCCCTACACTACACAAACACCACTGCACTACCTTAAACCCTAAAACACTACCCCCAGCACGACCCCCTACACTACCCAAACACCACTGCACTAACCTAAATCCTAAAACACTACCCCCAGCACGACCCCCTACACTACACAAGCACCACTGCAATACCCTAAACCCTAAAACACTACCCCCAGCACGACCCCCTACACTGCCCGAACACCACTGCACTGCACAACTGCACTGCCCTAAACCCTGAAACACCAGCCCCTGCACGACCCCCTACACTGCCCGAACACCACTGCACTGCCCTAAACCCTGAAACACATACCCTAGCACGACCCCCTACACTGCCCGAACACCACTGCACTGCCCTAAACCCTGAAACACCAGCCCCAGCACGACCCCCTACACTGCCCGAACACCACTGCACTGCCCTAAACCCTGAAACATCAACCCCAGCAAGACCCCCTACACTGCCTGAACACCACTGCCCTAAACCCTGAAACACCACCCCCAGCACGACCCCCTACACTGCACGAACACCACTGCACTGCCCTAAACCCCGAAACACTACCCCCAGCAAGACCCCCTACACTGCCCGAACACCACTGCCCTAAACCCTGAAACACCACCCCCAGCAAGACCCCCTACACTGCCCGTACACCACTGCACTGCCCTAAACCCTGAAACACCACCCCCAGCATGACCCCCTACACTGCCCGAACACCACTGCACTGCCCTAAACCCTGAAACACCACCCCCAGCACGACCCCCTACACTGCCCGAACACCACTGCACTGCCCTAAACCATGAAACACCAGCCCCAGCACGACCCCCTACACTGCCCGAACACCACTGCACTGCCCTAAACCCTGAAACACCACCCCCAGCAAGACCCCCTACACTGCCCGAACACCACTGCACTGCCCTAAACCCTGAAACACCAGCCCCAGCACAACCCCGTACACTGCCCGAACACCACTGCACTGCCCTAAACCCTGAAACACCAGCCCCAGCACGACCCCCTACACTGCCCGAACACCACTGCACTAAACCCTGAAACACCAGCCCCAGCACGACCCCCTACAATGCCCGAACACCACTGCACTGCCATAAACCCTGAATCCCCAGCAAGACCCCCTACACTGCCCGAACACCACTGCACTGCCCTAAACCCTGAAACACCACCCCCAGCAAGACCCCCTACACTGCCCGAACACCACTGCACTAAAGCCTGAAACACCACCCCCAGCAAGACCACCTACACTGGCCGAACATCACTGCACTGCCCTAAACCCTGAAACACCACCCCCTGCACGACCCCCTACACTGCCCAAACACCACTGCACTGCCCTAAACCCTGAAACACCACCCCCTGCACGACCCCCTACAGTGCCCGAACACCACTGCACTGCCCTAAACCCTGAAACACCACCCCCTGCACGACCTCCTACACTGCCGGAACACCACTGCACTGCCCTAAACCCTGAAACACCACCCCCAGCACGACCCCCTACACTGCCCGAACACCACTGCACTGCCCTAAACCCTGAAACATCAACCCCAGCAAGACCCCCTACACTGCCTGAACACCACTGCCCTAAACCCTGAAACACCACCCCCTACACTGCACGAACACCACTGCACTGCCCTAAACCCTGAAACACCACCTCCAGCAAAAACCCCTACACTGCATGAACACCATTGCTCTGCCCTAAATCCTGAAACACTAGCCCCAGCACGACCCCCTATACTACCCAAACACCACTGCACTGCCCTAAACCCTGAAACACCACCCCCAGCACGACCCCCTACACTGCCCGAACACCACTGCACTGCCCTAAACCCTGAAACACCAGCCCCAGCAAGACCCCCTACACTGCCCGAACACCACTGCACTGCCCTAAACCCTGAAACACCAGCACGACCCCCTACACTGCCCGAACACCACTGCACTGCCCTAAACCCTGAAACACCAGCCCCAGCACGACCCCCTACACTGCCCGAACACCACTGTACTGGCCTAAACCCTGAAACACCAGCCCCAGCACGACCCCCTACACTGCCCGAACACCACTGCACTGCCCTAAACCCTGAAACACCACCCCCTGCAGCACCCCCTACACTGCCCGAACACCACTGCACTGCCCTAAACCCTGAAACACCACCCCCTGCAGCACCCCCTACACTGCCCGAACACCACTGCACTGCCCTAAACCCTGAAACACCACCCCCAGCACGACCCCCTTTACTGCTCGAACACCACTGCACTGCCCCAAACCCTGAACCACCACCCCAATCACGACCCCCTACACTGCCCGAACACCACTGCCCTAAACCCTGAAACACCACCCCCTACACTGCCCGAACACCACTGCACTGCCCTAAACCCTGAAACACCACCCCCAGCACGACCCCCTACACTGCCGGAACACCACTGCACTGCCCTAAACCCTAAAACACCACCCCCAGCATTACCCCCTACACTGCCCAAACACCACTGCACTGCCCTAAACCCTATAACACTACCCCAGCACGACCCCCTACACTACCCGAACACCACTGCACTACCCTAAACCCTAAAATACTACCCCCAGCACGACCCCTACACTACCCGAACACCACTGCACTGCCCTAAACCCTAAAACACTATCCCCCGCATGACCCCTACACTACCCAAACACCAATGCACTACCCTAATCCCTAAAACACTACCCCCGCATGACTCCCTACACTACCCTAAACCCTAAAACACTACCCCCGCACGACTCCCTACACTACCCAAAGACCACTGCACTACCCTAAACCCTAAAACACGACCTCCTACACTACACAAACACCACTGCACTACCCTAAAACACTACCCCCTACACTACACAAACACCACTGCACTACCCTAAACCCTAAAAACTACCCCCAGCACGAACCACTACACTACCCAAACACCACTGCACTACCCTAAACCCTAAAAAACTACCCCCAGCAGTACCCCTACACTACCCAAACACCACTGCACTACCCTAAACCCTAAAACACTACCCCCAGCAGTACCCCCTCCACTACCCAAATACCACTGCACTACCCTAAATCACTACCCCCAGCACGACCCCCTACACTACCCAAACACCACTGCACTACCCTAAACCCTAAAACACTACCCCCAGCACGACCCCCTACACTACCCAAACACCACCGCACTACCCTAAACCCTAAAACACTCCCCCAGCACGACTCCCTACACTACCCAAACACCACTGCACTACCCTAAACCCTAAATCTACCCCCAGCATAACCCCCTACACTACACAAACACCACTGCACTACCCTAAACCCTAAAACACTACCCCCAGCACGACCCTCTTCACTACCTAAACACAACTGCACAATTTGTTACAGGCGTTGCAACGCAGGCCTGTGGTGCTTACTGGAAGTACCTAGGGGCTAGTTGGGCCCCAGGGACCCTCAGGATTCAAGGTGACCTAATCCCCCAACTTAAAATGCACCACGGGGCGCGTTTGCACAGTGGTGAAGGGAGGGGGCGGGGCCTCAGGTGACATGTGCGCAAACACGCCCTGTGGTGCGTTTTAAGTTGGGGAATTAATTCCCTTTGAATCCTGAGGGACCCTGGGGCCAACTAGCCCACCAGGTACCTTCAGTAAGCACAACAGAGTTGCGTTGCAGAGGTGAAAAAAGGTGCGTAGCCTCGGAACGCCTCTCTGCAACTCAGCTCTGTGGTCCTAACTGTAGGTACCTGGGGGGCTAGTTGGGCCCCAGGGACCCTCAGAATTCAAGGGGACTTAATCCCGCAACTTAAAACGCGCCACGGGGTGCGTTTGCACACATGTCACCTCAGGCCTCCCTTCACCACTGTGCAAACGCGCCCTGTAGCGCGTTTTAAGAGGTAGTTTAAATCCCCCTGCCCTATTATGTACTAGGGACTTGCAGAGGAGGTCATGCTAATCACAGGGGTACCCCAACGCATAGTGTTCCCTAGTGTATGTAGGTGTTTTCACAGTATTCTAAGTGTCTTTTAGCATAGCACTGGCTCTGGTTAGTCAGAGTCAGTTACCACCAGTACCCGTCTGAAAAAAGTTGTGGGCACAGGATGATTTTGCAACAAGGCCTCTTTCTGCTCCTCTGTTGGTTCTTTCTGCACATCTTTTGCTTCTTTCTGTGCGTTTTTTCTTCTTTCTTCACATGTCCTACCTCTGTAGGCATAGTTAGAAACTAGCATTTAAAAAACCTTTGAAATTCACTTAAAAAAATCATAGGTTTCAGGCACGTTATAGTTAGAAATTAGCATTTAAAAAACCTTTGAAATTCACTGAAAAAACCATAGGTTTCAGACACGTTATAGTTCGAAATTAGCATTTAAAAACCTTTGAAATTCACTGAAAAAACCATAGGTTTTAGGGACAGTTATAGTTAGTTGGACATTTCACTCGTACAAAACCATAGAAATTCCCCGTTATAGTTAGTTCAGCTAACTATAACTCGCGCCCGCAATGCACTGCTGATAACGTCACATATTACATCACTCATGACATGGTCAGTGACATCACTGATGACATCACTGATGACATCTCAAATGACATCACTGATGACATCATCCATGTGATAATTTCATGCATCTTCTCACACCCTAATATAACTTTTGATACACCCACTCTAAATTACAGACTGCCATTCTCAAAACCATACACACTCCAACACCAAAAACTACATACCCACTCACTGATTCTTAGGTCTACACAAACATCCACTCACTCACCCGTACAGTCACTCATACTTAGTCACTCAGTACAGGACTATCATATGCACTCATACACCTATATAAACACTCACACACCGCCACTCATCCATAGAGGTACTCCCACACCTAGTCAGTCATGCAAAAAACGTAATCACACACCCATTTACTCACCTATACAGTTATACACATACCAGCTCACTTACTCATACAAATACTAGCACATTCTTACGCTCTTATACAATCACTGATACAAGTACACACTCATCCATACAGCCACTCTCACAATCACACACTCTCACTTATAGCCATTTATATACTCCTTCACACATATATACTGCCTTTCACATATGTAGTTACTCACACATGTACCACTGAGATATACATTCAATCACTAACACACCCATACACACACTCACCCACACAGTCCATCACAGATGCACTCTTGAAACCATGCACCCAGTGAATCACCAACTCACACATCTATGCACAGAGTCACACACACCCCACCCACACACACACTCAGGCACCCATACAGATACTCAGACAATCAATCAATAACCCATGTAGACACTCATGTAGCTATTCAGAAAGCCATGCAGCCGCTTACAAACCAACAGACAGACGGATACAGACATTCACACAGTTTAGTCACTAACCCATGCATTCAGTAAGATACATTTAATCACTCACTTGTAGAGTCAGTCACTCACGTACTAAATCATCCATTCAGACACTTATACACCCACTCATTCTTCAATACGCCTTTCCCTATATATATTAAACATATTTAAACTTTACAGAAACCCACAGTCACTGGATGATGTCATCAGTGATGTCATCAGTGATGTCATTTGAGATGTCATCAGTGATGTCATTAGTGATGTCACTGACCATGTCATGAGTGATGTAATATGTGACGTCATCAGCAGTGTATTGCGGGGGCGCGAGTTATAGTTAGCTGAACTAACTAGAACGGGGGAATTTCTATGGTTTTGTACGAGTGAAATGTCCAACTAACTATAACTGTCCCTAAAACCTATGGTTTTTTCAGTGAATTTCAAAGGTTTTTTAAATGCTAATTTCTAACTATAACGTGTCTGAAACCTATGGTTTTTTCAGTGAATATATATATATATATATATATATATATATATATATATATATATATATATATATTACTTGATAGTTTGTCGTTCTGCTTTTAATCTATTCTCCTTTGTATAGTCTGTTTTCAGTGTTTTTGCTTGCAGTGTATCAAGTGATCACTTGATACAAAAAAACTAATATGAAAAAAAAAAAAGCTTCGAGTTTAATGATGTATGTGAACAAGGCCACGCCTGGCCAAAACGAGTTATACTCCACGGACATGCTGTGATTGAAATAAACTGCACTTAATAGGAGTCTGTGCCCGGTCTTCATTGCTGAGCCCGGTAGATCGAATGAGATATATACACAATATATATACACTATATATATATATATACACATACACACACACACAATATGGCCTGGAATAAGTGCTTGAAATTGTTGGGGGTAGCAATGGTAGGATTTAACAGGGTTTAGCGGAGTGAATGAGCAGTTATTCGGAAGTAGAGCTATCCTGACTTTTTGGGGGAGGTGCAACTGAGCAAGTCTATTGTTTTAAGAAGGAAGTTTACGGTATTTATTGATTAGAAAACGTTTAAGGTTTTTCCTAAAGTATCGATAAGATTGATTGTCATGAATTTCTTGTGGAAGAGCGATCCAAAGTCTGGGCGCATTCCCAGAGAAGGAACGGGTGGATGAGAATTACACCAAACCGTAAAATTCAGTAACAAACGCTTTGATGTCATGCACGTTTGCTTCTCCCCTCCCCACTGACTGTATTGCATAACGTATACTGGTATACAGCATGTTTCCTCAAAACTTCCTGCCCTTGTGAAGCCACTCTGTCTTCACTGGGGCTGGGCGAAATTTAAATTATGTCGGTGTTGGTAATTTCTCGTAACAAAATGAACGCAAAATTACTGACAAACTACATCACAATTTAGAGGAGAAATTTTAATGCAAGATGTACCATTCAGGTAATGTTTGAATGGAAACGGCATTTCAGGTAGATTTACCCGAGCAGACCATTCGGGTAATTTAGCGCAAAACTGTAAATCCTTTGGTGAGCAGCAGTTCCCTTGCAGTCGGTCTAGAAACATTTCAGGTATATTTTTTTTAGCAGAGGGGACCGGTAATTTGAGTATGCAAGCAGTAGTGTTTTGAATGCAAGCAACTGGAAATCAATTTGAAAATGCATTTTCAAGTTGAATTTTTACCCGAACAGATCATTCGGATATTTTATGAAGTTCAAGAGGCTTTTCGCATAATTGTGCGGTATTTTTGCATAATTAGGGTAAAGCAAATTATATGAGTTTCGCACACGCCTAGTCTTCAGAGGGTTAAGGATAGGCATATGATCACTGAACTTCTTGCTTACTTTCCATATCCTCCTGATGTAAAACTTGGGGTAAAGTATCCCCATTTCCTTCAGAGTTACACTAGGTGGATTGACAGGATAAAGGAGTGATTAAAAGTTACCCAATAGCTCTCCAACATGCTAACCTTTGTTGAAATTAACACAGCACAGACCTGTCCAAGTGCATGATCCTAGAGCACTTTTACATTAGATCTATTTGTAAAAAAGAACGTATTGATCTAAAAATAATCCAACATCAAAAAGAGCTAATTATTTAAAACTGTTACTCACGAAAAATAAGTGGCTATCATCTTTCATAGTAGGCAGTCTTCTATCCTAAGAGTGCTTGGTCAGACAGGACTGTCTGCACTGCAACAAGCGCAGAAACAAAAACGTAGTTAAGAGATACTGGGGTACAAGAACTTCCGCAATTAAAAAAAAAAGGGTCAGGGGATATGGAGGTGGTGCTGCCCCATACAAACCAACAAAACATTGGCAAATCTAATAGGTATGGCATAGACTGCCAGCCAGTTAGCATTGGCAATGCTGGTTTTGTCATTTTTTAAGAAACAATTTTAACAAAGCTTCATAGTTGGGAAAGCTGCCGGGCTCTTGACAATCTGAAAAAAATATTTACCTTTAGGTAAAAGCAAAAGGAAAATATTTTTGGCCTAAAAAAAACACATTCTTATTCTTATAGTAGTTGCTGGTATATAAGGAAACTATTTTGTATGTAGATGTGCTTCTTGTAAAAGGACAGAATGCTGTCCTTTACAGTGAAGTCAGCCAACGGCTGAAGTGGGCTGACCCTTTACCCCAAGGTGTATGCTGCAGTAGGTGGACCAAAAATGTGAATGGCACAACAGACCAACAAATAAAGAGGGTTGGCTGAAAGCCCCAAAACAAATATTATAGAAATAATTTTAGTAAAATCAAGAGATCTTGGCTACCCACCAGCCCTAAAAATAATGGACGCTGGTCATAACAGAGGCAGGCCATAAAGGCAGATCACAGTTTTGTCTGAAATAGAAACATTTGGAAAGTTAAACCCCAGACTACTAAAAGGTGCTGCAATGGCAACAAGTGCTAATTAACAATTTCCAGGTCGTGTCCCGCATTCATTGAGCCACTAAAAGAAGCAACCCTTCCCTGAACAAAACAAAACTGTTCTGAGGAAGGGCAAAACAAAGATGCATGGGGTGAGGGTTGGAAAGGGAAACAGAACATTAGGCCAAGACTTGTGCCACATGGCTATCTACGCTGCAGTGAGTACATCCCTGATTGTAGCGAGACCAAAAGTCCTGGAACTATTTAATGTATTTTTTGGGGTTTTTTTTTTAAATGAAAACAAGAAAAAAGTAACCACTCTAGAAAAGCAACCGCATCATTACACTGAAATGCAACACTGCTGTTTATGGAAACCAGAAGCACCACTCACAATCATAACCTAAACTGGCCCTTACTTCGGTACGCTTTAACAGGGTAACTGTATCAGAACCCAATATCATCCTGATGTTTTTGCTACGGAAGGGGGCCTGTGGGTCATTTAGGACTTCAATAAAGGTTTCCATGACAGAGGAAAACTATTACCAGTAAATGTTCCATGGGATCATCATATTCCCATTGATAGGTGAGCTTACTACTCTCTCTGAAAGAGCAGTGGAAGAAATTAGAATGGAACAGTGATCAGAAAAATTAATCAGGTTCCATATGGCGGCTTGACCCACTTGGGTATCTGCTCTGGAGCCTGAATCCAGACAATGTCTGGTAAATATATTACTAGATCTTGAAGTAGCCACTTTGAAAATATTTAGTACAGTTGTACATGTTGCTTTCCCCATTGTAAAATGAGCTTTTGGCCAACCGAGTAGGCACATATTAACTTTTTAATACCCGAGCTATACAATGTATCTACAGATCGGTGTATTTTTTTGAAGTGGCTATGCCCATATGAAAGGGGCCATAATAGACCAACAGCTGTTTCGATTTCCTATGATATTTCATTCTAGAAAGTTAGATACGTAGGAATGTTCTAACATCCATTTGTGAGAGAGCTCGCTGCTGCAGACAAAGGGTTTCAGCAAAAGGGAAGCAATGACTTTTACCTAGAATTCCTAGATCAATTATGGGGTGGGGGAATGGTGGTTAGGTTGGCTATCTACTTCTGGTCGTTTTGAATATTGCATATGGTTCTTAAGAGCATAATACTAGAATTTCAATAACCATACAGGTCTAAGTAAAAGCACCTAAGAAGGCTACTGTAGTGTCCTGTGAGCTTGAGATGACGGGACCCTTTTGGTTCCTGGCAGACTCTGAACAGCGACGTAAGTGGTCAGTGTGGTGAAATAATTCCTGATGTATAATGTTCAGTTAACGGTTACACACTGAGGAATAAAGACGTGTAATACCAAACTCCATGTGTGGCATGATCCTTTAAATGTACCCGGGCTGGGGAGGACACTACAACTGGCGACAAGCTAGGGCATTATGTAAACCGCGAAGCACCAAGAGTGCTCTATCGGAGGGTTTGACATGGTCCAGCAAACTGCTTGTGCATGCCACGTGTGCCTCAGTCAAAGTGATAATCGAGGACTGGCGTATGTGGAATCAACGTGCCAATCCAGCCAGTGCAAGGCCTTTGAAAAAAGTGAAGGCCTTACAGAAAAACTGTCATCGGCTAGAAATTTGCTCGGAAAGTCGAGACAAGAGAAATTGAACCACAGCATAACACAGAGCAGTCATTCATACATTACGACAACGCTAAAGGCAGTGACAACCAGGTACAGAGAAGCACCAAAGGAAGTGAACGCGAATGCAAGGAAGCTCTAAAAGCAGAAAACATTTCCAACGCAAAGAAATGCTAAAGGCAACAACCAGGTACCAAAAGTGTAGCCGGCGGCGACAGCCAGGTGCAAGAGAACATTGTAAGTAGAAGCAGATAAATGAAGAGTAACATTAGTGGCAGAGATAACCAGATATATAGAGAATATGATCACACTTACCAGAACCTGAATTAAGACAGCTGTCCAACCTTAGCACCAGGTGCCGCAACCCAAACAGAAGCACAGGCGTTGTGCTTATGAGGAACGCGAATCACGTCAGACCAAATGAAAGGCAGTGAGCGACGGTCGGAATAGTGACATTTTCTTTTCCAATGGCTGTGGAAAAGAACGTCAAATATGGCGCCGCTGCCTTCTTGAAACCACCACCTCCCTTAGATTTTATTTATTTATAAAGTTTTGTATAGCGCGAACGTGACCCTAGTGGGTATCCGAGCGCTTTACATGACAGGGGATAATGTAACATTTGGTCTGAAGAAAAAAAAAACAGGAAATACATGTGTGAGAACCAAACAAATCAGTAAGTATAATATAACACGGATTGGTCTTGAATAAAGACAGTAATAGGAGGGGATAATCCCCATAGTAGTTTGCGGATTCTACATTTTCAATATGACCGGTATATTCTCTTAAGGTAAAAACTTCGTCAGTAGAAAAGATTTCGCTTCTTTTTTGAAGGAGGAGGTAGAGGAGATGAGGCGAACATCCGTTGGGAAAGAGTTCCATATCTTGGGTGCAATAGCCGAGAATGCTCTGGCACCAGTTTTCTTTTTGTGAGTACGTTGGGGTTTCAGCAACAAGGTGAGCACGCTTCGTGATTATTTGCTGCCCCCTGATTTTTCTAGCTTTTGAGCCAGGTAGCTGGGGGTATTGAAGTGTAACGCCTTATGCAGGCAATTTTCAGCTGGATTCTTGCCTCGTACGGTAGCCAGTTTAACGATTTTAGATCCGGTGAGATGTGTGTGTTTCTTTTTGTTCCAAGGACAAGTCTGGCTGCCGCGTTGAGGGAAGCTCTTAGAGGGGCCAGTTTGTATCGAGGTAAGCCACATAGTGTGGCACTACCATAATCCAGTCTGGGTAATACTAGGGCTTGGACCGGTTGTTTTAGGTCTTCTTGAGGTAGATGGGGTTTAAGTTTCCGTATAATGCTTAGTTGGTAATTCGCTCCTTTAGAGGCTGCGCTGATGTGATCCTGCATATTCAAGTGTTTGTCTAATGTGATACCCAGTGATCTAGTGGAGTCTATGATGTGGGGAGAGCAATTGAGGGCTGTAAGATGTTTCAACCAAAGATCAATTTTTGGGCTGTGTTTCGGTGGGGAGATGAGAAGAAATTCGGTTTTGGCAGCGTTGAGTTTGAGATGGTTAACCGATTTTGAGATACAGCTGCGTGTCATCAGCGTACATGTGGTATTGGATATTAGAAGATTTTAGGAGGTAAGCCAGTGGTTCAAGGAATAGGTTAAATAGAATGGGAGAAAGAGCAGAACCTTGAGGAACGCCAAGCGTGATCGCATGGGACTTAGACAGATTGATTCATTTGGACTCTTAGGGATCTGTTTTGGAGGAAGGAAGCGAACCATTGTAGTACGACCCCTGATAGGCCCATCCTTTGTTCCAATAAGTTCAATAGATTATCATGTTTGACGGTATCTAAGGTGGCAGATAAATCAAGCAATATCAGAAGGCATGATTCATTTTGATCCAGCATTTTTAGTATGTCATCCGCTATATGAGTAAGTGCAGATTCGGTGCTGTGATCTTGACGGAATCCTGACTGGTGTTGGTCGAGGAGTTGATATTTGACTATGTGGTTGCTAGTTGACTCTGAACACATTTTTCTAAGAACTTTGCCAGGGTAGATATGTTAGAGATAGGTCGGTAGTTGTTAGGATCAGAGCAGTCTGCCATTGGTTTTTTTAAAATGGGAGTTATCTGTCCTACTTTTAGGCAGTCGGGGATAGTGCCTTGACGTAGTGAGCCATTTACAATCTTGGTCCGTAGAGGGAGAACACAGGATTTGATTTCCTCGAGTATGCGAGGAGGTAGCGGGTCCGTGAAGTGGTTAGATGGGTTTAAGGAGGAGAGAATGTTGTACATGTCGTGTTTGTTGATTGGGGAGAAGGAGTTCTAAGAGGCATTGTTTTTGGAGGGGGGCCAGGGTGTTTCATCCCCTTCCGTGATCAGGGAGGTATACGAGAAATTGCATGGGGTAGTTGGTAGTAGTTCCTTTTCTAGTTGAAGTTCGTTCTCTATCTTTGAGGTTTTTTCCTTGAAGAAGGTGGCCATTTCTTCACAATTTGGCAGGGGGCTGGTTCCGGAGACTACCGAGTTATGTGTTACGTGATTGCTGTTTGAGTATTTCAAATAGTTTTTTTGGCCTATTTCTGGCTTGGTCAAGCTGTATTCTAAAGAAATTAGCTTTCTCTTGTCTTATTCTTCTATTGTAAGTATTCCTTGTTGTTCTTCGGCGTTTTGGCAATTCTAGGGATGGAGAGGATCTCCAAGCTCTTTCTGCTGTTCTAAGATTGCGTCTTTCTGTGTTCAGGTTGTCGTTGAACCAGGGCTTTGAGTTTTTATTGGATATATTTTTCTGTTGAAGAGGCGCAATGGAGTCCATGACTTTCAATATGGAAGAGTTGTAGTAGTCAGTGAGCTCCTTGACATCCTCCATGTTGGTCTGTGGGATCAAGGTACTATTGCGTAGGGTAGCTAGATCATTGTGGTCTATATTATGAAGATCCCTTTTCCATTGTTTCATTTTCTTTGGTTGTTCATGCTTAGGGATCGCCTTTAGATTGATGAGGAAGGTGATGCGATAATGGTCTGTCCAGTCACAGGGGCTAATAGATTCTAGGGAAATAGTGTCGGTTTTTGAGATAATAAGGTCCAGGGTCTCCCCCTTGTTGTGTGTTGGCCTGTCGCAAATTTGGGGTAACTCATGGTTTAATAGAAAAGATTTTAGGTTATTCACTGAGTGGTCGTTGAGGTCATTCCAGTGTAGATTAAAAGTCGCCCAGGAAGATCTGGGGTCCTTGAGTATTGTCATTCATTGTGATGATTTCCATGACTTGTTCAATGAATAAAGAGTTATCACCCAGGGGGTGATATATGGCATGTATATTATTAACGGGTTTATTGTTGCATGAAATGTTGATGCTAAGATATTTGCATGTTGTGACCACTATTGTTTCCAATTGGCGTACTGATAGTGTATTGTGGTAGATACATGCTATACCACCCCCTATTTTCTCAGGTCTATCTAGTCGAATGATCTTGTGACTAGGTGGAACTAGTAGATCTATGATGGGATAAGATGAGTTGTTTAACCATGTTTCCGTGAGGATAACTGTCGAATTTGTGTGAGAGAATGAGGTCGTAGATATCTGCCACGTGCTTATTTGCTGATCTGCAATTGAGGAGCATGCACTTCAGCTGCTTATTATGAGGAGAGACCATCTGTGATAAAGAGACGCTCTTGAGGTTATTCTTGTTTATTCCGTAGTGGTTGAGGCTCGGTTCTCTGTAAAGATTCGCTTGGATGGTTCGTATATTATTTTTATTGGAACTGTTAGTATTCTCTTCGGACAGATAAGAGAGGAGGAGTACATGGATCTCCTTGCTCAACAAATCTTGATTAGCTCTCTTTGGGCGAGAGGCATCATTAGGGTAAGGTGTAGATCCATATCTCAAATTGGCTGTGTGTGAGACATGGAATGTGGGGGTGTCTGTGAGGGAATCAGTTCTGTTTATCATGTTATTTGAACTCTGAGAGAGCCGTATATCAGACGTGATGGTCGTAAGCCTCTGAAGGAACTCCTTAAGATGTTTTAGGCAATGATCAATCTCGTTGATTCTCATTACACAGTAATCATGTTTACAGGTAGCTGTAGGTTGTATTGGAAGGTCGGGGAGCTGGGTGTTATGAGGAATGCAAAGTTGGGAGGGAGGGTCCTTTTAATTAGCTGGACAGTTTTGAGATGAGTGTGTATGAGGAGGATTGGAGGTGAAGGGAGGTGGTGTAAAAAGGGCGGCAGTGAGAGGGTTAGAGGATCTGGGCAATTTAAGAATGGTTTGTTGAGGAGATATGTGTTTGTGAATATTATTGTTCCCTGTATGAGTGATCGATGAGGGAGTGCCTGGAGGGCTCTCATTGGTACGCTCTGAGGGGGCAAGGGAGGGTGAGTGTCGGAGAGTAAGTCCCATGGAGTCGGGGGTTAAGTTAATTTTTATATTGGTGGGTGGAGCAGACAAGTTGGGTTGCCTATTCCTGGTATGGTTCTTAATCTCCGCTTGTGGGGATGGATCTGTAGTGAGATTGGTGGTAGTGGGGGTGGTTAAGCAATCGCTTGCGACCGGAAGTGGGTTGAGTAAGTAGCAAAACCAAAGGGGATGATGGACGGAGTGTTGAACATTGCAAACACTCACCCCCAGTCAACTGATCTGGGTTTAATCCATCATCATTCTTTAGCTCACTCCGCCACCCCAGTTCAGACATGGCCATATGCAAAACGATGGATTTAGGCCCAGATCACTGTACTGGGGTGAATGTACGACATTGTTCTGCATTCTGTCCATCAATTGTTGTTTTTGCATTTGTCACCCCGAGTGGGACGGGTATGCCCAGACGTGGGTCCCGTGCTCTCCATGCCACTGGAGTCAAGCTATCCTGGCTGATGAGGGCTGAAAGCCCGAAACCGGTCCTAGGATGCTTGTTTCCAGTCCAGGGAGGACCCGGCCTGGCAGTTCGGGCTGGACTGTTCCCATTGGGCGCAGGGTCAAGACTGATTTGCATATGGTTGGTCCAAACTGGAATGGCATGGTGAGCAAAAAAACGATGGATTTAGGCCCTGATCACTGTACTGGGGTGAATGTACGACGTTCTGCATTCTGTCCATCAATTGTTGTTTTTGCATTGATTAAGAAGTAGCCGTGTGCGTAAAGGAGGAGGTGGGAGTTTCATCGTGATCGTTGGGGTAGTATTGGGTGGGAGGAGTGGACTTGTTGTAAACCCCTTTTTTAAGATAGGGAAGATTTTGACAACTAAGGATAGATTTTCAGTCGAGGCCTGTATTAGAATAATTCCATTATTATATATGGATATCGTAGCATTTGCCTTGCAGAAGGGAGAGGGAGAGACCGATATTCTAAGTCCATGGGGTGTTTTTTTGGTGTCTGTGACGCTTAACATGGAGAAAAAAATAGTTCTCCATTGTGCTCTTCTTTTTGTGTGAAATATAAGGTCATTAGTTCGGGTTCATTTGGTGGTACAGAAAAAATGGTCTGAGATGAGAGTTTCTGGGTGGGATTGGAGTACTTGGTGTTTAATTTTTTTGATGCGTTTTTGGAAAGATTGGACGGGTATTTAATAGAGAAGGCATTAGAGCCCGTTGGTTCCAATTTTCTGTCCATTATTTAAAGCAGGGAGGTACCTCCTGTGGTTGGGCAAATTCGTGGGTGGTGCCTCAGAACCCCCTTCTACAGTTGTGGGTAACTGAGGGAGTACGATCGTAGTATAGATCAGATTATTTGTGTTAGGGCTTTTGTTAGTGTTAATTTTGGGATGTGGGTAATACAGTATTCTTCTTGTCCAGAGATCAATCCAAGATGTCTAGTAGTAGGGAGAGTGTCAGTGTTGACTGTGCCTTTTTAAAGATGGCTGCTGTTTTAGTAGGGATTTTTTTTTAGTAGCAGTCCTCTTTTTGTTTGATGTATTCTTTTTCATTTCAGGTTGTAGGAGGGCGCCATCTTGTGTGAATATGCTGCTCTATATATTGCCACGTTAAAATGGTGGTATGATTCTTTTTTGGGCGTCACAATCCTCGTGTGAATGGGATTATAGTCTCCTAATTTCCCATCCCGATTTTTTTCAGTCTTTTCTCTTTTTTAAAGCGACTCAGCAGCTTCCCAGATGTCCGCTGTTAGGGAGCTGCCGGGATCGAGGAACAGTGAGGGGGAGAGAGAGAGAGCGGCATTGTGCGAGATAAGGTGGCACAGCCCTCTCTCTCGAGCGGCCTTCTAGCGGTTCCTACAGGGGACGAGACTTCCCATGGGAGACAATTCTGGACATCATGACAGGGCAGGGGAGAGAGGAAGCACTCACCTGCTCTTCCTCACGGGTGCGGTTTCGAGGGGAAACGAGGTAATCATCACGTCCGCTATCAAGATCATCTGTGTTGCAGGCCACGCCGCGCAGCGGTTTCACTCACCCGGCTCGGTCACGGTGTCCGGGAGCGGCTCCAAACCCAAAGATTGCCGTGGTAGTCCTTCGGTCCGCCCTGCAGGTCCTCGCACCACTCCTTCAAAGAGCCCGCTCAGCCCAGTCGGCGACGGAGTGACCCAGTCGTCGCGATGGGAATGGGCAGCAAATTCAAAAAGTTCAACCAGGTGAGCCTTGAGTCTAGTAATTTTCTTCTCAGTATTGTGGGAGACGGTATCCCAGGTTAACATGGGATATTTTTCATTTGCGATCCCAATGACCCAGGAGCTACATCTCGGAGCTCCTATCCGGTAGCCATTTTGCCATTAGTTTAGATACCACCAAAAAGCAAATTATTTGTGATGATTTAATTGATGCGCAGCAAGAAGTAAATGGCAAAAATATCATTAAATATCTGAAGAATTTGGGGGTGAAGGAGTAAAAAGAGTGAAAGAAAATACCACCAGGTGATGAAGTGACGTATCGTCAAATCAAAGAGGTGCTGAACACTACGTTCAATCCAATGCCAAATGAAAGGTAGATTTTCAACCAAGAAAGGCAGAAAGCTGGTGAAACAATGGATGAGCTTGTAGAAAGAAATGATTCGCTCAAGCATTGCAAGTTCAACAAGTTCAATGATGAAGAGGTCATGCGTCTCAGAGTAATAGATGGCTGTCTCTCCGATTCCTTCAGACGACGAATGCTGAAAGACACTCCGGTTGGAAAGAGTACTGACGGCTGCCAGAACGGAAGAAAGAGCTGTGACACAAGCAGCTAAAATGGAGGCCGGAGCGGCCCAAAATGAATCGGCGCGGAGTGTGAAAAGTCGAAATACAAGATAGAAGGCCATAAAGTAATCTCGCCAAATAAAATGAAGCTGTGTTTTCCATGTTGATTTTCCTTTCCACACATGAAGGCAAATGTCCCGCCACTGGACAGGTATGCAAAGGTTGGGGGAAAGAGAACCATTTTGTAACGGTTTGCAAAGAGAGGGAAAGATCAATTGTTTTACAAAGAGAAAACAAAATGGAGGAAAGATCAAGTGCGTCAGGGGTGTGGAATTTAATAAAATATCTACTTGTCCATGGGGCAGGCTGCTTCATAAATCTAATTGTCCTGTAACAAAATCTACTTATCCCATTTGTGCCATGTAATGTGGTGACATATTATGGCAGCAATCTCACTACATAAGAACTCTGTTATAGCCTTTCTGATTATGTCAGGGCTCATACCATAGTAGGATTTGAATACTAGCAGTTCCCTTATTTTGCCACGTTTCCGCAGATCTACATACTGGGGTTGAACGTAGTGGTAAGCAATAGTTCCAGGGTTAGAATGCTTTTTTGAGTTTGTGCAACTATACGAACTAGCATGTTTAAACGTTTTTCACAAACTCTTCTCTAATCTTTTCCCATACTAAGAAAGGTTGGAAATGTAATCCTAACTATGGCAGACATAATACTTCTTCCAGGGCTGGGAAAAAAAGTGGTTGGAGGGAAAGTGAACTTGCAAACACTCAACAGATTTTCACATGAGAAAATCTACACATGCATATTTGCTCATGCTAAAATGCACTTCACAAATATTTTTCTAGGAGTACTATTTATTGGCCTACTTCTGTAAATTCTTGTGAATTCAGGAATGCTGTAAATGTGCACTTAATGGAAAGACATACCATGGGTGCACTTTTGAGACTTTGTTTAATAACTGAGCCCCTAATTTGGTCTGGTGTTAACCATGACTTTTTGTGTTTATTAAAATTGTGTCTCTCTCTCTGTCTATTGGCTGGCTTCACTGAGTGACAATATTCTCCTCTTTCACAAGGAGCATATCGGGACACAAAGTAGTTTTATTCAGTGCCAGGAACTACTGTGGCTATGTGAGCTTTTTGAGACCAAAACCAATTTTTGCTTTTGCCAATGTTTGTTATAATGGTGAGGGCCCGCAACTCCCACACCAATAAGGTTTTACAAAACCCATGCAAAAACAAGACCCGCATTGACAAAACCAAAAGGCTGACCACATATTTCAGGCCTAATGGCTTTGCCAATGTCTGTTTAGGTTTGTTTCTCATAATCTTATTGAAACTGGTTACACTGATTTTTCAATATGAATATTTTTGGGAAATACTAGCATACATCAACACATTTTACTATATGATGCTGCAAAGAAATGGTATCTAAAATTTTACAATAGTTTAGCAAAATGTTTTTTTTTTTTCTTACCTGCATTTTTTTGTGAACATTTTATTTTAAAAGCAAAGAAACATCAATCTTGCTTTCAAGCTTCTGCAAAAATTTGCATCTAATCAGAAAGCATTCTGAGAGCATTATACAGAGCCTCATATTGCTAAACTTTGAAAACGTGCAAAATTTTTATACTGAAACCACTATCTGTAGTGCAATCCGATCTTACAACATTTACTTAGTGAGTTCACCCTAATAATCAAGGCTTTACATTAATGAACCATAAATACAAGTTTGAACAGCATTAACACAGGGACATAAATATTACCTTAACTACAGCCAGTGCCCTTCACTGATCCAAAATGTGGTACTGTACATAGGTAGCCAAAGTGTTTGTGCTGTAGGGGGTTGGGCCTACTTGTCCCAAGGACAAAATACACATGAAAACTTGTTGCCCTTGACCCCAAACAATATGTCCTGTGCATCGATAGGAACGCCATATCCCTGTGCGTCACGTTGAGAAAACATGGACGCC
Source organism: Calotriton arnoldi (assembly GCA_963921515.1). Taxonomy (NCBI): domain Eukaryota; kingdom Metazoa; phylum Chordata; class Amphibia; order Caudata; family Salamandridae; genus Calotriton; species Calotriton arnoldi. The sequence goes on from CAWUFW010003496.1 coordinate 39,156, forward strand.
AGAAAGTTCCAGACATGTTCCAACCACACCCACAAGGCCAAGCGACAAAATCAGTTGAGGCAAGTAGAAACTGAACGACGTCGATCGTAAAATTCCTCGTCTAAACGTTTGTCACTGTCATTGTCAAACGACAGTGAGGAAGATGGGTGCGTTGTCCATGTTGACTGCTGGAAGATGTGCGCATGTAGAATTAGCTTCTTGCAAGGAAGAATGCTGATCGAAGCCAGATTGACAAGTTAAAGTGAGAAAATCATTTGGACACGGTCTCAAAATCACACTGAAAGTTAATGAGTGCTTCACACCTTTTATCTTACAGTGGCGCATGAATAAACATTATGCCAAGGGGAAAGTACAAAGAACTGTCTCCAGTGCCCCGTTTAATCCAATCGAAAACCCAAGTGTATACGTGGGCTGCTTCAATGCCACTGCAATTTCCAGGTTCATTTATAGCAACTATGAAGCATAAAAAGATGAAAGTACAAGCACCAATTCATGTCCTGCCATGCACTGAGTGCATATTTACTCAGTTTCAGCACTGCTGCTGACATGGGGCTGATTTCTGTAAACTACAACACCAATGCCTATCATGAGCTAGGGAATCCGTTTCCATCCTTGCTTCATGGAATCGGAAGACTCAAAACAATGAAAGGGCAACTTCACATAAATTAGGACATCCGTCCTGGTGCTCAGACACAGTCAAATTGTGTTTCATTGACAAAAGGCTGTTGAGAAAGAAATCGAGACATTATGAAAACATGACATCATTGAGCGATCCACTGATCCCACGCCAGAGGTGTCACCCATAGTGGTAGTGCCGAAAGATAGCGGAGGAGCCATGCGTATCTGCGTTGATGCGCACCAAGCAAACAAGGCAACTGAAAGAACGACATCCAGGTCAGCACATTGCTGACATGATTACGCAGCTGATTGGAGCTGAAGTCTTTTCCCACCTTGATTTGAACAAAGGGTATAACCAACTCGAACTGGAAGAAAATTGCAGGTACATTAATACTTTTCTACTCATGTTGGACTATTTATATATAAAAGGCTATGTTTCGGAGTGTCATCAGCTGCAACACTCTTTCAGGAGGTCCATCGCATAATACAGCCAGTCACAAATGTCTTTAATTACAGTGATGACATACTAGTTTTCGGGCCACACGAAAGGAACATAATAAAGCTCTTACACAAGATACTTTCCTATGGCGGTCTCACTTTAAATGCTGCAAAGTGTGAGTTTCATAAAACCAAACTCAAGTTCTTTGGTCATCTTTTTTCTGATATGGGAAGGACTCCGGGTCAAGCATGCAATTGAGAACGCCACAGAAATGGCTTACTTTGATCAAAATTGCAGATGGAGGATGTTGTTGATGCAAGCCCAGTGGGGCTGGGTGCCATCCTTGCCCAGCACACTGGACATCCCAATGCCCCAAGACATTTTTACAACCTGAAAAAGAAAGTCTCGCTGTGGTTTGGGCTCATGAACATTTTCATGTGTTCCTGTATGTGAAGCATTTCACGGTTGTCACCGACCACCAAGCATTACTTATCATTTTCAGCAATCCAAAAGCCAAGATGTCCCCTAGCATTGAGAGGTGGGGGTTGTGACTGTAGGAGTAGGATTATACAATTGTACGTTGTCCAGGAAAAGATCACTACTACCCTGCTGACTACTACTCACATACACCAATAGTGTCATGGCACCAATTCCAAAGCGGCTGATGCTGATGTTAACTTCATCGTGAAATCCAGTACACCTGCTGCCATATAGTTAGAACAAATCATTGCTGCCATGAGCACTGACAGATTCGCAAATACTCAGACATTATTACACATCAATCGTGGCGAGAACATACTTGATCTCTTCGCGATAACCTTGAATACCAGAAATTCAATAATGTGCAGGAAGAACTTTCCTTTACCCAGAAGGCATCATCTTACAAGGGTCGAGAATTGTCATACCTGAGAGTCTGAGAATACAAGTCATTGAGCTGGCACATGAGGAACATCATGAAGTTGTTGTTACTAAACTAGCTCTAAAGGACTGAGCGTGGTTCCCTTGTCTTGATGAGAGGTGAAAATGAGTTACAGGCATGTCATTTGTGCAACTGCTTGCCATCCAAAACACCTGTGCCTCCATTAAACATGTCTGATCTTCCAAAGCATGCATGGGAGAAGATTGCAATCGATTTCTTTGGACCCCTTGAGAATGAACATCTACTTGTAATTGTTGATGAATATTCTCGTTTTCCCCTTGTGGAAGATATATTGTCAACTATTCATGACAGTCATTGAGAGATTAGAAAGTATTTTAGCAACATGGGGTGTTCCTTCGATTTGGAACTCTGACAATGGCCCGCCTTTCAATAGTTGAGAATTTTAAGATTTTCTCACTCATCTAAATGTCAAGCATCAGAAAAGCACACCACTCTGGCCACAGGCGAATGGTGTCAAGAGATTTATGAGCACCCTCAAGGAGACCGTTCAGAGTGCTGTGATGGAAAAGCTTGAACTCAAATCAGTTCTTCAGTCTATGCTTCTTGCATACAGGTCAACTCCTCATTCTACCATGGGTGAAAGCCCTGCCACCTTAATGTTTGGGAGAGCCATACGAACCAAACTGCCACAATGAACCACTGAAACATCTATTGACATTGATAAACTTCGCACCACTGATGCGTCTCACAAATGCAAAATGAAGACCTATGCGGACAGATGCCACTTCGCTCTGGAGCACTGCGTTCAAAGGAGGAGACCAAGCTATGGTCAGGCAGAAATAAACGCAAGTCTGATGCTCCTTTGATGATGACCCACTGAGTGTTGTAACTAGTAAAGGGTACATGGTGACTGCTCACCGTCCTGGAAAGTCCATTATGCGAGATTCTTTGAATTTCAAGCACCTGCCTCGACCTTTGCCAGCTCTCGATGTCAGAATTGAGACTTATCCACCTTAGAGTCCGGACAGCCCAACGACTGTGCCAGTATCTCTGTCACCACTTCTGTATTTCTGCAGCCTCACATGACAAGATCTGGGCAATTGATTCGAGCACCAAAGCGACTTATTATTATTAATAATTAATTACACTTATAAAGCACAAGTTTCACATTAAAGGTATCCTGGCGCCAAGTTAAACATTCCTAAGAAACTAAATCAACCACAGAAAAACACTTTCCAGTCCATCTCCAAGGTACATCCTTCAGTTCCGTCTTCCTAGTGCGCAGCAGGCTATTTGAGAAAAAGCCAGGTTTTCAGATCCTTCCGAAATTGAAAGTGGAGCTTACTGGTTCTTAAAGGGACTGGCAGCTTGTTCCACAGCTGGGCTAATTCACTGAGAATGCCCGGCCTCCATATCTCACTTTCTGAAATTTCGGAATACATAATAGATTGGCTGAGGAGGAGCATAGGTTCCTTGCTGGAATGTAGTGTTTGAATTTTCTTTGTAGCAGCCTAGGCCCCGTTTCCTTTATTGCCTTGTACACAATACACAATGATTTAAATGTGATCCTCTCTAACACTGGAAGCCAGTGGAGTTTAAGGGCACCAGAAGAAGAGGCATATCTAGATGCATCTAATGCAAGTTTTGCTGCTGCTGCTTGCACTCTATATAGCCTTTTTATTAAGTAGTCTGGAGCTCCAAGTAGCAGTGCATTGCAATAATTAATTCTGCCTAGTATTGTGCTTTTGCACCACTAGCTTTCTTGCTGACTGTGGCAGTAGTGGTACGATTTTCCTTAGGTTCCGCGGTAGTCCGAAGCATGTCGCTGCTGTCTTATTGACGTCTCCATAGAGAGCTAGTCATCAATATATATTCCGAACGTACGCACTGACTTTGATGTCTCTAATTGCCTGTGGTTGTCCAAGGCCAGAAATTGTTCGGGAGTATACGAGGGCCTTTAGAGGGTAAGCAACATAGAAATTCAATGTTATCACCGTTGAATTTTAGTGAGTTGCTGTTCAACCATTCTGCCACCCCTCTTAGACAGTTAAGGAATGCTTCTATTGAAGTGTGCCTATGGCTATCTAAAAGGAAAATATCAGCAGTGTATCACTGGCATAGTTGACAAAGCTAATACCGTACGATTAGATAATTGTCTACAATGGGCCGAATAAATATTAAAAAGGCTCAGGCTAAGGGCAGAGTCCTGAGGTACCCAGTGTTCTACGTTTTAAAATTCTGGATAGAAAGGGGGAAGTGAGATTGCTTGGGTTCTATTTGAGAGGAAGGACTCAATCCACTTTATAAGTGTCCCAGCCACACCTATATTTGCCTATCTGGATAGAAGTATCTGACCTCTGACAACCATCATCTGGAGCTCATCCATGGCTAGGATCAGTGCTACCTCCGTGCCATGTGCAGGTCTGAAACCCGTTTGTTGGTTTTCTAAGAGGTTATGAACTTCTAGATAGTTTCTTACCGACACCTTTTCCCACGATTTTTCCCGGGTAGGGAAGTTAAAATATTGGGCAATAGTTGCTAAGCACTGATGGCTCTACTGTACGTTTTTCAATAGAGGGGTTATTGGTGCTTTCTTCCACATCTGTGGGACTCTGCCTGTAGTTAAGGACTGATTGCATATTTTTAGTTCAACCGGGTATAGGTCATCTGCCCATTTCTTCCAGATTCTGGGTCGGCAACGGGTCCAATATTGATCCCGAAAAGATAGTCCTTGCTAAAGTTCTAAAATCATCCTAGTTCATTGGTTCCATATTTTCTAATTTATTGGCACCTTGATTTGTTATCTTGTCTGTGGTGGTTCTCTCTCTTGGAATCGGGGCTCTCCTGAATAGGTCTGCATTTATGTCTGCTATAATCAACTTGATCTTATTTGTCAAAAAAGTTAAGATAGGTCATCCAAAGTTCTTGTGAATGCTCTGTTTGTTTAATGGAGTCAGGGTTTGTTAGTTCTCTTACAATGTCAAAAATCCTTTTCGGCCCATTAGTCGCATCTACAATGGTTTTAGTGTAGTAGTATTGTTCAGCCTTTTTTACATCTATTTTATAGTTGTTTAGTGCATTCTTTAGTTGTTGCTTGTCGCTATGTAGGTAGAAACTCCGCAATTATCTTTCTGCATTTTATTTTGATTTCTTTTATGGCTTCCATATACCATGGTGCTGATGGTTTACGTCAATGTATAATCTTTTTATGGGTACTAGTTAATCGAATTTGGTGATTTTTCCTTGTAGATTATCATAATTCTCATTGGCTGTCGCCAACTCATTGAAGCAGGTCTCTACTTCAAAAAGCTATCCTTCCTGTTGTCTATTTAACTTCTGAGACTTATTTCAAAGGCCATCAGTGTGTGATCCGACCAATTTAAAGGGATTGTCTCTAACTGTAAATATGGCTTTTGACGATAGTAGATCATGGGTATGACCCCCTTGGTGTTTTGGGCCGTTTATTAGTTGTTCTAGCCCTATTGTTCCACAGGAGCCAAAGAACTTTCCACTGGGGGGGTGTTTTATACCTCTCCCATATGTTAAAATATCCTAACACAAACTAGTTGGAGTGTGTAAGGGCGAGATTTGAGATTTTCAGAAATGGTTGTATAAAAGTGCTTGCCGTCTCTGGAGGTCGGTAGCACAGAACTCCCGAGAATGCCTTGCCTACTTTCACCTTTAGAGAGAAGCCCAACATCTCTACCCCCAACATTTTATCCATGTGCAAAATGCCGATTTCCCAGTTTTCTTTAAAGATTAACGCCACTCGCACTCCCGTTTAAGCTGGTCTTGGTTGGTGGATAACTTTAAAACCTGGGGGGCAGATTGTTCCAAAATCAACGTTAGACTTCAGGGGGATCCACATCTCAGTAACAAATAGAATGTCCAATTCATTAATTTCTAGTAGCATATTAATTTCTAGCTAGTGCTTTACCGTTTATCATGCGTTTACTAGCCTGCATCTGATCAGCTCTGGTCCTACCTTAGTGTCAACTTAAGTGACCATTATTTTTTCATTCCACTCGATTTTTTTCTCCCTTTACATTGTCTTTGGGTACAGGCTAATCTTAACTGTTTTAATTCTTTACTTCAGAATGGAATCCGTTTTGTCTGTCTTGACCCCTCTGTTTTTAACCCGCCAGCATGGCTGGCGCTGTGCGCGGTCAATGCGCGGACGGGCGCAGACAGGCTTGCTTTTGGCACGCCTTTGGTGCACCAGAGTCCTCCTTTTATAGCCCTTCTTTTTTTGGAAACACTAGACCGGCCACAAAGCAAATGGCGGCCGCTAAGTGTCCCCCATTGTAGTTTAATTCCCCTTCGTTATTATTGAACAGTTGTGATGTATATATGTATTATTTGTACTTTTAATTGAACAAAGGGGGAGATGTAGTGTCATGTGAGTTAGCGATGACTGGACCCTTTTGGCTCCTAATGGACTCCGTAGAGCAGTGATGCACGTGCTTGTGTGCAGTGAAAGAATTCCTGATGTAGAATGTTCAGTTAACAGTTACACGCGGATGAATAAAAACGCGTAATACCAAGCTCAGTGTGTACTGTGATCCTTCGCATGTACCCGGGCTGGGGAGGACGCTACAGCTACCTTTCAAGAAAGATGTTAAGAAGCTTTATATATTGGCTCAAACTGGGGTCCCATTAGTTTTGAAAAGACTACACAGCATTCAGAAGATGTGAAGAATTTCTATCTGGAGGAAACGCTTTAATATCCTTAAAAATCCATGCTCAAATGGATGAAAAAAGAAGCCAAGTAAGGAAACCTTTATGTAAGCAGATACAGCTACAAGATGTTCCTTAATGGAGAACTGCACACTAGACTTCATCAACTGAAGTAGATACGGAAGAACTGCTTTGTCTTAACACTCACCTAGATTCAAATAGTTTGATATGCACCAGTTGCAGATTCTATTCCGTTTACAAGTGTGAGAAGCACTGCTGGAAGAATGCCAAGCTTACCTGAGATTATAAATGCATTTCGAAGGATGATTCACATATCCATATTGCATGTATTCAGCAGCCAAGCTGACAAACTCCACAACAGAAGGCCAGGGAGCATTATCGCACCACTTTGAGGTGATTTGAAGATTCTGGACTATCAGTTATGTATAATCTATTTGCCATTCTAGAGATTGTGCTCGCAATCTTGCTCCTCTTGGTTAGTTCCAATTGAGCTGGAAGTATATGATAAAAATGTAATCAAACGAATTCACAAGAGGGTGGTTGGGTCTGGTGCAACAGGTAACAAAGCAAGTCACAGGATATATAGCAGTTGGAAGAAGGGCAGATTGAATGTTGCTATTGGAGAGTAGTTCATAGCTGCTGTTCCTGTGTGAACACATCCAGTCAGTGCATTAAATATCTTTTGATGAGAACTTTCATGCTCTTCTTGAAAACCCAAGGGAAGGAGTCTGTGCAAATTTCATCTGAAATGAACACTTGTTTAAGGTATCCAAAACTGCTCTTAGACAAATTTATTTTTCATGATTTACTTGCAGTCCCAAAAGGTTGAGGGTGACATCTATATATATATAAATCTATATATATATATAAATTGCTGATATGATGAAGCTTTGATGAGCCAATCATCTAGATAGGGGTAGACTAATACCTACAGCCTCCAGATGTGCTGAAATGACTGACATGCATTTTGAAAAGGTCCCGAGCGTTGACTTGAGACCGAAAGGAAGGACTACATATTGGTAAATTCCCACAGTAGCCCTCAGAATGTGTGATTGTTTTTGGGCTTTCGGTATGTATAAATAGGCATCTCGCAGAGGCTCTATTGTACAGCCAATCCCCCTGATTGCGTTGGATCTAGACTTTATACAACACCAAATCCTGAACTTTTCTTTGCCAATCCACCTGCTCATTTTCTGCAGATCTAGAATGGGTCTGAACTCTATCTTTGGTCCTTTCTTCTTCACCAGAAAGCAATAGGAATAAATTCCCATTCCTTTGTGAGAAATTGGGACTTTCCACAGCCTGTTTTTGCAAGACGATACTTGCCAAAGTTTCTCCAGATGGAAAGAGGCGGACATCTTTCGTGAAATTGCTGGTGGAGGATACTTGAATCTGAGACAGTATCCATTTTGCACAATACACAACCCATTGGTCGTTTGGTTTCTGGTTGTCCAATCTTCCAGATAAGAAGTAGTGCTTCTCCCCACTGAAGTGGGTAATGGAAACGTGGGGGTGGGAGGGGGTGACAGGGAGGTGGTGAGTGGGAACTCACTATTTGCCACCAGTGGCCAGTCTAGTAGCTGAGGCAGACTGTTGATGGTCTCCACTGCCTCTGGATTGATATTTCTGCTGTTGATGCCTCCTCTGCTTTTATTGTTGACCTTGAGGCCAGTGAAGGGTTTGAGCCCTCCAAGGGTAATATCAGCAGTTGTAGGGTTTAAAGGAATGTTTCCTAAATTCCTTTCTCTTCCCCAATCTGACAGCCTGCAGAATGCCTAGTTCTGAAAATGGGAAATTCAAAATCCTGTGTTATGCCTCAGGTTTACGTCTTGTGAGTCTGAGCCAAGAAAAGTAATGCAAGACCAAACCGTGACAGTATCCAGAGGCTGGTAGAAGGGATCTATCCGCTGCAGCACTGGTGACCTGCGGTCGGAAACCATCAATCCTTAATTTATGATCTTTTTGAAATCTTCATGTACGTCTCTTGGCAGGTTAGCTATAAACTGTCGTAGTGAGTCCCACAGCAATCAACCGTACCTCCTAAGCAGTGCAATAGCCTCGCTGCTTTGATAGTGGTTGTGGATGTGCCACACACTTTCCTTCCTACTGAATCCAGTTTCTTGCTCTCCTTCTCTAGAGGAACTGCAGAGGATGGAGCTCTGGCATGAAGCAAGCGAGTGGCTGAGACTATCAGACAGGTGGAGGATCTGAGAGGAGAAACAATGGACCCTGGTAAGGCCGTCTGTATTTATTTATTTTGTAGATGAGGAGCTGCCTTGAAAGAGGCCGGAGTCAAGAAAATATCAATGGCTGGTTTAATGAGGCCTGGGACCAGAGCACATAATGGCCTTGAAACCGACCGTTGGTGTATTGTCTAAAAAATTACAGACGTTGAAGCTGTAGTTGCTAGAAGAGGTATATTCAACTTGTTGGCACCTCTTATAAGAACCTCCTGGAAAGTATTCATATAATCCACAAGAGATACTCACTAAAGGAGAATCTCAAGTGTAGATGAGTAGCCGCCAGTGGAAGTGGTTATGTAATAAGACCTTGAAAACCCCGGCTGGAATGTGGAATCCAGTCTAAGTGTTGATCGAGAAGTAGACTGGTTTGGGAGACCTTGAGTGGTACTGATGATAGTGATACCACGACTTTGACCTAGATCTATGGCGAGGTCTGGTATGTCAGAAACAAGACCTGGAATGTCGTGGTGGATGCGTCACAGGAGCAGGTGCTCGCAAACGCCCAGCAGGCATGGCTAGAAGAATTTCTGCAGTAATTACCAGTAGAGGAGGAGATTTCGGAGGAGGCTAAGGAGGTGGTGAGGAAGGAGAAAATGGAGCATCTGGTCTGGAAGGTGAGTAAGCCCTGAAGTATTCAGAGCCCGATTCATAAGGAAGCCTGCATGATTCCCTCATCGGAAGTCACTCTGCTGTATTCTTTTCCGAAGCGGAACAGTAACTCTACGTCGAACCATGTCTCAACGTCAATAGTCTCCTCCTTGACATCATACGAGTCCTCCGTGTCAACCCAACCCTCAACTGAAAGCAAGTAGAGACTGTAGCTCTTTGATGTCTATGTCCTTGATGTTGAACAGGTATGTTGTTTCTCAACTTGCCCTCTCCCACTGCAAGAGCCTTCAGAGGGCGAGATAGGAGTACTGGTAGAGGGAGCAACATCTCCGTGCCCTTCACATCTCTTTCCTTTCAGGGTTCCTGCCTCCTTCGCCTTTAGTCTTGGCCATGCTGGTGAATCTCCTCACGAGCTCTGAAGGTGCGACTGGCGAGGGAGCTACAATGACATCTATTTTCTGGGATCATGAGACTCTAGCAGATATGGGCAAAACAGACCCTCACAAGATCTGTATCCTATTTTCTGACACAATCTGGGCAGGTGGCAAAAAAGATAGCATTTTGCACAAAAAGAAAAATCTTTCCAGTCAGATATAACAGAAAAATACTCTCCAACTTAAAGGACATTGAGTGAACCACTTTTAAAAAGGTTCTGAAGTGATTTTAAGAGGCAAAAAAACTTAAAGACCACAATCAGTACTCCTAGATCCTGTAAGCAAAAACTGGAAAAAAGAACAGTCAACTGCCACCTATAGGGCATGATGGGACACTGGAGCTCAGGGTGCCCTTAAAGGCGCAATGCATTATTGTCTTTCATCACTGCAGTTTACAGAAGTATATTGCCCTATCTTTCCCCAACATTCACTTTAAAAGAAAATGAAAAGCTTCGTGAAGGATGCTTTAAAATGTCACTATTCCTTTATTTAGTGACATTTTAAGGCATAATGTATTTACTCTAAAAAGATAGAACATTTATTGAATATGAAATATTGCCTGTTTTTGAACTGCTAGATTATAATTTTGTGCCAAGTGAACTTCCTAGGCTTGCGATACAAGACAAACGTACTACAAAAAATGGGACACTGCAAAAGGTTCTCCAGGATCCCCGCATGTGGATGGGACTATTCACTGTTTATTATTAATGAAGCTCTCCTGAAAATCGCAGCTGGTCCTAGTTGCTTGAAGTGGTTTCATGGGGTGAAAAAGTCAGCCGAATGTGAGAAAACTGCATTAATGAAGGAGGCCAGTGGAGGTATAGCACAGCATGACGATGACAAAGCTTGGGGTACAAACATGACAGATTTGTCGTAATTGGCAAGGCTGGTAGTCTACCCCTGCCCGCAAATGACTTGGGCACCGATTAAAAGTCTGGCGTCCATGGACTCTGGCGATTTTGAGTCAGGCAGTCAGACCGCCGTAGCACGCCGAAGCTGCCAGGGAACCGCCATTCCCTGGAGGTGTTGCAGCGGTGTAGAGGCATCAATAGGCATCAGCACTAAGCTGCGTCCACCCATGAACCCTAAAAACACCTCACACCTAAACTTTACTCATCCTTGTACCCTAAAACACCACTCACCACCCCTAAACTCCACCCATTCATGACACCTAAATAAAACTCTCATCACCCCTTAACTCCCCCATCCCTGAACACTAAAACCCCTTTCTATACCTGAACTCCACCCATTCCTGACCTCTAAAAAAACTCATTACCCCAAAACATTACTCTATTCCGACCTCCAAAAACCCTCACTAGTCCTAAACTCCACTGAAGTTTAGCGTAATTTTTGATTCTTCCGTACAATTCTTTCCTTTAGATGTTACCTTTAATTTCGATTCATTTGTATTTCCTTAAACTTGGTTTTCCATGATTGTTTCCTCCAATGTGGTTTCTCGGTTTTTGTTTTTCCAATATTTCACGTACATCAGGCATCAAGATGTATGAGGAGCTAACAAGCGAGGATTCTCTAATAATTCTCACATGCAATGCTTTGCTTTAATCTACTACATGGAAATTGAAAATTATGTTGATTAGCTTTCAAACTTGTATAGCATTATTGGTTATCCCCAGGGAGTAATATTTTCTCAAGGATCTTATTAGATGTTCCATCTGACTGTTATAAGGACAATTCTATACTCCAGACTTTTTAAACAAGGTTCCGCAAATCTCAATCAACACTATTACTTACACACTTGCTAACTATATTTCACATGTAAAGAGCCACCATTAGATTGGCTATATTTATCTTAAGTGTGCTTTTGACAAAACTGATAGATCCAATGTTTTCATTGAAATGAGCAATATTAAAACAATTGCTCCTTGGCCTTTTCTTGTGATCGTGAACAGACGGATCTAATATGTTCTGTTTCAATTGCTGCTGGTGGGTGTTAGCACTTACTCAATGGACTGTCATTAAAAAAAAGCACAAGTTTGTACATTGTGCACAACTGATAGCAAAACATTTGAACACATTTTTAAGCTGCCCATAAGCTTACTGAATCATGAAATCAATATAAGGGACTACTGAATAAGGAACTTAGCACCTTATCGAATTCGAAATTGAGAAATTAATAAACACTAAAAAATAGACAAGCAATTAATGTGGCTAGGTTTTATAATCTGTATTCATAAATGTAATGGTTTTGATTCTTTTGCAAAACATGAATTGTCTGTCAAAGTTATCACTGTTAAAAAGGTTTAAACCAAATGAAATATTTATCAAATAAAGGGACTATTGGTTCATTATAATCTGTACTTTGTACTAATTTTCACACAGCTTTTCTATTGTCACTGTTTAGTTGTGTTTAACAATTGAAAAATGTTTAAATGATGTGCTTCAAGTTCAGCATGATACAGGAATATTCTGCCTTCTATGAATTCAGGGAGAATAACCACAATGAAGAATTAGGATTACACCCAAGTACGTTATCTGGGCTGTTGAAATCCAGCATAGGAACTTTGCATTTTATCTTCAAGAATCACACAACTGTGTTGGCTAATATCCGGATTTGTGCTAAATTCTCTTAGCTTTCTAGAATTCCAATCTATAAATCTATTCTTTGCTTAAAATGGGGTACAAAAAACAAAACATCTGGGGTTCCATACTAGTTGATGGATCTCTTACAAGATAAAAATATATTAATGCCCCTCAAGTACTGCACCAATAATAGCCTTGAAAATTTCACACAACTGCTGACCTTCAGGGGCAAGACAGACGGAATCAAAATCACTTATTAGCCTAGATGTTTTCATAATTGCCATATTATTAGGAATTCTAAAATTGGAGAAATAAAGAGTATCATGTAGTCCTGTTAAAATACTTTCATGCACAAAATATAATTAACTGCCACAGACCGCTAAGAGTTAAACAATACGGGACTAACATACCTGCGATACTCTGTGGTACTTCCAAGTTGACGTTCACAAAAAAACGTATGCTTTCACCAGAAACAATTGAAGACTGAACTGTGTCAAAGAGCTCATCTCCTCCTCCTCCACCATCTTCTTTAGTTTCACAGCCTTCATCCGTATCACACTTAAGGTAACCTGTAATAAAATTGTGTTGTTAACTATCATTTTAGATCCCCTTTTCTTTACCTGAATTGCAGGTCAAAAACAAAAGTTAGCTTATCATATTCAGTGACCTTTAATTTCCTCACACTTCCAAATCATCCCAACATTCCATTTTCCTAAATAAATACACGCAGTAAAGAAAAAGTCTAGATTGGAATGCTTGAAGCATTGAATACTTTATGTGTTAAGTGTTTTAATGTAATGTTAATATACTCTAAAGATTCACATGCTTGGACGAACATTCTCCGCATTTCATCATGGCGGGTTTTATATTTTTTGTATCGTAAAAATGTTCCATGGGACTCGTGTCACTATGACCAAAACTCTAATTCTTTTGATAGGGTCACTTATCGTACAAAAACAGTAGGGCTGAAACACGATCATGACTTCCTTTTAGGAACAGGATGTTCATTACACTCCTGAGCCATGCGATAAGTGCATATAACAAAGATCTAGCAGAGGTCAATTCTGGAATACCATTCCTTAGATGGTACGATTAGCAGTTCATTATTTAGCATTTGATGCAATACCTACGCTTGGCAGGGCAGACATGCAAGCTCACCTCACAACACAGACAAGCCCCATAATTGTATATGTTCCAGCTGATTTTGGATCCCATTAGAACAGCTTGTTGAGGGCAAAGACTCCTTTCAGCACCTTCCACCACATCCCCACAACTCAGACAAAACAAAGATTTTTGGTAGTGGTACGCACTACCAATGTTTCTTAGGGTTAACACCTATGAAACATTGGCAAAGCCTTAATGCAATGCATGCAAAGACAGGCATGCAGAAATAGAACTATGAAACAGCACATTAAAGTCAGACTTTTTTGCTTTGACATGGCTTGTTAGTTGCAATTGTTGTAATGATGGCAAAAGAATTATTGGTAGTGGTGGTGGAAGTACTGTTCATTCTGCCAGAATAGTTTGATTTAGTCCATGGTCAATGAGCTGGTAAGAATGTCAACCACATATGGTGGGAAACAGAAAGCACACACATGGCCGCACTCAATCTCCAGGCAAGAGATTGGGGTGCAGAATCTTTTCTTTCGAATTAGAGTCGATCCACTGAGTGGCAGTCTAGGGACTGGTGTAGAAGGTCTGCACACAGCAACATTCTCTGTCAATTTGGGACGATGAAGATGGATTGGGCTCTGTCTGACAACTCTTCCTCAGAACACAAGAAAACAAGGATATGGGAGGAAATGCGTAGCGAAGCAGAAGCTTCCACTTGAACTGAAAAGTATCCCCTACAGCTCCCTGCAAAGGATGCTGGAGGCCACAGAACATCAGTCATGGGTGCTCTCACAAGTGGCAAATAAGTCCACCTGAGCGGTATCCCCCACTGGGAGAAGAGACTGAACCACCTCTGAACGGAGAAGCCACTTGTGACGCGCAAGATAACATCGGCTGAGGCTGTTAGCCCTGAAGGTCAGCAAATCAGGTAGGAGGATTGCAACTATCCATAGCCCCTGCTGGGACGTGCAATGTCAGAGTCTCACTGCTTCTGGACACAGGTGAGATCCCACTCTTTCTTGCTTATTAATGTACCACATCACAATTGTATGGTCGGTTAACATCTGGCCCGAAAGACGAAGGGATGAGAAGAAGACCTTGAGCGCTAGCGGAATTGCCCATAGCTCTAGCAGACTAATCTCTGCTCCTGAAGAGACCAGATACCTCTGATCTCCGGATGCCCCAGATACGTTGCCCACCAGAAGATGGAGGTGTTCGTCACTACTGTGGCCACTGCCGTCAGAGAACAAAAGGACCAGACTAAATCCGCTGCAGTGTCCCTTGAGATCGCAATGGAGTCTCAATACATTCCTTTGAGGTGTGAAGGGGAGCCAGAACCGATGTGGTCAGATTGAGCCTCAGACCAGACACTTCCCCAAAGAGTTCTAGGATCCGAAGGCAGTGGGGGGGGGGCTGTACGAGCCGGATCTGTCATAAACAAGAGAACATCATCTGCATAGAGGGCGAAACGTTCTTTGTGAGAGGTGCTCCAACGACATATTTGGACTTGGGCATCGCATCTAATAAGTCGAGCTAGTGGCTATCGCCAGAACGATAAGCAGGAGAGACCCTGTCTCGTTCCCAGACAGATCGGGAAGTCCTGTGAGAGAACCCCGTTGATCAAGACTCGGTCCGGCGGTAGAGTATAGTACTCGCACCAGCCCCCTGAAATATGGGCCAAAGCCTGCCCGGACCAGCACCCCTTCCAGTCCACTGTTTCAAAAGCCTTCTCAAAGTCCATCAGGAGCAGGGCCAGATACGGCGAAAGGAGATGTTGATGTGCCACATGTAGGCGTCTTAGGCAGTGCCTTGTACCGCGGCGGGGCATGAATCCACACTGGTCGGGATGTATTAAGGTGGCCAGTACGTGTTTGACGCAGGCGGCGAGGATTGTGACAAAGTTTGACTTCAGTGTTAATAAGTGAGATCGAACGCTAGTCCAAGAAGGAAGTTGGTTCGCTTTGGGTATGACCACGATCGTGGCTACATCGATGACTTGCGAGAAACCACCACGTTCCACTGCCTTCCCATAGAGGGCTTGCAACTGTGGCACCAGGATCTCCCTAAATGCTGAATAATACTCTGCCAGATAGCAATCTGGGCCCGGGGTTTTGCCAGCTGCTATCGCCGATAGGGCCTGGTCTATTTCTTCCCGCGAGATGGGCTGGTCCAGCATCTGGACGTCGATCTCTGACAACCGCGGGAGCGGGCATCTCGCCAGGGCTGTGGAATAGAGGCATTTGTAATACGCCGCAAATGTCTGGGCTATTGCTTTTGGCTTCTGGTAAACGTATTCTTCTGTGGCCACTACTTTGGGAATTATCTGATTAGCTAAGCGACGGGATGCTAGCCAGTATAAGAGCTTACTATTTTTATCTCCCCATCCATAGACACGGGCCATGGAAGATCTCCACATATACTTGGCCGACTCTAGGGAGACATGGCGAATTTCTTCGCACATGAGAGAGTTGGCAGGACTCCGTGTCTCCCTACAAGTCGCCCACAGTGCGCTCCTGCCGGAGCGCGTGGGCTTCCATGTGAGAGGTGTTCCTCCCGGGTTCGGTACCACGCTATGATGCATCCCTTGGCAAAGCTGCTGAAGGTGGCCTTACCAGCCTCCCATAGCGTACTAGGTGACACAACTGTACCTTCGTTACGTTAAAAATATTGTCTCATTTCCGCTCAGGGTCATTTTGCAATCTTTGTGTGGAAGGAACGAGGCGTTAAGCCGCCAGATTGCGTGGAGAGCGCCGCTGGGACTCCCCAGTCAAATGAGTAGGGGCGAATGGTTGGAAATCTCCTGGACCATGCTTGCTACCAGGGGACAGTCAAGGGTGGGCATAAACACTAGGTCAATACGTGAGTGGGTGTAGTGGGCTGTGGATGTATGAGTGTATTGGCAGAGCCGGGGATTCCATGTTCTCCAGACATCACATAGCCTAAACTGGGAGGCCCAATCTGAAAGCCGCTTGGCACCTGAGTGCCAACTATGGAAGGGGACGCCGGTAGCATCGCAAGTCGGGTCCATGACTGCATTGAAGTCCCCACGGATCACTGTCAGCCCCTGGGGGGAGACGACAACAGGGCTGTAAGGTCCCAGAGGGATGTCTCAAGGAGTGTTGGAGGCATATACACCGTAAGGAGATTTAGGGTGTGTGTCCCCCATATTCCCTGTGACGGCTAGGAAGCGTCCCTGCCGGGCTAGGATATCTCGGGTGACCGTGAAAGGAAGGGAACAGTGGAGAAGAATGGCCACCCCCCTGGAACCCTGGGTAAATCCTGCATGGTAGACCCCGTCGTATCCCTGCCGGGCTAGGAATGAGCAGTGATTGCCTAGTAGGTGGGTTTCCCGCAGCATGAGAACACCGGGGGCGGAGCATTGCGCAAACTTCAGGACCGCTGCACACTTCACCCTGTCCAAGAGCCCACTGACATCCCAGGAGAGGACACACAAGGACTCTAAGTTAGTGCAAGATGATGCCATCGGCGGTATTACTGGAAGGGCAGTGGCTGCTGGCTCTGGGTGCCCGGGGGTCTGTGTGCACTAGGACTGAGGGCGGAGAGTAGTGACTCCTCTCTACTGTTTGGCCAACGAATGAGTAACATGAGCATGTTGTGTCTGGTGTAGTAAAGAACTGGACAATAAACAAACATTAAGACAGTTCACCTAACAATCCCCCTAAACACCCCCCCATACTTCTTTCCCTGAAGCATCTGTCGCCCTACAATAACAATTCGAACAGGTGTAACCATTATGAGGACGAAGTGGTGGACCCCTCCAAGTTGCAGTATTTAAGAAGTCTCAGGAGTCTAGGATAGCAATGTTCTCTGAGGCTGTCGTAAAGACTTGGTCATGTACCAGAGTGTTAGAAATGGGATTTTTGGCAGGCTAGGGCATGTGCCAAAGCCAGGCAAAAACCACCACCCTAGTCAGGATAAGGGAGTTACACTCCTACAATAACCCCTGCTCACCCCCTTGGTAGCTTGGCACGAGCAGTCAGGCTTATCTTAGAGGCAGTGTGTAAAGCATTTGCACATAACCAACAGTAATACAGTGTAAGCACTACAAAAGGACACCACACCAGTTTAGAAAAATATCCAATATTTGTATATAATTAAAACAAGACCAAAAACGATAAGGAACCACAATACTATACTTAAAAGTTCACAATTCAAAAATACGCTGATTAAAAAGAGTTCCTTGTGTGGATAGCGCCGTCCGGGCTACCACGGCGTCGTGAACACACAAATCCAAAACAGTTCTGGCTGACCGCAGGGTTGCAGGCCAGCTACGGTGTCGGGAAGACCCGCAAACAGTACCTTTCAGAGATGCAGGGCGATGGGGCCCTCAAAGTCACACGCGTTGCAGGTCGATCTCCTCTCTGATGGAGTCAGGAGCGCTGGCGTCGGCAGGCGTCGGGTGCTGCGGTGCGAAGTGCAGCGGTGCGGCGTGCGGTGCCCTCAGGTTGCGGTGCGAGCAGCGGCTCGGTGGCAGCGTCAGATGGCGTCGTCGGTGAGACCAGGGTCGCGGTGCGAGATGAAGGCGGTGCTCGTCACGGTGCTGGCAGATCACGGTGCAAGCAGCGGCGTCGTCGTTGCTGAAGCGCTGTCGTCGGCTGACGAACTGGAGTCGATGGCACCGGCGTCAGTTGGCCAAGGCTGCGGTGTGGGATGAGGGCGGTGCGTCGTGTAACTTACAAGTGGTGCCCCCGAACCACGGTGCAAGCAGCGGCGTCGATCTCGGCGGGACGTGGCGGCGTCAGGCAGGCCAAGGCGTCCTCGTGAAGCCAGGCGGTGCGGAGTGCGGTGCCCACAGGTCGCGGTGCGAGCAGCGGCCCGGTGGCAGCGTCGTCGGTGAGACCAGGGTCGCGTTGCGGCGGTGCCCTCTGCGGTGCCAAAGCTTCGGCGTGAAGCGAGGCGGTGCGGAGTGCGGTGCCCACAGGTCGCGGTGCAAGCAGCGGCTCGGTGGCGGCGTCAACAGGCGTCGTCGGTGAGACCAGGGTTGCGGTGCGGCGTTGCGGCGGTGCCCTCTGCGTTGCCTTCAGGACACGGAGTCGGCAGTGGCGTCGTAGACGTCGTCGAGTTGGTGTTCTTCGGGTTGCAGCACAAAACACACAGTCCCCAGTTCTGCTGGTTGAAGAACTTGAAGTCTTTGCTGTTCCTGAGACTTCGTGAACAGGGGGCAAGCTCTACCTCAAGCCCTTGGAGAGACTCACAAATTTAGGTTGCAGAAAGTCCAGTCCAGGCCTTTCACTACCCAAGACAAAAGCAGCCACTGCAGGTCAGCCCAGCAAAGCACCCAGCAAAGCAGTCGTTCCTTTTTGCAGCTTCTCCGGCTCTTCTTCTTGGCAGTCTTCTTGTCCAGATGAGTTCTAAAGTTCAGGGGTCTGGGACCCAGCATTTATGTCCAAAAATCCTTTGATCTCTTAGGCAGAGAGGGCCTGTGCCCGGTCAGGACCAGTTCTGCCTTCTCTGGTGTGAATTCCTGGCAGGAGGTGGAGACAGCATTTGTCAGAGGCAGAGCAGGCCCTTTGAGGTGCAAGGAAATCTCCTCCCCGATCCACCATGGTAACCCAGGTCTCTTCAGCCCTTTCCTGACCTACCTAGACCATCTGGCGCCCCTCCTGCTCCCCCAGCCTTCTGTCATCCAAAACCCAGACAGGCAATCCACATTCCAGCAGAGGCACATGGGATGACTGAGCAAGAAAATACCTACTTTCTAAAAGTGGTATTTTCAAACACAGAATGTAAAAATCACCTTCACTAAAAGATGCATCTTTAGATTCTGAGTTCAGGCATACTAAATTCTATTTTCTTACCTAATTCCCTGGGCCAGTTATGTTTATAAGATGTTATAAACAAACCTCCCATTCTATCCTATGGGGAACTGGTAGCCTTGTAATAGTGAAAAACGAAATTGGCTGTAATTCACTATCAGGACATGCCACACACACCAGGGCATGTCCCACCTTTCACATACACTGCACCCTGCCCACAGGGGTACCTTGGGCCTACCTGAGGGGTGTCTGACATGTAAGAAAAGGGAAGGTTAGGGACCGGCCAGTGTGTGCACTGGCCAAGTCGACATGGCAGTACAAACTGCGCGCAGACTTCTGCAATGGCAGGTCTGAGTTACTGTTTTCAGGGCTACTCACGGGGTGGCACAACCAGTGCTGCAGGCCCCCGAGTAGCATTTGATTCACCAGCCCTGGCACACGCAGTGCACTTTACTAGGGGCTAACAGGTAAATCAAATATCCAATCATGGAAACACCTATCCATAACACAATTTACACAGAGAGCATATGCACTTTAGCACTGATTAGCAGTGGTAAGTAAAGTGCCCAGAGTCCTAAAACCAACAAAAACAGGGTCAAAAACAGGAGGCCAAAAAGCAAAATGTCTGGGGGTAAACCCGCTGAAAAAGGAAAGTCTAACACAACCCCCTCCCAGCCTAAAGCCAGGGTAGACTAATCAATCCCTTGATGGACTTCCCTGCTTGGGGCGATAGAACATAGACCTGGCCCACAACAGCGGGGGCACGTTCTGGTTCTACGCCTTTCCAAACCCAGTTGGATCCCTCTGTCCTCACTCTCAGGGCCCAATAAGCTGACCCATGGGGAACCCTTCTCACCTGTGGACCCTATCTGTGCAGCACCTAAACTTACTTTGCTCGCAGATGTGTCCCAACAGGCAGACACTACCCACATGGCCAACACAGTGGCGTGGCCCAGTCCACCCCCGGGGTGTGACTCCTGTCCCCCTCCCAGGGGCAACCCTGTCCACCAGGACAGGCAGCCACAGTGGCCACTGGCAACTGTCAGTGATGAGAGCCCGGCCTTACGCCTTTCCCGCCACTCCAACCACGGTGGCGTCAGAGAGTGGGGGGCGGTAGCCCCAGGTGCCTGGCACCCTTTCTCTACTCTCCCCCCTGGCAAGTCAGGTATGGCATCCTGACACTGGCCCACCAGCCCAGGGTCTGTACCCTGCAGCTGGACAGGAGGCGGGGGTGGGCTCCCCCACACCTTCTCACTGGGGCTCTGTACCCTCCCACCTGGAGCGGTACCCCCTTCCAGAATTGTCAGGGCACCTGTGGCAGGTGTCCTGCACAATTCACCCACCAGTTCAGGGGGGCTATCCTGCAACTGGTACCTCAGTCCAGGGTCTGTACCCTGAGGCTGAACAAGGGACTGGGGTGGGCTCTCCCACACCCGGTCCTCCTCCATGGGGCTCTGGACCCTCCCACCTGGAGCGGCACCCCCAGAAGACAAACTGGTAGGGGCACTGTTAGCAGTCGCCCCTTCCCCCAGGTCAGGGGGGACACCCTGAACCTGGTCCTCCAACTCAGGGTCTGTACCCTCAGGCTGGCCAGAGGTCTCGGGTGAGGCTCTCCCCCCCTTACCTTTCCTTCCTGGGTTCCGTACTCTCCTCCCAGGAGAAGCACCCTCAGAACCAAAAACTGTCAGGACGCTGGAATCAGCCCTCCCCAACAATTCTTCCACCAGCTCAGGGCCTTGACCCTGCAACTGATCCACCACCCGAGGATCTAAACCCATGGGTTGAACCGGGGTCAGAGGCGAGGACTCCCTCCCTCTGCACCCCCTTCCAGAGTTCTGCACCCTCCCACCTGGAGTGGTACCCCTAGAAGACAAACCGGTCAGGACACTGCTTACAGTCGTCCTTCCCTCCAGGTCAGGCAGGACCTGAACCTGGCCTCCCAACCCAGGGACTAAACCCTGCGGCTGTGCACCTGCCCGGCGCACCAGGGCTTCCTTGGGAGCACGCATGCCCCCCTGAGGGTAACACATGACTCATGTGTTGTGTGACAGTCTGCCTGGCGCAGATCTCCCGACCCCTGTCCATCTGACAGTGCGCGAAGATCCCCCAGGACAGAAGTGGTGTCACCATGGTCACTCCTAGGAGGCTCAGCCCTTCTGGCTGGCCCCTGACCCATTGGTTCTCCCACTGGGGAACGCATCCCCCTCTCACCCCTCCGTCTGGACTTCTGCACCCTCCACTTAGGAGCAGCACCGCCCGACACCAGAACCGCTGGAGCTCTGTTTACAGACCCTCCATGTTCTCCTGACACTAGGAGATCCCCCTCAACGGACGGCCTACCAGTACAGCCTAGGCTCCCCACCTGGGGTTCCCTCCTGGAACCACCCAGGCTCGGGGACCGGGTTTTGGGCACCTTGGGCCGCAGCCCCTTCCCACTCCTTCTCTGCGGAGACAGGACGTGAGTCCCTACACCCTTCCCACGACACCAGGGCCTATCTGGGCTACCAAAAACCTTTCCCACCACCCTCGGTTGGGAAATACCTAAGCCACTTCCTTCCGGGTCACCCCCAGATGCTTCTCCAGACCCTCTGGAATCCACCAAAAGGTCTGCCTCCCATGCAGGCTCCCTGGGGTCAGAGAACTCATACTCCAGTGGGTGTTGGCATAGCTCTGGAAAACAGGGACTTAAAATATGCTCTCCAACAATTGAATCACACAGCCCCACACAGGTGTTAACCAAACTACCCTTCACCCAATCATCCAGTGCCTCAGAAAAGTATCCCACATCATTCCCACAAGACTGGTGAGACAGTGTCTGACTGTTGCTGTCTCTTAACCCATACTCTTCTGCCTGGTCTCCATACTCACTTACCAGGGCTTCTATCATGGGGGAACCACTCTCCCTGCACCTCTCAACTAGAGTCAGTAGAGTGTCCCTCCCACTACCAGGAAAATGATCCCCTGTGCCAGTTCCCCAATCCACCTCAGGGACACTGTGCACCACTGGGGTAACCTCACAATCCTGAACCCCCTGGTGTATGTCAACCCCTCCTTGAAGCAGGGCCCCAAACCTGTGTGTCTGTGTACCTCATCCTCAGTACTGGACCTAACACTTTTGCTGCCACCATCTGGGCTGGGCCTAGCCCCACTGGCTTCCCAGTCCAGCTCTCTCATTTTAAACTCATGGTCTAACATCATCCTCATTTCCTCCATGGCTATTCTTTTGTATTCCCTCTCACTTTCCATCCTGAGTTTCTCCAACTCGAACTTCCTCGCTTCCCTCCTGTCCTCCAGCTCCCCGGGGGACATACTGCTGCTGCCTGGTTTAGAGGGTGCCCCCCCCTCCCAAAAGCACATCCACCCTTGGAATAGGCTCCTCTGCCTCCATGCCAAGATCTCCAGACAGCTCACTAGCATGTCTGGCTGCTACCCAGGCCCTCAGCGCCTTTTGTAGCTCCTCTTTTCTGGTGAGGCCCATGATTTGGATTTTGAGGTTTTTGCAGATCGCCTTCAATTCCTTCCCATTGTAGGTTTCTAACCTCTCCTCTTCAAAGGCCACTTCCAAGGATGCAACAGATGATGCAATTGATTCAGGCATGATGAAGTAGCAAGTTCAAACTGGCAAAAAAAAAAAATAGGCCAAAAAGAAAAAGAACCAGTATGTGGCACGTAATGGTCTGCGATATGGTGGTAGTGCACACCAATCACTGTAAGTCAGGTGCAAACGCAAGTCCTATCCTCACCGCTGACAACCACTGTTAGAAAGGGGATTTTTGGCAGGCTAGGGCATGTGCCAAAGCCAGGCAAAAACCACCACCCTAGTCCGGATAAGGGAGTTACACTCCTACAATAACCCCTGCTCACCCCCTTGGTAGCTTGGCACGAGCAGTCAGGCTTATCTTAGAGGCAGTGTGTAAAGCATTTGCACATAACCAACAGTAATACAGTGTAAGCACTACAAAAGGACACCACACCAGTTTAGAAAAATATCCAACAAGACCAAAAACGATAAAGAACCACAATACTATACTTAAAAGTTCACAATTCAAAAATACGCTGATTAAAAAGAGTTCCTTGTGTGGATAGCGCCGTCCGGGCTACCACGGCGTCGTGAACACACAAATCCAAAACAGTTCTGGCTGACCGCAGAGTTGCAGGCCAGCTACGGTGTCGGGAAGACCCGCAAACAGTACCTTTCAGAGATGCAGGGCGATGGGGCCCTCGAAGTCACATGCGTTGCAGGTCGATCTCCTCTCTGATGGAGTCAGGAGCGCTGGCGTCGGCAGGCGTCGGGTGCTGCGGTGCGAAGTGCAGCGGTGCGGCGTGCGGTGCCCTCAGGTTGCGGTGCGAGCAGCGGCTCGGTGGCGGCGTCAGATGGCGTCGTCGGTGAGACCAGGGTCGCGGTGCGAGATGAAGGCGGTGCTCGTCACGGTGCTGGCAGATTACGGTGCAAGCAGCGGCGTCGTCGTTGCTGAAGTGCTGTCGTCGGCTGACGAACTGGAGTCGATGGCACCGGCGTCAGTAGGCCAAGGCTGCGGTGTGGGATGAGGGCGGTGCGTCGTGTAACTTACGAGCGGTGCCCCCGAACCACGGTGCAAGCAGCGGCGTCGATCTCGGCGGGACGTGGCGGCGTCAGGCAGGCCAAGGCGTCCTCGTGAAGCCAGGCGGTGCGGAGTGCGGTGCCCACAGGTCACGGTGCGAGCAGCGGCCCGGTGGCGGCGTCGTTGGTGAGACCAGGGTCGCGTTGCGGCGGTGCCCTCTGCGGTGCCAAAGCTTCGGCGTGAAGCAAGGCGGTGCGGAGTGCGGTGCCCACAGGTCGCGGTGCAAGCAGCGGCTCGGTGGCGGCGTCAACAGGCGTCATCGGTGAGACCAGGGTTGCGGTGCGGCGTTGCGGCGGTGCCCTCTGCGTTGCCTTCAGGACACGGAGTCGGCAGTGGCGTCGTAAACGTCGTCGAGTTGGTGTTCTTCGGGTTGCAGCACAAAACACACAGTCCCCAGTGCTGCGGGTCGAAGAACTTGAAGTCTTTGCTGTTCCTGAGACTTCGTGAACAGGGGGCAAGCTCTACCTCAAGCCCTTGGAGAGACTCACAAATTTAGGTTGCAGAAAGTCCAATCCAGGCCTTTCACTACCCAAGACAAAAGCAGCCACTGCAGGTCAGCCCAGCAAAGCACCCAGCAAAGCAGTCGTTCCTTTTGCAGCTTCTCCGGCTCTTCTTCTTGGCAGTCTTCTTGTCCAGATGAGTTCTAAAGTTCAGGGGTCTGGGACCCAGCATTTATGTCCAAAAATCCTTTGATCTCTTAGGCAGAGAGGGCCTGTGCCCGGTCAGGACCAGTTCTGCCTTCTCTGGTGTGACTTCCTGGCAGGAGGTGGAGACAGCATTTGTCAGAGGCAGAGCAGGCCCTTTGAGGTGCAAGGAAATCTCCTCCACCATCCACCATCGTAACCCAGGTCTCTTCAGCCCTTTCCTGACCTACCTAGACCATCTGGCGCCCCTCCTGCTCCCCCAGCCTTCTGTCATCCAAAACCCAGACAGGCAATCCACATTCCAGCAGAGGCACATGGGATGACTGAGCAAGAAAATACCTACTTTCTAAAAGTGGTATTTTCAAACACAGAATGTAAAAATCACCTTCACTAAAAGATGCATCTTTAGATTCTGAGTTCAGGCATACTAAATTCTATTTTCTTACCGAATTCCCTGGGCCAGTTATGTTTATAAGATGTTATAAACAAACCTCCCATTCTATCCTATGGGGAACTGGTAGCCTTGTAATAGTAAAAAACAAAATTGGCTGTAATTCACTATCAGGACATGCCACACACACCAGGGCATGTCCCACCTTTCACATACACTGCACCCTGCCCACAGGGGTACCTTGGGCCTACCTGAGGGGTGTCTGACATGTAAGAAAAGGGAAGGTTAGGGACCGGCCAGTGTGTGCACTGGCCAAGTCGACATGGCAGTACAAACTGCGCGCAGACTTCTGCAATGGCAGGTCTGAGTTACTGTTTTCAGGGCTACTCACGGGGTGGAACAACCAGTGCTGCAGGCCCCCGAGTAGCATTTGATTCACCAGCCCTGGCACACGCAGTGCACTTTACTAGGGGCTAACAGGTAAATCAAATATCCAATCATGGAAACACCTATCCATAACACAATTTACACAGAGAGCATATGCACTTTAGCACTGATTACCAGTGGTAAAGTGCCCAGAGTCCTAAAACCAACAAAAACGGGGTCAAAAAGCAAAACGTCTGGGGGTAAACCCGCTGAAAAAGCCAAGTCTAACACCGAGAGTCTCGCTTTATATCGTTGGACTGCGGGAGAGATCTGTATCTCCGGATTCGTTCAAGTGTGGAATCAGGGAACCCCTCTGGAATGTCTCGCCGCCCGGTTCAGTCTCCTGTGACAGCCCACGCTGTCTCCTTTCCGCAGGAGATGCCGACATGCTCCTCGCCGTCAGTCCCGGTGATCCGGATGGTTTTCGTCCAGTGTTGTGCCCCCTTCAAGTGCGGGTGCGCCGCTGCTGTGGTGTCAGTGTTTTGTTCCGTAAGCTGTCAGTATTGTCTTGCGTTGGGGACACAGAAGTTGCGCTCTGCAGGGCGAGGGCCGGTTCTTCTGTGGCCCACGTCCATACCACCTCCAGGGTGTCGGAGAAGTGGCTTTTGATGTTGAGGATTACCCTGAGACAGGCAGGGTACAGGAGCCGGTAGAATAAGTTGAGGGCCCATAATTTCTGCTTGACCGCAGTATAGGATCGCCTCTGCGCTTGCACTTCTTTGGTATAGTCTTTGGTATAGTCTGGGAATACCATCACTTTGCTCCCTTGGCAGGAGAGCTGGGGACGAGAGCGTGCCTCCTGTAATATGGCATCTGTCCTTAAAATTGAAGACGCATGCTATAAATCGGTCGGTGTGGGGCCCAAGGCGGCGACCTGGGCGCCAGGGCTCGGTGAGCCCGCTCCACCACGAACCATGGCAAGAGGCGCTCTGGGGGCATCTATGTCTTGATCCAGTTCTCTATAAAGGGGAGCGGCCTGGGTAGGTTCTGTCCCCCAAAGCGGAGGTTGTTCCTTCATGACAAGTTTCTTTTGCCTGCATGAAATGTTTCTACAAAGAGACAATCATTACTAAACTGGAATGTATAATTCGGCAGGAACACTTACTGTGAGATTACTAAATCAAGGACAGGTCATGATGGCAGACACGGAAACGAACAGTGGAGTAATCATCTTGTAGTCCGCTCTCCGTAACGACATGTTGACTGTCCAATGGGAAAAGGACAGGAATATTTTTAAATGTAGAGCATATAGAACATTAACTATGACGGCATGGAAAAAGGCGGAATCGCCGAAAAGCGTTTGCCATTAAAATTAATTGCAGTACATGAACCGAGAGTGCTCCATTATCTCCCTGGTGGGGGTTTTGTTAAAATATTTACGTGACGGCCACAGTCATGAAGGATGCACCCGCACATTAAGTTGTTTGGCATGTGGCAATTGGTGAGGGGGGGAATATATATATATTATGATTTTTTAACTCATTGTGACCGCATCAATGTCAGTAATGTATTTATATTTTGAATTTTATACATTTGTATTATGACTGAGGGAACCTAGTAGTTTCCCTGTAACATCTTAGTATGTTTTCTAGCTTCATTATTCACCCAGGTTGGTGTAACCAGAGGGATAGGGGTAACACTATAAAATGTCAGTTCTGGTTCCGGTGCGTCATGTGATCAAGGCTGAGGCAACACGGCCGAAACGCGTCATGCTGAGACTGCAATAAAAGCACTTTAATTGAACTACCACAGTGTGGTATATATATACCACCAGAAGAATCACGCAATTTGCACGTGTGAAAAACGAAGCCCTCCAGTCAAACATCAGGTAAGCAGATTTATTCATCAAAGTAGGCAGATCCAAGTAACATGGCATGACGCATTTCAACCCAGGACGGGTCTTAATCAATGTGAATACGAGGGTCAGTTGCAAATGAGTTTAAATATGTTATGATCTTCAACACTGAGGAAGGACTACGAGTGCAGACACCTTGTTAGCAAAAATGTAAATTGACATTTCTCGCAATTTGAGGCCAGGTAGCACTTTACATACCAAGTACTCTTATGAATCCATTGATAATGCACTCTATTAGACAATGTTCGAGTTTGTAAGACCTGGTCCTAGTAGCCGTCTTTGGTCGGACTAGTGTCCATAATGCTTTGAAACTGGCATAAAAAGCATTTAAAAAGCAGCCAGGGTTTGTGGGGGTCTTTGAACTCCTGCACCTTTAAACGGAGATAATGAAACTGCAGGCAGCCACATGGAAAATTAGAACATCGAGCACACGAGGGGAAGTGCCTTGGAGGTGAATGAATATATTGCTGCATGAGGATATATTGCCACCGAGCCCTACATGGAATTGGTTCCTTTGAAGGCAAGAAGGGGGGCGCTCTCATTTGCATCTATCACGGCATGATAATGTTTTAAAAGTAAAGGACGTAAGGATGTTTTTTATGTCAGTTGCAGAGAAAGTGACAACTCCAGCAGATAAGCAGCCAAGCAACTCAAAGAAGATGTGGACTTTCAGGTTGACTGTAAACTCCCAAACTTAGGCAAGCAGAGGTAACATGACAGACACACGTAATATACAGAAGACTATTGCATAAACAGGATTAAAAGGACCTAGGGAAATATATGGAACCTGTTATCTAAAGACTGACTGACTTTCTTCAATAAGAAACCCAGAGAAGGTAATGCTAATCAACCAGCTTTTAATCTCAGACAGGACATGCTGCTTACAGTAAAATCCATAGCATTAGGTCTCTTACATAGACAAAATATGACCAACCACAAATGGACAACTTCTGACATCAGGTAATAAAATTCAAGGTGAATCTAAAAACGTCAATGGAACCAGCATTCTTAAGAACATATCTAACAACTGATACTCTCCCTTACCCCATAAAGTGCTGGATACGGTCCTTAGCAAAATGCACTGCAATGAGATACTGTATCGACTTCCTATTGCCAGATGCTTACATTCTTTCCAGAATCTCCGATATCGTACAGTGAAATAATGGCCAAATAAGCCAATGTTTGTAAAGGCCCGCATAATTCAAACAAATAAGGTGCAAACCTTTGACATCTATCTGGAACATCCCTGCAATCATCAGGACGGCTGAAACTCTGTTCCAAATTAGGCAAGAGTTGAAGACATCTTTTTCAAAGCAGTAACATTCCACTTCTGCTACCTCACCAACACTTGCTGAAGAACTATATATTGGTCTTTGATCTGTGACTTGCGCAACTATCTTTTGGCTAGGACTGCACTATACAAATATAGGCCTGAGTTGGAGACCATTTACAAGATGTTCCCTTGATAATGCCCCATTTCAACGCAGCCCTATTACGAAGGCAACCAATATACCATTCTCACGTCTCACTGCCAAGAGAGGAATTTGCACTTCAAAAACTCCACTGTGAATCAGAATGATAAATTTAGATTCATGATGGAATTTTCACACAAGTAAGTTCCACCTACCTCTGGAATAACCTATATCAATTTGGGTCCTTGATACCTAATGTAGCTGCCCCAAGTGTACAAAGTTTAGCCGAACAAGGAGGATCCTTTTTATGCTGAACACTTAATATCCTGGATAACGGAAACAATATCAAGATATTTAACAAACATAACCACCCTTCGTCAGTCATGTCCAAAGTATACGTATAAAAGCAGCCAGTCACTGAAAACCTGTGCAAAAACCACGCAAACATGATCAGATTTACTTTATTTTTTTATCTTATGGAGTTGGAGGCTGTATAATCAACCGAGTATGCAAGCTAATGTGTACTTTACATTGTTCAACTTGATTGTTATGAAATGTGCATCAATACAGAAAGTCTTTATGTAGCTCAGTACAGCATTTTTTCCTGATATGCAAAAATAAGTTTACATAATTTGAATGATTATTGCGGTGTCCTAATATACACATTTTCATTTATTTTTAAACTTTATTTAGATATTTTAAGAAGCTGCAGTCGCAGTATTATGTAAAGGTTATGTAGCAAATACATTCTTCTTGACTTTCCAAGACCACCGCATGTGGTTGAGTATGTGGCATTTTAAACAACTTGTATTCAATTTTAAAAAGATGCCTATGGTATTCACATAACCCTCCAATATAACCACACTAATTTAAACTGAAAAGAGAAGAGCTGCACGTTTGCTGCCGGCTTATAGGAGCCAGAACAAAATAGGCTATGAAAGTGGTCCTACATAATTGAAACCATTTACAGCAAAAATAAACAGTGTTTCAGTATTTTAAGTTTGTATACCAGGCTGCAAATAGGGACTGCATAACAACTAACAATCAAAGAAAGAAGACCAACAGTGTGCTTTTGTTAAAGCTAGTTTACTTTACTGGTATGGTTCAATTTAAACCATAGTTCATTACACACACTGTCCAAAAACTAAAGAAACAATGGTGGGTCTATTCTTAAAAGAGAAAAGCTAACAAACCAATTGATTTTGCTCTGAACTGGGTATTATTTTATTAAAATATGTTCTTCTAGCAGAGTCAGTAAGTGATAACTCTATATTTTAATTGCTGGGCTGGTGAGCGCTTTGTATAAGGGTTCTCCAATACAGTACTTCTAAAGTGATAATTATTTCTTTTGCAAGTGATGTGCTTAAACTCTCAACAAGAATTAGGTGAGGGGTTCATTTAATCTTACACCTATAACGAGATATTGCTACTTTTATTTCACGAGCATTCAATATAGTACAACAGATTTCACAGGTCGGAAATGAGAGGGATATTTTCATGTAATAAGTTTCAATCTGAATAAAACTACTAATTATGTTACAATAATATTTCACTTAACTACCAGTAAACGGGACTATTCTAACAGCTAACACACCTGACGTTACGAGTAAACAGCCCTTCCAAATAAAATATTCCCGCATGTCCACATTTATTAGCACTTTTATTAGGTGTTACTAATAGAAAAAAGAGAATGTTTGTTACATTACATACATGTTCTATATAACTAGGCAAATAATTTGATATAGCAATAAATCAAAACTTGCCTGTCTCCTCAAAAAAATATCCATTCCTGGACATCGCTGCAGGAGGGCTATCTGAAAAGGAAAAAGTTGAGCTTTAAATTTAAAATCTCAAACTGCAAAAACCTATTTGCAAGCAAAATTTAAATTATTCAACTAGACAATGTCAGTGCTAGTCCGTAGCAGATGGGGATTGGACTTGGAGGGACCCTTTAAGAAATCAATGTGGAGAGCAAATTTAATAAATCTAAATAAATAAAACAAGGAACGATAAATTAACTGCAAGGTTGCGACTGTTGGCAAATTATCACTCCAGCAATATCTCCACAGTGCAGCTGGCAGTAATCTGACATATGTGCAGAGCGCGCTCTTATACTTGCACAGGTGCTTCGCCACGTGGTTCTACAACCACAAATCCTAGTGCACTAGGATTCTGTTCGTCCTGTGGAAGCCTCAACCACCACCCCTCTAAATCACCTGATCACTTGATGACACACCCATAGGTGTAGGATTTTCAAATCATGTAAAACAAGAAAAGAGCACAACTTAAACTTTTTATCCAACAGGAACAGGTCTGCCACTTTTTTTTAATATATGTTCTTCTTTCTATACTTTTTTCCCCCCTTTCACTATTTCTACTACTCTACATCTTGTGGACTCAACGCATTACTACATACTAACATGCATCATCCTATTAATGTTATACAGTATCCACCACGTAGTTTCATAACTTTGCTAATTACTGCACACAGGGATTATTCGTAATTATTTAGGCCAATTATCGTACTGCATATTTGTACATGCATGTACAACAAAAAACTCAATAAAGCTTGTTTAATAGAAAAAACATGAAGAAATATATTGTACACACATTGACCATAGTATACCCAGATTTTATTTACTTTCAACATGAATGCTCGTTAAGCGAAAAGGAAAGTAAAATCCCGGCTATGCCATGCAAGATGAAATTAGTTAAACTTGATAGAAGATGCAATATACATTGAAATCAAATTGTATGAAAATAAGCATTTTGGGTGTAAAGCTCAACTATCAGGCATTGTGGACAGTGTTCAAAGTAGGTATGACTGCGATTTATAAAACTCCTGTGCTAGACTCTTTTCAAGCTGATTCTGCTTTCAAGCTGTACTTTCAAAAATATTGCACACATTACGCTTAGAACTGAAGTGCTCACATAGTACAACAAACAATGTGTGTCCCATGAAGTTTTGGACATCTACACAGTCTAACCGCAGCTTACTACAGATTTACAATCTATATATTTCCCACTTGTGTCAAAGATTATACCAAGATTTTTTGCTTTGACACTGGGTATCAGGAGAGGTCTAAGTTCAGATGGCCACCACTTAGTGGCCCAGAAAGATGGATTATTACCAAAGAGTAGGATTTCAGTTTATTAGTTAAGCTTCAAACAATTGTCACACACCCAGGATCCAATCTGTAGCATACAGTTGTGAAACTGGGTTGCTGCAACAGCTTTTTACCAGTGTCACTAGCTCAAAACGTTTCATTTGTTCAGCCCCTTTCATCAAATGTCCTCTGTGCGACGGCACAAGCTTTCTGTAAAATGGTTGGTGTCCGTGTTTGGGGCCCACTGCTTTAAAATCATCATTTTCAAGTAAATCTTAGACATTTTCCTGGGGCCAGTCTCTTAAAACCTTCTGCATTGGCTATACAATTATACCACGTTCTTCATTTAAAATTTATATTCATCAAATTATTATTACTGGCTAAGTGAGCTTTAAATGAATTGGAAGAAAATTATTGGAAGGCAAGCCCTACCCTTCCTGGAAATCCTGAGCACTTTTCTATCGAAAACATGAAATAAATTCCAAAGATTTGTTACACAATAGTTTTTTTGGGACGGTTGCCAAACGCTTTCACTAAGAAAATGACTGTTTAATATTGTTGTGTAATCAGTTCAGGGGTATGCTATAAGTTTGGATATTGGTTCTCTGAAGTCAGTGGCTCCACTTCCTTGAAATGGTTCAATCTTCTCACCTTGGACTCCAAAGTTGTTTTTCTCGTTGACCTTCTAAACCATCATTATAGTTCATAACCTTCCCTGCACATTTTGATTACTGTTTTTTTTTTTTAAATTACACCCTGCTTCAATTACTCAAATTCGGCCTGCTTGTGTTTTTATATTCTTTCGAATGCTAGTAATCTGAGAAAATTAAAATTCTGCGAATCTGCGATGGCCGCAAGAAAACGAACGTTCTGCGAATTTATGGTTGGAGGTGGGCACAGCTTTGCCACTATCGGTGTGAATTGGAAATATCTGTTTTAGACTGAAATTGTTAAATCTGGCAATTGAAATAAGCAATTTACATTTCAGCAACTGTACACAAGCTAGATCTTATGCCCCCAGATCTGCTAGGTGTCACGTATGAGGCGTTAAACTAACGCATTTCAGTCATAGCCCTAGCATTACTGCATTGACACTATACAATCACGCATTCTGTGCTTCTTGACCTATACCCCTAAATATACTTGAGATTCACAGCATGTGAAATATGACCTCTTATTTGTGCCTATGATCAACAGCATTTAGCTGCTGAGGCCTCCTTGATTTGCTCAGGCTTAATGAGAGAACATGCATGCCTGGGTAACTGCCAGGACACTGATGTGGCTGACGGCCATCAATCGGAAGAGTTGTTACTGCCTCCTCCAATTTCAAGGAGTTGTTACTGCCTACTCCAACTTCAAGGAGTTAGTTTCTGACTCAGATTGGTAACCCATATTGGTAGCCTGCTTCTGGATTCTTGATTTATCTGCAGGCCGTTGCATTCTGACAATTTTAGCTATATGCAGGGGCCTACAGCGATGTCTCACTAATGCAGTGCCTCATGCTTCGAACATCTACACTACATAGAATTTGTCAGGTGAGTTGGAGCAAAGAGCACCACCCAGCTAAATGTATATTCCGTTGAGACCCTGAAGTCAATCAGAAATAAACACAAACGTGTATGGATTCAAACAGATTCCATGGCTTCCACTGATGTGCAATCTATATTTCTATATAAAAACAAGGTTGTTTTTAATCTTAGTATACGTCACAGTGCTTCATATTGGTTTGGTTTTCAAAGGAAAGCACACATATATCATAAGACAAGCTTCCTTTAACATACCAATACAGACACTTCTAGTTTGAGATTAATGTCTCAGTATAGTTCGACATTAACATCTTTCAGGGACTACAAAAGAGATGTCTCAAACCAGTAATCCCAACACACCAACATGCAGCATTCTGAATAACACTCAGACACTCCAGGGTATATTTAAAAAACGCCTCTTACAGAAAAGTCTATTTGAAAAGCCATCTCTTGGTTCTTGTATTTTCCCTTTGTAGAATGCGGTATTGGCTCATGGAGCTGCGGTAACTGCTGGCAGGTTCTGAAAGGTCACGAGACTAATGCATGTATGTTAAGCAGCAAGTTCAGTGTTTAAAATAAATGCTAGCCCCTAACAAGACGTCTACCAGCACATATGTTGTTCCGTTTGTTTTAAACATATCGCTATGTTTGTCTAAAGTGTTACAAGAGCACATAGTACTGAGATTACTCTTCCAAAGGCAGTGAGTGTTTCAGTCCAAGAGAACATGTGCCACATTATAGATTCAGAGGCATAAAACAATTCCTCTCTGCTCACTTACTTAGTATGCCCAATACACTTAGAATCACTACGTTGGGTATCCCCATTTAAAAGTATGCTTATACTTTGTGACACTGAGGTGGCTGGCTGGTCTGGCCATGCTATTGCCTCTGTCCTCTGCTATCTAAACCAGACGCTCTTGAACCACCTCTCTATAATCATGTCTTGTTCAAATGTACCCTTTAATCCCCTAGCAAGCGCACCTTCCCCTCAAAAAGCTATTACTATTCTCTAACGAGGTTACGTTATGAATCTAACCTTATAACACGGGCATACTCATTTTTAAATGACGCTCAAATTGTCTGTCACTCAAAGGGTCACACAAGCCCTGAAATGTCACGCACAAGCACACAGTAAAGGCAGACACAGTAAAGGCAGACACAATAAGCACACAGTAAATTAAAAAGTGTCGCGCATAAGCAAGCTGGAGACTTGGCTTCAGACAGAAGAGAGGGCTGGGCACCGCTCGGTTTCAGCATTGGAGTGCTGTTTCCTAGCCTTAGACGGAAGTCTGACCAACGGTTCACCTGCTCTCCTCACAGCGCTTGTACCCGGGCGCGGGTTTGTCGAGGGCAAGGCCGCGGCCGCCCGAGAGGCGTGTGCTAGCGCCGCAAGGAGCCTGTTGGTGCGGGCACCGGTGCCACCCATCCCCGCGATCCCACGGGTGAGGCGGTATCCAGGGGGCGCAGGGGTCGTGGACAGACCGGGCTAGCTGGGGCGAAGCTGCTTGCTAGTTAAGTGCGTCACTGGGCCCAGGCGCGTGCCAGCTGGAGAGCAGCCGCTTGCGCACCGTCAGGGCCCCAGGATCGCGCCGGCGCCGTCTCACGTGACGGGAGCAGTCCCATCATGAAGACCGTTAGACCAGCCACGTGCGCGAAGTAAGGGGTCCCAGAACTGCCCCATCTTGGAGACCGTTGGTGTCCTGCACGTCGTCAGTCTCGAGGTCTGGGTCCCTTTACACTGTACCCAGCAGTCTGGAGTTTAGCAGGTGCCCCGCCGTTATTTTCTTACAGAATTAGTTTGTTAAACATCACTGCTCATCGAATCTTGCTAGCGTAATCACTAATACGACTTTACATGCCAACGTTTTACAACAGGAAGCAGTCCTGCCAAATACCACGCATCAGGCGTTAGAGTAGACTAACGCATTTCAGTGTGGTGCTCCGCATCACCGCACTGAAATGCATGGTCACGCATATTTGCATGGTAGGTTTGCTGTCACTAAAGCCTGCAAACCTATGTGTGACAGCTGGCAGCGCGCTGCCTGTGTGCTGCTCCCGCAGGCTTGGGGCGCTCCTTGCGTGGTACTTGGCAGGACTGCCAGCTGTGAGCTAAGGCTGTGCTGTCCGTGCTACAATGTATTATATTTATTCAATTCGATTCCCGCGGTTCCGCACTTCCTGCGCAGCTCTGAGTCACGTGCCGCAGATCCGAGACAGCCTGACGTCACGGCCGGCCCGGTAGTATGTCCAATAGCTACTAGTACTACCAAGACTATCAGTTTGTTTGAATACATTGCCCGTGGCACCGCGAGGGGACGTCCTACCTCCTGCTAGACCGTGCGCCGCAGGGTCCAGGAGTATGAAGGCCAGCTCAGTGGTTTGGGGGTGACACCCGTCGCAATCATCATGGCGCTCCCGGCTCTGCTCGCAGTGGTCGGGTCGCGGTGCTGTCTCGAGCAGTGCTAGCACCGGCCGGGCCGCCCGCAGACAATTTAATATTGCCGAGGCCGATGGGGAGACTGTAGTGCAGGGCGTGGTCTGAGTGATGACCCCCCCCGTCACACTCACTGACTGTCCGGTTCGGTTGCAGCGGCCGCCAGGAGAGGACTCGGACAGGCTGCCTGAACTAAATGGGCAACGGTGGCAAACTGGATATGATTTCCGTGGGGGTGGCTCGAGGCAGCCTGAGCCTGCTGCAGAGTCAATCGTCGAGGCCAGACACTCAGCGCTGCGGCTGCCTGGATGAAAATCTGATCACCAGTAACAGAGGTAAGTAAGTAAAGTAGTTTCCACTTGCCATCCCCATCCGAAAATCTGTCTGTGTACTAGATTAGTGCCCCTCCCATTTATGGGCCTGTGCAGTACTTAAGATATTCTTAGAGTTTCTCGTTGCTGAAATGAGTGTATTTTTCTGATATTTATATGATTCCCTCATCTTTATTGCTCTATTTTGCTTGCGAGAAAGTGTCACTCAGTCCCTGAAATGTCACTCATAATTACACTGAAATTATGCAAATGTCACACATAGCAATCTGAAACCTTGGCAGCTATGGAAGGTGGGAGACTGAAAAACAAAATGGGGGGAATGTATTTTTTCCCGTGAACTTCTATTTAAACAGAGGCTGTTTAAGCGGGAGCTAGCTAAAAAAAACATTTTTTTGCTTCAAAAATTGGGAATCACCTATATCAGTTGGGTCTGTTGGCACGTATACGAAACAATAACTGGGAAT
This sequence comes from Calotriton arnoldi, assembly GCA_963921515.1. Lineage (NCBI taxonomy): Eukaryota > Metazoa > Chordata > Amphibia > Caudata > Salamandridae > Calotriton > Calotriton arnoldi. Next base: position 75,700 of record CAWUFW010003496.1, read on the forward strand.
TAAAAAGGAAATAGCACTCGGGAAAAAACGTATGGCTTTCCTTTTGAGTTAGTCATACTTTGCTAAATCCATTCAGTGAAGTACTTTTTTTTCTTTATTTTTTTGTGAGTAGTGAAAGGATACAGGTCACCAATAACGAGCATTGGCAAAGCCAATATGTCTCGCCTATGTAAGAGGCTTTGCCAATGCGTTTTAGCCATGTTGTACATCAGCGTGGCTGCAGTTCAATATGGCTAAAAGTTAGCGGCGTAGCAGAGTAGCGTGGAGGGTCGAAGAGTGGAATGGAAAGAAGAGTAGTTTGGAGTGGCGTTTACTGGAGTGGAGCGGCGTACAGCAAACTGGTATAGAGAGTTGCAGAGTATAGTGTGCAGTGGCATAGAATTCAGCAGTGTAGATAGAGTGTTGCATAGTAGAGTGCAATGGTGTACAGTAGAGTGGGATAGAGTGCAGTGGTGTAGAGTATAGTGCCCATAGAGTGCAATGGGGTAGAGTGGAGTGCTGCCGAGTGCAGTGGCATAGAGTGGAGTGATGCAGAGTAGAGTGCATTTGTGCAGAGTAGAGTGCATTTGTACAGAATGCAGTAGTGCAGAAGAGAGGCGTACAGTTCAGTGGCGTAGAGAGCAATAGTGTAAAGTGCAGTGGTGCAGAGTAGAGTGCAGTAGCATAGAATTCAGCAGCATACAATGCAGAGTTGAATGCAGTGGAGCAGATTAGAGTGGTGGAGTGCAGAGGTGTAGAGTATCAGAGTGCAGTGGAGTCGAGTGCAGTGGAGTCGAGTGCAGTGGAGTCGAGTGCAGTGGAGTCGAGTGCAGTGGAGTCGAGTGCAGTGGAGTCGAGTGCAGTGGAGTCGAGTGCAGTGGAGTCGAGTGCAGTGGAGTCGAGTGCAGTGGAGTCGAGTGCAGTGGAGTCGAGTGCAGTGGAGTCGAGTGCAGTGGAGTCGAGTGCAGTGGAGTCGAGTGCAGTGGAGTCGAGTGCAGTGGAGTCGAGTGCAGTGGAGTCGAGTGCAGTGGAGTCGAGTGCAGTGGAGTCCGAGTGCAGTGGAGTCGAGTGCAGTGGAGTCGGGCAGTGAGTCAGGTAGGAGTCAGGGGTGGCAGTGGGGAGTCGGGGCAGTGAGTCGGTGCAGTGGAGTCGGAGTGCAGTGGAGTCGAGTGCAGTGGAGTCGAGTGCAGTGGAGTCGAGTGCAGTGGAGTCGAGTGCAGTGGTGCAGAGTGCAGTGGCAGAGTGCATTGGCATAGAATGCAGTAGTGTAGAGTTAAGTGGCGTAAAGTGCAGTGTTGCAGAGTGCAGTGGTGTAGAGTGGCATAGAGTACAGCGGTGCAGATTAGAGTGCTGTGGCAGAGTACAGTTGCATGAAGCAGAGTGACGTGATGCAGAGTGACAGTGCAGTGGCATAGTTGATTGTTTCAGAGCAGAGTGGTGCAGAGTAGAGTGCAGTGGTGTACAGAAGCGTGGCAGTGGTGTACAGAAGCGTGGCATAAAGTGCAGTGGTGCAGAGTAAATTGGAGTGGCATACAGTGGAATGGCGCATGTAGGAAGCTGGCTCTGTATTATACAATACCAAATTGAGATGTAGTGTGCAGAGAGTCCAGTGGACCCCCAGAGGCTTTACAGAGGCTAAAGTAAATAATACTAATGCTCTCTTTTGTGGTAGTGTGGGCAAGCAGTTAGGCTTATCAGAGGGCAGTGCTAAGCATTGGTTGTCACATACAGGCAATAAATGATACACTCTCAATGACTAAATCCAAGACCAGTTCAGTTGTTTGTAAAATAATACTTTTACTATATTTTGTAGAACCAAAGATACTTTGTTGCATGTAAATACATTTTGCAATAGAATTTCTTTTCAGGATATAAAGTGGACACAGTGCAATATTCAGAAAAATAATATTATCCTATGGGAGGAAACAATCTAGCAAATTGCAGGTAAGTAAATGACTTACAATCTTGTTTTTTAGGATAAAGAATCAACACCAGGCAAGGTTCAGGTAAGTAACAAATCTGTACCTCCTGCAGCACAGGGGCAGCTGGATGCAGGGTTCAAATGCGGAATCTGGCATCAATGTTCTCCAATTGCGACAGGGGGTAATCTAAGAGATGCTGCTTACAGGTAAGTAACACGGTTTGGTAACCCAGTCTCTGAGGGTTAAAGTAAGCACGGGGGGGGGGCACAAGACGGCACCAAACTTACAGCCTCATCGGCACAGGGGCTGCCGGGTGCAGAGTACCAACACAGTGTCATGTGCCCAATGCAAACCAATGAGAAACCTTGGTTTCGGAAAAAGGCTGCAAGCTCAGGCCAGGAGGTCGGTCGAAGAAAACCTACAGATGCACAGGTGAGTTGAGATGTTCTGAAGCGCCGGGACACCGTCAGTCTATCTCCCCAAGACCCAGGGGCTTCGGGTGAAGGGGTGTCCATTTGCTTGAGAAAAGGCTTACTGGTGCAGGTCGCAGTTGTGGGGGGGGGGGTCGTCATGCAGAGGCTGTAGGTGGCAACTTGGAGTCCGGCAGGGTCAACCCACAATGGACTCTTGCTCAGAATCGCTGGGGAACCTTCACAGTCCTGGTGGGCCACTTGGACTCGAGCCGTGAGCATCTGGTGCAGAGATGGGTCCGGTAGGTGGTTTCGCGGTTCCTCAGGACAGAGCTCTCGATCTTTAAAGATGGCTTCTTCTTGACAGGTCTGCTGTCCACAGGAGATTAGGAATCTTTATGGAAGGCAGCCAGTCCTTCCCGGTTTCTGGAGGTCGCTGGCCTGCAGGACAAGTTGTGGGAGTTTGCAAAGTTCGGAATTCGCAGACAAGCTGGAAGGGCTGTGACCAGGACAGTCACTGGAGTTCAATGTTGTGCAGGGGGTCATCTCTTTATCCTTTTCTTCGTAGGTCATAGTGAATCTGAGGATTAAAGGCTCAGGTGTGCCCCCTAAATACTCAATTCAGGGGCGTTACAAGAATTACAAGGTAGTAGCCAATGGGTTACTTACCCTTAGAGTGACTACACCCTTTTTATGTCCACTCCCTTTGGGGAGTGGGCACACCCCTAACCTTATTGGCTAGTCTTCTCCAAACCAATATGGAGGATTCCGAAGAGAGGCGTTCACCTCAGCTCAGGGCACCTTAGGGGTGGTCCTGGCTGAGAGTGGACACTCTTCCTCTGCTTACTAATTTTCCCGCCTGACCTGCAGCCAAAGGTTTGGCATGGTCAGGGAGACGGGCAGCTCCACTAGTTGGAGAGGACCTGGTCAGCATAACAAAAGGACAGGAAGCCTTTGAGGCTCACCACCTTTCTATGCTGTTCCTGCTTGGAGGTAGGTGTGAAGCACTCCACCCAGAGCAGGCTTTGTTTCTGTCCCACGAGAGCAAAAGGCTCCCACCTAGGGGGGTCAGAAGCATGTCCAGAGGTGGCAGCCTGGTGGGGACCAATCAGGCACACACTAGCGAGTTATGTTTTCAGGGGGGCACTTCTGAGGTGCCCTTTGGGTGCATTTCTTAATAAACCCAACACTGGTATCAGTGTGGGTTTATTAAGCTGAGATGTTTGGTACTAAACATCTTGGAATTCAGTGAAGCCATCATGGAGCTGTGGAGCTCGTAATAAGCTCCCAGGCCATGTACTCCGTATGGCTTCACTGTGCACTTATGCCCCTAAATGGTCCAAGTCAGTTTTTTGACATATCTGCTTATGCAGTTATGCCCTCGCATGAGGTATAGTGCACCATGCCTTAGGGCTGGAAGGCCTGCTGTAGGGGTGACTTAGCTTGGTCTCTGGCAGTGCTGGTAGGCCTGGCACACAGGGATGTGTGCCAGGTCGACTGTTCACTTATCTGCAACAAAACAAGCAGGCTGCAGTGGCAGTACGCCGGTGTTTGGTAAGGGGTCTCAGGGTGGCACAATACATGCTGCAGTCCTTAGAGACCCTCTCTGGTCACAAGGCCCTTGCTACCACCGATACCTTTTACAAGGGACTTATTTCCCAAAACTGTACCATTGTTTCCACAATGGCACACCTTTGGCTCACATATAACATAAGCACTGGGAACCTGGTTAGCAAGAACCCAGTGCACACTCAAAGATGATCCGAATCAGGCAAAAAGTGGGGGGTAACCCTGCCAAAAAGGGTACTTTCCCACAGCATAAAATCCAGGGGTACAGAGTAGAGTATATTGGTATAGAGTGCAGTGGTGTAGAGTGCAGTCTTCCAGAGTGGCATAGAGTGGAGTTGTGCAGAATGGAGTGGCCTAGACTGGAATGGTGTAGAATGAAGTGGCAAAGAGTGCAGTGGTGTAGTGCAGAATGACGTAGAGTGCATTGGCATAGAGTGGTGCAAAGTAGAGGCATAGAGTAGAATGGAGTTCTGTGGAGTGATGTACAGTGGGGTGGTGCAGAGTATAGTGCAGTGGGATAGAGTGGTGCAGAGTGAAGTGGCGTAGAGTGGAGTGTGCATGGTGTGGTAGCACACTGTCATTACAGACAACACATTTTCAATTGAAATGACCATTACATTTGCTCAGACATACAGTTTTACTAATAAAACTATACAGTTTACAAATACTTGAACGGTTCATATAAATGTGTGCTAGTAAAAACCCTTTCCTACCCAGAGTATCCAGCATGATTGTCACATAAATCCTCTCTCAAGTCAGAGAAAGAAAAGTAAACCCCAAGCTCCCTCAGAAGAAAGAGCCTGACATTTGACCTCCGTCTTTGAATGGAGAGCAAATGTGACAAGGTAACAACAAGATTTACAGGCCTGATTACAGAAAGGAGAACTTGTGGAAGAGTATAAGGAGAGGTGGTGTGGAAAGGCTTGGCTCCTTGGGAGGGACAAACTCGCTAGGGACAACCTAAAACAAATACAGCCAGCAAATCAGAAAGCCCGAAAATGTGAGTTTCAACCCACAAAGCCAATGGTAAGCAATTGACAGAATGCATTCCTGGGGATGCTTTCTGAATGTTCAAGATCTCTTTAGCAAACCAGACAGCTTTGCTGTCAGGTGGGCTGCAACATAAAAAGGATGGCAAAGATTGGGGGGGAGGGGCCAAACAATATAAGAAAGGAAGGCCATAAAATAAGAAGCAAGCAAATCTGATTGACAAAAAGCCCAGTGTAAGCACTGGTATAATCCCACAATAAGTTTTCAACAGACAGCTGATCGTTGTCTGTCGACGAGACCTTAAAATAGTTTCATTGTCCTTTCTGTAGTTGCTGTCTTACTTTCCAGTATGGACTTAACCCAATGAGTTACCAGCTGATACATTGGACCAATAGATACAGTTCTTAAGATAACTCATTTGAGACATTTGCTGCAGAAGCTTTTGTGTATATAGCAGGGTTCAGCTATTGTGTAATGTATGTCTGTGATGGCTATGTAATGAAGGGGTGAATTGAAGTGAAACTGGTCTATCATAAAGAAGGTTGTTTTATTACAGATTGATCTGCTGTGTCAAACATCGAAATATGATGGGAAATTGTGGCTAGGGTCCAGGCTTGTTGCTTGAAGAGTTGAGTAGGCAAAGCTAGGTGGCATGGTATGGATTTGACTGATAGGAGGGTGCAATGTGAATGGTCATTGTTTTGATCAGAGGGAGATGAGAGCAAGGGATTCCAGGTGCGGTGGGGAGCAACTGGGATAGACCCAGGAGACCACAGACTCTTGAGAGAATGATGCAGAGAAGGAGTACTAGCAAATATAACAAGGGAGTATAGGTTACTTATTTGTTGGCAGTACTGGTTAAAGATTCCATTTTACAAGAGAACGAGTAGCTCAAACTGCAGAGCGTAGTATGTGCAGACTCATGTTCAGAGCAGTTTATGGCACCGTAACTTTTCAAAAGGTACATGGTGCAAGATGGCTGCTAAATGCATTAATTAACGTATAGGGATTAGAGTAGTGAGGGAGACCATTTAGGTTTCAGACATCGCAGACTCACATTGGGATGGGTGTATGTATACAAAACATGTGGGGTATTCGTACAAGTATTTGAAGATACTGACCTGCAATGCAGACTGAAGCAAAGTGGTCACCCTCCCCCTCCAACACACACGTTTTGCTCCAATGCTGATGGCTATGACTCTGAATGTGCACTGGAGCCTGCAGCTAATGCCCCAGTGCTCTCTCTCTCTCTCTAAAACAGATATGTGAATTGGCAAGGACTTTAACCTTATAAGTCCCTAGTACTATGGTCTTCAAACTTTATTGCCATGCCTCCCAAGCGGAAAAAAAATCACGCGCCCTCCCCTCAAAATTGTTCATAATTATTCTATGAAACTGGCAATGCTTAAATATGTCCAGACGTATTTAAATATTGCAGTTAAATTCCGTTACCGTTTTTAACATGCAATCAAATACATGATTGCCAAACATACTTTTCTGGCCAGGCAGGCCTTACTAACATGTAAAAGTATCCACAGTGTAATTATTATAAATGGGGTGGGGTTTTTGAAGAATATTTGGAGTCCCTTCCCTTCTGACAACTTCTCCCAACCAGGATATAAATGGCAAAAGATGTTAGGGATGGCCCATTACAGAGAGGCTTACTGCCGCTCCTTTTTTTCCAGCTGAAAACAAAGCACCGTTAACAGCATAATGCTTATTTTTGCCAGAGCCTGGCGCCCCCTGGGATCCTTTGAGTCCCCAGCTAGGGGTCCTGCCCCCCACCCAGTTTGAAGACCCCTTGTCCTAATATATGGTACCAGTGGTACCCAGGGCATGGATGTTAAAGGGGTCACCAGGGTATGAAGCACTGTTTGTGCCACCCTGAGTGACCCAAGTAAACTACTGACAGCAGGCCTACCATTGTAGACTGCAGGAGCAGTGCAAACTGCTTGACCTTGACTATGCTCTCACCATGTATGGCAGAGTCAATGCACTATTTTTAATATATGCCAGTCACCCCCAAGGAAGGCCTCCTGAGCCCAAGAGGCAGGGTGCATTATTTTAAAGATGTGGAGATGTAAGTGCAGGATTATAAGTCCCTATAGTGGCCTTTACCAAAAAAGGCTACTATAAGTGAAAGATGGTCCATAGGATAACATGGGCTGGCACCCACGCAAACATGAGGTTGGCAGCTCCATTATGGTACCGCCTATACATGTCATGTTTGGTATCAAACAACGTGCCTCATCACCTCTGACATGAATCTTGTGCCAAGGACATTGTGGCATGCACCCAGGTGGCTACCTTAGAGGTGGTCCACCTGGTTGCACCAGCCTTTCCTGTGCTCTGGCTGCCAGCCTGCAGCTGCTGCCACCAATACAGGAATCTGACCCCCTGACAGGAGGTGTGAACTCTCCCAGGAGTCAGAACCAATGGTCTGGACAGGAAGGTGGTCACACCTCCCTCCCTGACAGGATGGCTAGTGAAGTAGCACATCAAGGCGATGAGCTTCAAAGGCTGTACCGCCTGTGATATGCAGCCAGGCTGCCCCCCAAGGGAGGAAACAGCCTTCCCCCTGCACCCAGGCATATTTGCTATTGGGCAAGTGGGACGATTAGGTATTCAGGAGCTGGACACCTCCAGAAGGCTAGCCACAACTCCAGGATGGGCTACCGAATCTGTACAGTTAAGGAAGACTTCTGCCATTTTTAAAGTGGTAGATTAGAGGGTTCTGGGTAGAAAAGGTGACCTCCCACCCCCGAATGTGGTCACTTCAGGTGTGGATTAGCTCCTGGGGCCAATAGCCTATTGGCCACTTGCACCCACACCCCTTTCGCCCCGAAGTCTAGGATTTAAGGACTACCCCTGAGACCAGAACCTTGATTCCTTATCTGACTTGCTACAAAGGGCCAAGAGGAGACCCATGTCTGCGACAACAGGATCTGCACAAAGCAAAGGCGTGATAATCTGCACCTGTGGCAAACTTCCGGGAAGCTCACGACACTCGTCCTGGACCAAAGCTCGGTTCCCCAAGACAGAGGAACCCCCTTTGAGAGCCGAAGGCAACTCCAGACTCCCCTGGATTCGTGGCACTAATCACCTGCACATAGCAGGTAAAAACAATGTATCGGAAGCAATGTATCGCTGGCCATCGGGCCCACCAAGGGATCAGCCAGAAGTAGATAGTAGAGTGCATTTTGGGAAACATAGTCCTGACCTCCACGAAGTTTCAGGCGGCTACCGTTTTCCACTGGATGTCGAAATAACTTTCTGCTGACCTTACCGCTACCAAGGCCTGTTTGTCGCCAGTGTGGCAACCACCCTTTTTACTCGACGCTGCACCTTGAGGGAACTCCGCAAAACCTTCACCTAATGTCAGCAGTGCCTTCGTTGTCAACTTTTTGCACCCTGTTCCCCACCAGCACAGTGTAAGCAGTAAAACCAGCTTCCCCCGCAGCTCATGCTTCAGCACCATGGACAGCCAGGACAACTCTACACCCGGGCTTCTCGAGCCAGGTAAAATTGAACTGTCGTGGCTTGGTCCTGGGACCCTCATCACCTTTACCCTCCTTAGGTTCCATGCAACTCGACCTACAAGTGACCGATTGTCACTAGTGCTTTTTACCATTGACGGCAATGAAAGTTTTGCTGTACTGTTGTGCATGGATTTAATTTTGCTTCTAAAATCCATAACTTTTTCATTATACTCATCTAATTTACTTTGTTTTAGTATCTAAATTTATTAAAAAATCATGTTTATTTTTATAAATGGTGTCATTTCTTACGAATCGAATCATGTTAATTACTTATCATCCATATTGGTACTCTAAAATGTTTAACATGTTCCTCTAGCAAAGCTCAACTGCTCATTGCTACTCTACCAGGACTGAGCTAAGGATTTATTATTGTGAATCCAAGGACCATCTTTGGGGTATTGTGAGAGCTTTGCATGGTGGACATTAACCAGCATCACCACAGAATACTCCTCTTTCCTACACAGACCATCCTGGAACTCATACGAGGCACTGCCAGGCGGAGCTACTAAATTAAGTCAAGTGGAAGAAACAGGAAGGCAGAATCAACAATTTCCAGAGAGCTGGTCTCTTGAGGTACCTTCACTTCTTCCCCTTCCCGATCCTCACCCACAACACAACCCTGCCGTCTGCCTTCACATGGGCCTTGACAAACAGTTGTTCAATATGCATACTAACAGCAAATGAACCTCCAAGTGTTCCACTGCCTTTTAGCTAGGCTTGCATTATACAAATAAAGCATGCAAACAACCTCCATTATAAAGGGACTTGGCTTTTTAAAGACACCAGGCAGAACTCTGTCCCCCACTGCTTAAGATACAATCAACAGAGTCACTATTCAGAGATATAGGGCCGATTAAAAAAAGCATTTATGAGTAAGTACTACAGGAGCATTCTTTTACGTACTGGCTTTGTGAATTGGCCTTGAAACGTCCATCTCCCCATTAGTAAAAGTGCAAAGAGGGCACAATTCTTCCCATTTTTACTAACTGTACATCAATATGTCTATTTTATTCCAATTTAATGTGTTTCGAGGGAGGGTCAATTTGCAAAGGTATGTAGGAGTATGTAACTGAGTACTACAGGCGTACCTCTTTATGTACTCTTAAACAGTAGGAGCTTGCTTACCAGCCCCCATACTGGTCATCTGCTGGCTATTTAGTAACCTCTGTTATGTTGGCACATCACAAAACAAAAGCATGTTCTTAAATCATTTATTTTATGCGATTTGCAAAGAGCAACAGCTACTCACAAAGGTGTCCCGGTGCTAGAGCAGAGTTTGATCCCTTAATAACAGAGGTGCTAGAAGGCAGAAGCAAAGAGCCAGGTCTTAAGAAGTCTTTTAAAGGTCAGAATGTCACCGGTGGCGCTGAGCTGGGAGGGCATTTGTATCAAACTTTACCCAGAGATTTCACTCTACGTTGGTCGGAGAAGGTGGTGGGGGACATCCTTGGGCCAATGGTCATTGTCCCAACTGGGCAGAGGGAGCATAAAGAGCAGAATTTCTGTCTTGCTAGTGTTGCATTGGAGACCGCTATTACGCATCAACTGAAACACAGATGTCAAGCAAGCCTGGAAGTTACACAGTGCATTTGGTGTGTCTGTCGAGTGAGGAGCAGTTGCGTATCTTCTGCATAAGATACTGTCTGTACTCCAAAAGATTCTATTAGGGGGCCAAAGGGGTCATATACACATTGAAAAACCTGGGGCTCAGTGCAGACCCCTGAGGTACCCCATAACCCAATGGTTTAGGATCAGAGGCAAATGGGGCCATCCAGACTGACTGGGACCCGTCTGTCATATAGGAATGAAGCCATGCCAGGTCTGAGCCACAGACACCCAAGGCTTCGAGGCGCTGCAGGAGTATCGAATGCAAGGCAGAGTCAAAAGCAGCAGATAGCTCAAGGAGGCTCTGTGCCAACTGCTTCCCCTGATCCACGGCTAGCCTGATTGTGCCTGACATCTCTAGCAGTGTGGTCTCGGTGCTGAAACCCAGGCGCAAGCCCAACTGGTTAGGGTCAAGTAGCATGTTCTGCTCAAAGAAGGCAAAGAGCTGCTTATTTATGAGCTTCTCTTAAGTCCTTGCGAATCTGCTAGTGCCTTATATTCCAACGCGATCTCTCCGCTCCACAGATAAAAGGCTAGTTTGTATTCCCGAATTTTTAGAGCCAGAGCCAAGACCGTCTCGTTTTAAGGTGCTAGTAGCTAGGCTCTGGAACTCCTTCCCTTTGGGATTAGAGAACTGCAGAACTATTTAGAGTTCAGGAAAGCCACAAAGACCTGGCTTTTCCCAGGCTAGCTCTCTCTTTGACATCTTCCTTCCGTCCCCTGTCTGTGTTCCTGGGTAGCGCTGGGACGCCCCGTCGCTGGGGCAGCTATGCGCTGTACAAAATTAGTAAATAAATAAATAAGTCTTGGTAAAGGATGGTAGCAAAGAGATGGGATGGAAGTTGGCAAGATTAGTCCTACCTGCTGATTTTTTTTTTTTTTTTTATAATAGGGGAATCAATTTGGCCTGCTTACAGCCACTGGGCACTGTTGCCAATCGTATTGACGGATTTAAAAGCTGATTTGAAGTGGGGTTAATAACTGATGGCGAGAATATGAGGAGGGCAGGGGTCATCCGGCAACCCCGATTCGCATGCTTTCAGAGCTTGAGCAGACTCAAGTGAAATCGAGTCAAATTCCTGTAGCAATTGGCAGCGAGGGGGGGCACTATTTCCACCTGCAGTGCCACGTGGTCACTGACCCTCATCGAGGCCGCATCCATGAGATGAGGAAATTCACAATAGCTTGGATTTTAGTGTCTTAAGAAGTCGGAGTTAGGTGCATAATTTAAGAGAGGGTGTTAAAGGCTGAAGCAAGGCTTCAGGGTGCGTGAACTTTGACAATTTTAAACACCTTTACGGGCTAGTTCAGCACGCCAGCCAGGACTTTATTAGCAGACAATGAGATGCAGAAGCCCATAGACTATGCCCCTAAAAGCTCCTTCATGTCAAAGGTAGCAGTGTTAAGAGACTGTGCGCAATAGCGATTCTACCCCCTTTTCTCCCCACTCTGTCAAGGTGCAACATAGAATATCCAGCCAGGGTGGCCAAAGCTACATCAGGAGCTGAGCTATCACTCATCCAAGCTTCTGTCAAGAAAAATGTGTCGCCCTTATCCTCCTCCAAATTGTCATTCACCACATCGTAAGATCCACTAACTTGCCCTAGGGTGAACAGGTAGAAGATAACCCTGTAGCCAGACACTTACCATTTCGAAAATCAATCCTTCAAATGCCTAGGAAATGGGCTACTACTGACACCCAAACAATTACAAATGCAAACCGCACTCAATAGTTGCAAATACCACTGTTCCTTTAGCAGAACAGAAATATGAGACTGAACAAGATAAAGAAAAAGACTTTTGATTACTCCTATGCCAGCTCTACACAATATCTAACCAATGTAAAGCCAAAAAGGAGAGTAGTGCTAGTTAATGAACTAGGTGACGACTTAAAACCTTCAAAAACCAGCATGTAAATACAGAGACATTTGAACCGAGTCACTGTTGTGGCGGTGCACAGATGAGTTATACACAGCAGAAGCGCTGAGGTGCCCTATGCCAATATCTAGTTCCAGTCTCTCCAATAACACCGGAGATTGAAAATGGTAAACTCTCGAACAAAAATCGAAGCAGGAGCTGCAATCGGCTGGGAAAGAAACGTGCCATGTGACAAGGTACAACACACACGCACCTCCGGGCAGAGCCTCGAAATTCACTTGAGCTCCACAGACCTGGCCCAGGGTCCCGCGTTCCACTTTATAATACAGTTCGACATCTGGCCAGAGGATACACATAGCTTATGAAGGAGGGAAGAATCAAAGATGGAATGCGAACACAAACAAGAAGGTTTTGCAACTATGAGGGAATTCTGCCAATCCCGCCGTGGTTAGGACTATAATTGGCAGCAAATACCACAAGCAGGAGGCCATAAACAGAAAAGATACGTTGTAAATAATGGCTCTGTTGAGAGATTTTGATACCTATAGAGAGGTGATTTCCCAATAGCCTCAAATATCCGAACTTTAAATTGTGAAATTGTACATTGCTGCCACCAAAGTCACAGTGTTCTGCATTCTTAAAGTAGTAGCTTCATCGCTTTGTAAAGTCGTTTGTAGCGAACTATTCCTCTCAAATAAAAACGACCATAATCGCAGTCCTAGGTAACAAAAGCAACCCAAGAACGAATTTGATGCATATTGAAAAACGTTTTATGCACTGTATTCTTTAGGACTCTACCTTTATATGGTCCTTCGGTAGAATTTAGGCGTTTAGCATAATGCTCACTACAAGACTAAGAGCTAAAAACACAGTAAATTCTAAATAATTATTCTCTGAATAGTAAAAACAGCCACTGTACCGTTATAGCCTATACACGTAGAAGGGCAAAAACAAATTTAAAGGTACAAACTGCCGAATGCATAATTTGGCCTCATAAAACAGAGCACGTTCATCTTAAAACAGGGCCCAGTCCCTGGCTACAGAACTTAAATCTATTTTTTTTCTTAAGACGTGCCTCCTCTATAACGTTACACGTTCTAGTAGCCTCACTGGCAAAAAAAGTAAACTATTAAATCTCGACTGTAATAGAATATTCGATTTGCTTTTGTTTTCAGGCTTCTAATGTCAACAGATTATTAATTAGTCGACTATGCAGTTGTAGGATTCATTTTCGTTACCTTTCTACAACTTCTATTATTCAGCCTCACAGTCTGCTGTCACCAGCACTAATACGATGTATTGCAAGGTTACACGTTGCGTACATATGCTTGCTATCAACAGCAGCGGTCTGGGGTAACTCATCGTAAAAGAAATCCGATCCGGACATAGCAGCGTGTGAACCAACGTCTCAGTATTCTACGAACACGAGATTCACCTGAATGGAGTCTGGTCTGCCTCGAGTTTCAGGACCTCGCCAACTCCTTAATTGCAGTCGGCAGCAATCTAAGGCGCATACATTGCTGTCAAGTAGAAGGCCAAAAATTGGTGCATAAATAGTAGTACTCCGCAACAGTACAACATTCGTCACACAGCTAACAAATGTCAATCAACCCTAGCCTAGAGAGAGTAGTGTAACATTTTTGGTGTCTGCTAAAACTTTTTCATGAAGCAACTTGTGACTGGTGAGTGATTTTAACATCAACTAGTTATTTGTCTGTCAACTTATTTATAAGAAATACATGCACTGAAATCTATACATGTTAAAACATTGAAAGAGGCTTTTGATAGAGCAACAGGAAAACCTTCAGGCTTCGTTTATCAACAAATGCAGCCTAAAGGTTCACCACAAATATTGTCTCCATTACTCCATTAAACAGGAATCTGCATTCAGAAACTGGGAATCACTTGTGAATTCAAAATGTATCTATTCCTACATAGACGATCTGTAGAAATAAATGTACATAGCTTGCACGCATTCAAAAAAAGTAGACTTCTTCATTAATCATTTAAAGCGAGTTTGCATACTGCAACATATGTATATAGTGGCAGTTACTAGTAAGTAGACTTTTATTCACCATCTTCAAACTTAAATTGGTTAGCACTATGAGAACAGAAAATAAATGTATATATTAGTGTGAGGAGGGAGGCAAGGCCAGTAAGTAGGGAAGGTGGGTATAAAAATCATGAACCCTAGAAAAGTGCTTTCTTACCGATTTAGATTAACGGATAATGCAGAATTATTTTAGATTACTCAATATTAAATTACTCATGGTAAAAGGCTGGCCTGAAAAATGGATTGATACCACCTTGTAGTATTGCTAGAGGTGGGCGTGCCAGTAAAGACTCGATACAGAGGCCTGGCTCTGCTCGAGGTCCTCTTGGACACTCGTGCCCAGAACGTGCCGATCTGACTGGGGCTTGCCTGCCACCCTGCCATAACTTCCTGCACCAAGGATTTAAGATAAACATTAACTTTTGATGTAAAACAGAATAAAGAGATACCCATGTTAACCTGCAATCAATCCTGGCTTCCATGCTCAACCAAATTGTATGATCCTAGACAAATAGTTTATTTCACTGTGCCTCCTTTTTTCTTCATTATTGCATATGAGAGTACCTTCAAATACGTGAGTTTAGGATGAGTGCTGTATTAAAATATCTTCTTTGATTATAATGTAGCTCCATGTATAATAAAAATCTAGGCCACATAGAAGGTGCACATGGGAACTGACTTGCCTCCTAGTTCACTAATGGCATTTGTCATCCTAACATGAAGGCATGAATTTTTTTAACTTCACTTTTAAAAACTATCACTTTTCATAATTGCCTCTCGATGTGTATAAGTGATCTAATCTGATGTAAAAATATGATGGCCCTTTCAAAACTTCTTTAACATGCGGAAGGCTTTTCACCTTATTGTGATGTTTGTTGCAGAATTTACATGCCAAACATTTTCATGTCTCACCTCGACCATGGGCTCTTAGCGCCAAGCCAGACCTTTGGATCAGCACGGGCTCGTCTCTCCCTGTTAATTTGTTGGCTCGCCCACCTCTAGCGATTGATTCTTGATGTTCTCTACAGTTAGAGCAACAGAAGTCCTGAAGATTAACCAGATATCCACTCATTCATAAAGAACTTTCACAAGCTTTTGCCAGAGATCTCACAAACAAGGGCATGGGAAAGTGGCAATTCAGTCAAAACTACAAAAATTGCTTGCGGGTAATGGAAGATCAATTTATATTCCTTAGTCAGTATCCCTTCAAAACCAATCTTGCAAATGGTTACACTGCTGCACAATGCTATGAACTACTGCTCGTCTGGCACGGATGTGCTGCTATTTATCGTCCATGTTCAAACTACAGGTACTTTCCATATCAGAAGTAGACGTCTACCTTAATGAGGAGGGCTAACAACACCAAAATGGAACAATGGATGAGAACTCAACTCTTAATAGTCTTAACACTTTCAACATGTGTTAAATGTCTTTCTTCTCATAGGGTACATTTTTTGCAATTTGTCCTTTTTTCCCCCATCAACAATTACAGGAAAGTTGAATATAAAAATGTAATTACCATATTTACATTTCTATGACAATTGTATGCAATAACGCAACACCTCAAAATGAAGCAAATGTTGATAGCCTACGAAATACCTATTTTAGTTTCTTATTCAGTAGACAGCCTTGAATTAATGTCTAAGAAATATACAGTAGCATGATTTGAAAATGTGTACAAAAACATTTTTATTAAGGTTGACTGTCACAAAAAACTGATTATGCACTGCCATATATCATAGTTCGTGAATTCTGATAGCTAGCAGGTATAGGTTTGTCATTGCTAGGCCTAAAGCTAGTGTAAGATTCCACATATTTTCAGCTCCACAGGTGACTGAGTTAGAAACCTACAGGTCTACATGGCTTTACTAATTCGGAAGCAGTGTGTAAATAATTATGGCAGAGTCAAAGGAGATGTATTTTTTTCAGTTGTGGGGGAGTGATTCCTGGGAATTTGTCTCTGGACCAATACATATTTGGATGTTATAAATTGGACCCATAAGTCCTATTTAAATAACAGAACCAGAGTTAGCTGTGTAGGTTTGGCTAGACAAGGCGATCCCGATTATTCCTATTTTGAGTAAATTATTAGAGACTTATTTTGTCATCTGTCTCGGACGCCGACATGGTTCTAAAAAATCATGCTGCTTTCGGCAATCCATGTACTAACACTACAAGCAGTGTTATATTACAGAACCATTGCTTTTATGGTGCACGAATTAGAGTGGATTGCTTATTTTAAAACATTTCTAGAAATTTACATTTTACAGGTATTTTAAAAATATTTTTTCAAACTGTTGGTGACAGCTAAGTAAAGTTGTGATAATGCCCGAGCACAAACATGAAAGTAAACATTAGTGGTATACAGTATAAATGCTCATAACAATATTAGTTTTCTTGTGCTTTTATTTTCTTCTTTGATGATCCAGCCAACACGTGTTTCGTCGGTCGGGTGATGTGCACCCACGACTTCCTCAGGGCTGTCTTGTGGCAAAATATCCCTTGTAACATCCGCGCCGGTTGTAGTTCCGTCCCGGGCAGTTGGTAGTGGCAGTTAATTCCTAATATGGTGAACTCTTGTATGCAGTCACGTGGAAAGTAATGTTCCAAGTCTTCTGATCCGACATGCACGCCGATCTGCGTCGTGTCGTCGGGCAGTAAGATTACGGGCAATAAGTACGGCCAGAAGCAAGGTCCTTGAGGGACGACTATCCGCGTCCCGTGCCGGCTCGAGTGTGGCAGTTTGTCATACGGAAGTACAACCGGTGCGGAGGTTACAAGGGATATATTGCCTCAAGACAGCCCTGAGGAAGTCGTGGGTACACATCACCCGACTGACGAAACACGTGTTGACTGGATCATCAAAGAAGAAAATAAAAGCACAAGAAAACTAATATTTTGAGCATTTATACTGTATACCACTAATGTATACTTTCATGTGTGTGCTCGGGCATTGAGTTGTTTTTAAGGCAGATCCCTAGGGATCACACTTGTGGGATTGGGGTGGTCTCTCCCCTTGGAGCACCATAATAATTATCACTAAGGGTAACATTACCGTCAAGAGTGAGCGCCAACACCACTTGGTGCCATATCACCCACCGTGTAGTTGCTTTAGTAAAGTTGTGATGACTGCATTAATTTAACTTTGAAAGGTCATTCGTCCAGTGCAGCACTAATGTAAAAGTCTTTCTGCTGCGCGAAAAATAAGCACTCAGAACATTGTATTCTTTAAAAAGTGTTGCAAACTGTAAATCTGAACGTCGTCTGTGTTTAGTATTGAGAGTTGCAAATATACCTAATGGCCCATTTGGGTTGAGGCCAACTTGGTGACTCAGTGCACTAACACTTGCAAGAAATCAGCACCCGATTCCTGGCTCTGCTAGCCGAGTAGGACATTTCGGCTGACTTTTCAAATTCCTAGCTACCTAAAAGGAAAAACAAAAGCAACAGTTCGTGAAATTCTTCCATTTCTCTCTTTTTTTTTTTTATAGCAGGCAAGACTTATACTTCAAGTTTTTAATATACTTGGAGGGCCAGAATATTTCAGAGCTGCACGCAAAAATAAATTCTCTGAATGCTTTGAGCATTAAAAAGAGCTCAGCATCTGGCCTCACTGAGAGAACCGGGATCACCTACTCTTCCCTATAAAGCCTGTCTACTTCCGCGTCGCCTTCTTGCCTTCATACATTCACGTGGACATGACCCCAATGCCATGTACTTTCTCAGTAAGTACAAATGCTGCTAACTGCAATGCCGTTTCTGTAGTTGTCAGTCTATGATGCTGTTTTTATGTTGCACAGACAGCTCACATGGTAAACAAAAAAGCATATAAATGCATGTGAAAAAAATTGAGATTAGGACACAGGCAATCAACCAGACGTATAAACAGGATAGCTGGGCAAATGCACAAAGCAGACTGCTACATATATAGAAAGAAAAGCATTACAATGCCTACCAACGAGATGCCTTATTCGAGTACAGTTGAGTAGCCACAAAACTCATAGAACTGGACGAGATTAGTGGGATTAATAAATCAGACGTTTTACAAAGTTAAATAAACAATTCTGAAATGCAACCATATACCAGAAGTAGACAGGAAAAACTGTTGTAATGATCTTCCAGAAATCAATATAGTTTGAGCATACCAAGCTGCTGAGTCAAAGACGTGTAACAACGGCCAGCCATGTAGTCCTTGATACTCAACTACTTGCAGTCAGCAGGTAATAGCTCAAAAATCTTAGCTGTCCTTGTCATACCACCGAGAATGGAATTAATGGAGTGCCAAAACTGACAGAATGAATGACAGCAAAGGAGGACAGAGGGAGACATTCAGAAAAACGGAAATTGCTATTGAGAGGACAGCCATGAAAATAACGAGACAGAGGGACGTAAGCAAAAAGCTCAAGAGGTGCCCGTCAAGACTTTTGAGGGGTAGCCACTTGGATTGAAGGCGGTCCAACCACACTGTATGGCGCAAAAGATGCTGACTGTTTTATGTGTCTTCCTTTATTGAAAAACAGAAAATATTTTTTTTTTTCAAAAGGTGGTGTAGTGTGGAGTCCTTTTTAGAAGCACAATAAGATCCAGAGGAGCATGCTAATAGCCCAAGACCCCCTGACTGGTTAAAATGAAGAAGGGGTTGCAATCTTCCAAGATGGGAGTTCAAGGCAGTGAAATATTAATAAAGAAAGGATGAGAATGTTAATGGTATTAGCTATAGCATTTTTAATGGGGGGAGGGGGGGTCGTGATGGTTTTATCAGTATGGGAAATAGAGGTTATTTGGTTTTGACAAAATGTTTTATCAATGGCAACAACAGTGTTGGATATGCTTGATAACAAATGAGCACTATGACTTGGCCGATGTACAGACAATTTAATATCCATTAACAGCTGTCTCACCAGCTACAGTAATGCCACTGTCGAGTGCTAAACTGGAGTAGGAAGGAAAGGTCACATGTGAGAAGAAAGAAGAGGAAAGATGCATCACAGTAGCAACTAGGCTGGGGAAGCCTACAGTGAGCCTTGGTGGCATCAAACATCTCTTTTAAGTTAAACTATTCCTCACAAAGTCACGTGAAAGTACTGGGGTGCCTTCTATGACAAATCTGCATGTGGCAGCTATTTGTAACCGATTTACAGCCAAACAAAAACTATTGCAGTAAAGTATTTTTGATTGCATGACTTTGTCGTTACATGCCATTCACATTGGTGGCCAGGTGCGAAATGTGCTCTCCTCCATGGCAACCAGATTAACCAGGTCTTTAACTTTGACAGTCGTAAAGGACGACAAGACTACCTTAATTTCAAAGCACTTCATTGCTGAATCCATCCTGCCAGTTTCACTTTCGAGACATCTTGTTTTTCCGAATTAAACAGAAATACTACTGTAGCTCCGGACACAAAAGGTCTTGGAGATAACACGTGGTTCAATTACAGAAGATTTCTGCGGTGTTGTCCAATATCCCACCACGTAGAATAGTTGTTTGAAATCACTTTCGTTTTGTTAAGTGAAGTCCCAGCTACGACACATAAAAATATTAAGATTATTGCTTGAAAATGGGCAAAAGTGGCAGTATCTGTTTGAAGAAAAGTTGCAGTCCAAAGTTGCACAGTCCACCTTCAACCAGTAAGTTATCCGAGTACATCCCTCAGTCGTTATTCACCTTGGTTTCTCAGTTCATTTCAATTAAGTGTCATTTCCTCCATCTCTGAAAAGTAACGCAAATGTAGGTTTTCAAAAATATCCTATCTTTACCACTTAATCTTTTGGCAGAATTGTAAACTGTCCAATTTACTCATTCACCCTACAAATAAGGGCAATCAAGAAAAACAAATCTTCAAACTGAGCTTCGTAAGTGGTGGTTAAAAAAAATAGGATAATTGACCTCCAAGAAAACGAACTAGGATACAACTAGCTTAAGTTAGCGGCACAAAACTATTCCTTTGTCTCGCAATCCACAGTACTATGTCATCGTGTATGTGTGGTGTTGCGCAGCCATGAGGTTAACAGTTGTAGTCCCTCCATGTGGAAAGAAAAAACAGCTGACGAAGCAGCCTACAAAATGTAAGGTGAAAGACTCCAGTAGCATTAATAATAATAGGATCACTCAATGGCCATTAGGGATACCATTTTCAAGGACATCAATCAATCTTCTGATTTGTACTAGGACCAAAATCTAGTTATTAAAAACTATAAATAGATAATGTTGAATTTTGGGGGTAAAAGCAATCGTGAACTGATGATTGACCTAGTCACAGTCGGTGAGGGACAACTGAGCACTTGTTTCTTTCACTCAGTGTTACAATTTTTTAACAGGACACTTACCAAATTCTTGACCGTGCTGGTTCTCCCTAAGTCCATCCAGAATATAACTGCACAAGTTATTATAGTAACCTCTTGCTTTTTCCGTTTCCCTATTTTATACATAATTACACCTTTTCTCTAAGTGGACAGCCGAAAAATGGCGAACAAGTCTCAAATACATTAAAGGATAGATTGTATTATATCTCCGTCTACAGGCCTACTTGTTACGTAGACTACAAATAATCTAAAATGCTGCAACCAGACTTATCCTAGGTGTTCCCTTCTAATCTTCTCTTACGACCTGATCTCACTTCGCTGGTTGCTAAACAAGTTCTGACAGCTAGGGGACCCGTTTGCCGCACTACCTGGTGTGCCCCCAAATTGTTTTTTTAGCTTAAGTGATTGTTGCTCACCTCTGATGACCAGCTACCAGATGGTCATTAATTAAACACATGTAAACACTTTCAAGAGGCAACAAAATAAAATACACTCATAACGATTGGAGTAACAATTATCGGTAAGAGGAGAGTCCAAGAGATCAGTCTGTTTAATTCTGTGCTTTTATCCGGTTGCTTCTTCATCAAATAGCTACGCTGAACACTGGCGGCTACATCACACGCAGCCGAACACGGCGCCATATGAAGTGAGGTTTCCACCGACAGTGGAATGCAACTCTGTTTCCTAAGATACCATCCACGGAGTGAATTTCGAGCCTTTTTGTGGCTATAAGCCTTTTTGGAACACTGATATTCTATTCTTGACTACGTGTCTACGACCTTTTCAGTGTCTGGCTAGACACAGGATTGCGCCCTGAGGAAGCCTGTAACTCGACAAAACGCGTTGGCTGTATCTGTTATAACTTGATAAAGAAGCAACCGAATAAAAGAAATCACAGAATCAAGTAGGCAGATCTCTTTGACTCTCCTCTAGTCAATTCACTGGTTGCCTGTGACCAAGAGATCAATCTTTAAGACCCTATGCTTGTGCGATTAGGCTATACTTAACTTGGGCCCTTTATATCTCTAGGCTGTCTTGATGAAGTATATTTCCACTAGAACTCTGCGTTCGATATTTCCCAATTACCTCCAAATACCTACGGTTGGGATGGCTAGCTGGATGGATGATAAACAATGGAATGATCTTCCCCATGTCATTCACTCTTCAACCAAGCATTGCAGTTGTGTAAAAACTCACTACAGTAGAAAAACATTTACCATCTAACTAGATTTCGGTCTCTTTAGTGATAGCGCCAAGATACCCTTTGTAGGGCAATAGAGCACTTTACAAGAAATTCTTTCAATAACTGTTCCAAAGGAATATAGTTTTATTATTACACTTTGCGGCAGGTCTTGCTACCCAAATCTTTCAGATGTCAGCTGGAAGAGAGCTCTGTGCAGTTGGCATATCTATTCGTAGATCATCATGGCTCCGACTCACAACTCCGATACCAGAGGCAAAACTAAATTTCGTTAATCTCCCTTTTTCAGAACATCTCTATTTAGTTAGCCTACAGAGGAGGAAATGCTGAAAACGGAGGAAGTAGTAGAGACTCTGAAAGGCAGTCTGCTTTGAGGAAAGAAAAGTTTTTCAGACAACAGTTCATGGTTGAAGCGTAGATTTTATCCAAGCAAGGTTAATTCCCCTTGCTGGCCCTTTCAACAACAATAGCAGCAACAACAATACCCTCAGGGTCAGAGGTACTCTTACTGGAGGCGACCTTCAAAACAAAAACAACTTCAACTAAGTCTCCTTTCTCTAGAGGCATACACTCCTCTGGCAAGAGACAGTGACAATTTAATATTTAATACCCCTTACATCTTCGTTTCCCACTGCAGGGGGAGAGCGGTATTTCTGCATCGGGCAGAGTGAAGAATATACTTTTATTTGATTTCTTAAAATCATAAAAGGGTGGAACGTACCGCCATGAGATATACAATGTAAACGCAGTTAAACTGAATTAAAATTACAGTAAAACAATTTTTATAAATGTGCCACAAGTAATGTAATTAATTCCAAGGTCTAACATTTTGTGATAAAATACCTCAACCAGAGGTCTTTAAAAATAATTGTAAACGTGTCTTTGCCTCCTGCTTCGGGTAAAGTGCTTGTGCTGAAAAGGGGAAGGGGAGAGAAGAAAAGAACGGATTAAAAGTTCTGGGGAGGACTCAATCCGACTGCATGATGGAATACTGGTCATCTGTCTTTTCAAGTTCTTTTATCGCTAAGTCCTTCTTTTCAAGTTCTTTTGCTGCTAAATTCAAGAATTTGATTGTCTTGCAAGACAATTGAACAGAGTAACCACTGAGACATGACTGCCGCTCTGCAAGTCCTTATTTGTTTTTCTCTCAGGATTGGCCGTAAAAAGGATCTTCCTCATATTGTGTAGAGCCGGACCGATGCATAGTAGGTGAAATATAGACTCTACTCCATTACCACAGAGCCGGCAATCCGTGGTCGACCAGGTCCGTAGCCATTTTGGAGTAAGATCTTTAGTCGGGAAGAACCCCAGTCTCAATAGGGTCAGTTTCCGCTTGTAGTGATCTGTGAAGCACTCTTGTAAATATGGTTGCAGTTTCAGCTGTTTGTAAATAGGCATCACCATCCATGCATGACTTTTGCCGGCCAGTAAGGCTTTATCTGTTTGCAGCGATAGTTGTTTGATTGCTTTATTGGTGATTTGTTTGTATGCAGAATATGGCATTGGTGTGTGCCAGGCTTCCTCGAGCTTTAATGTTGAAAGAGCTTGTTTTAAAATTCTAAATATTGACTTGTTCTGCCTTGATTGTTTTTCAACCTCCTCCCAGCAATGATGGGCAAACATGTTTTCTTCAGCTGCCCTCATTCTCCAGTAGTATTTGGCCAGGGCTCCTTGTCTAGCCGGTATCTGGTCTTTTAGACCGTATTCCAGACATATCTGAGCCTGAGAGATGTGACGTGGGATTGTGAACAGTTTCTTAAATAATCTGGATTGGATTATGTTTAAAGTTGTCGAGTCCTTGGTGTTTAGCATTTCCGAGCCGTACGTAATAGATGGCAAACATTTAGCTGCTATGACCTTTAGTAGGTGGTTTGTTGAACTGCTGCTTAGTTTTTTCTGCAGAGTTTTAAAGGCAAATAGTAGTTTTGCTTTTGTTTGCCCAAGGTCTTGATGTTGTTTGTAGCTGAGTTGTCGATCTAAATGAACCCCCAAATATTTGTATACGTCCACCTGAGATAAGATGCTGGAATTTATCCTCCAAACTAATTTTGGACGTTTTTTGTGGGTGCTGGAGAAGCATAAAACGTTAGATTTTTTAAAATTGATTATTAATTGTTCTTTTGAGGTATATAGCGCTAGTTGGGAGATCAGCCGCTGCAAACCAAGAGGCGTTGGGAGAGCAGCACGATGTCGTCTGCATATTGCAGGCTTACTATTGAGGTATTTCCCAACTTGGGAGGGTCGCCCCGAGTTGGACAAAGGTTGCTCTCTAAGTCGGCGGTGTAAATGTTGAATAAGCTGGGCGCCAGTACACATCCCTGCTTTAGCCCGTTGATTGTCAATACTTTTAGTTAAGCTCCGGCCATCCCCTTTTTTTTACTTGAACCCAAGTTTGCGAGTATAGGTTGACGATTGCTCCCAATAAATACGAAGGTGCTCCCCAGGGTTTCATTTTGGCCCATAGCTTGGATCTTGGCACTTTGTCAAAAGCTGCTTTGAGATCTACGAAGCATGCGTAGAGGATGTTTGAATTGACAATTGCTTGGTTGGCTAAAAGGGTAACTGCCGATATGTTTGTTAGGGTGCCCATTCCAACCCGGAATCCGGACTGCGTTGTCGGAATTAAATTTATGCTGCTGACCCAGGTCTCCAGATCTGCCAATAAGTTTGATGTATAGATCTATGCCACTACATCGATGAGGGCTATCAGTCTGTAGTTGTTTGGGTCTGAATGTGTCCCTGATTTATATATGGGCTGAAGGATGCTGACCCGCCAGGAGTCGGGGATGATACTCTTCTCTAAGCTATGTATGAACAGGGGGGTTAAGTGGCTAGACCAAAACGCCGGATCGTTCCTAAAGAGGGCGTTAGGTAGACCGTTAGGGCCTTGGGCCCCATCCGATCTCAAATGTTTAATTATGTTCGATACCTGCTTTTGAACAATCTGTGCTTGTTCTTCCCTTAGCTCATGCTTGGTTCGGTCTCGACTTACTTTTTGGGTTTCACGAGTTTCTTTTTGAGGTTTGTCTTTGGTTAGATTTTTTGAGTAATTAGCTAATGACTCCGCAGATGGTAGTCTATGAGAAGAATCTAGTTCCTCTGATGCTTTGGTTCAGGTCTTCGGACTTTGTGCTCGAACTAGTATGCCTTCCGATCTTGTTTGGAGCATCGGCAGTGCTAGCTGCTCTCGAGGGGGCTGTGGTATTATAAGTTGCTTCAATGTGAGCTCTCCAGGTTTGCTCCGTTATATCCGAGTTGAAGTGGCGATGTTTGCCATTTAGCAGAAAGTTGATGTTTGCCCAAAACTGTTTAGAGTTTTTCTGCTTACTAGCGTGGAGCATGTTGATCTCGAGTTGTTCCTTGTATGTTTGCTTGGCCGCCTTTATTTCCTGTTTTAGGTCCTTTTTCGTTTTTTCTATTGTTGTAAGGATCTGTTGCGTCGGTTGGGAACCCTTAGTTCGAAGTGTCCTTAATTGTTTATTTAGCCGTGTTTTTATTGTCCATATTTTTGGTGTTTACCACGGCGCCCCGCCGCTTCTAGGGGTTTTGTGGCCGCTGTAGTTAATTTCAAATTTTTAGTTTATGTTAGTAACAAATGACTCCCAGGCCTTGATGTCTTGATCTGCTTCTGGGGATGTTAATAATGAGCAGCATGTCTCCATTATGGAGTCGATGTTGTTTCCATTCCAGGTTAACCGTTTTAAATTATAGAGTTGCGTTGGTAGTGTAAGGGGCTTGGCTCGCTCGGACCAGTTTGGAGTGATGGTTAGTGTGAAGGTCTGAGGGTAGTGGTCGCTTTCTACTCGTTCCTGTATTTGAAATTCCGTTATGTAGGGAAATAGGTCAGGGTCCGCTAGGGTAAAGTCAATTGTTGAGCCTGTTTTCCTTGTGACCCTCGTGAATGCTGCAGGACTGTCCAATGACCATTTGCCATTTAACGCGTGCAAGAAGAGGTCGTCCAGTTTTGCTGCGCATTTCTTTCCCAGGGTGTCTTGTCTACTTGTGTTGCCCTGTCTTGGCATCGGGCAGAGTGGACTTCATTTACAAGAGTCAATGGATGCTAAATATTGTACCTCATGGATACTTTTACGTTTCAAGGCCCCTCTTCCAGTACCACCGAAACCTACATCAAGCACCAGTTCTGCATCCTCAGAAAAAAACAATCAATCCAATAGTAATTTTTTTTTCTCAAAGGGTGATTGAACAAATTCCACTGGCTCAAAAAAAGTCTAGTTTACTCCAGATATTTCCTAGCTGAGAAAAAACGTCCAAAAGGAGTATTAAACCGATCTTGGATCAATGATTTACGATTATCAAGAAAGAAAATATTTGAATGTTAGCCCTACATCAGGTCTATCCACATTTATGACAAAGAATAGTTGTCCGTGATAGATCTACAATACGCATATTTCCACATTCCAATAGCAGAGCCCCACAAAATACTGCTCCATTTAGTAGGAAACAGTCACTATCAATACACAACCCTATCTTTTGGCCACAAGTCTGCTCCGTGTATATTTTCGAAATGCATGGCACTGGTAGCAGCCCACTTATGAAGAAAGGGAATTTTCATACATCCCTACCTAGACTGGCTGCTGAAAGTTCATAGTCGGGAGAAAGAAAAATGGGATTTCTTAACAGTTAAACTATTGAACTGTCTAGGTCCTCAGATCAGGGATCAAAAATCTGTTTCAACACCGGTGCAAAGACCATCTTATTTAGGGGCAACGTTAAACACCATAAAGGCAAGAATGTTTCCTTCGGCAGAGAGAGTTTCATCTATCTGGGACAAATTCTGCATCCTGAGAACAGCCTCCAATCCTAGAGACAAATAGCCTCACCGCTAGGCTCTCTGGCATTGTGTATAGACACTGTCCCAAATGCAAGGCTGCACATGAGACATCTGTAATAATGTCTAGAGAGCCATGGGTATCAGAGGAAGAATAAGCTTGATTCTGAACTCAGTAGCAAAACAATCGCTGGCATGGTGATGCAGAGGATACAATGTGCTCATAGGAGTGCCTCTTCAGAAAGAACTTCCCTCTCATAGCAGAGTAACAAATACCCCTCATGCGAGACTAGGAGCTCATCTACAAGCTTCCAACAAGTTAAAAGGGAAAATCCTGGAAGCAGAAAGCAAGAAATAAGCCCATATAGGACTTATGTATTTAAACATACATCGCTAGATGGCTTTCAGGTAAAACAAACTTAGAAAGGTAAGAAGTGTTAATGGAGTGCAAATGTTGGTAGACGCAACACAGTGAATCTTAACACGATACAGATCAAGGAGCTAAATAAGACAGAAAAGGCAAAGAGTGAGAAAAGCATAACTGGAGAAGCAAGCATTAATGGATTGGCAGTAGTTCAGGCAAGACAGAATAAGATGCTGAAGCAGGGGTTAAGACTATGAAAAAGGAAGCAGGGATCTATTTATTGAGGTTATATAATTTTAAGTAGAATGTATGATTAACAGATATGACCTTAGAAATAAAAAAGTTGAAGATCATGGATTGATTTAGCAGGAATAACGTTCATGCGAGGAAAAAACTGGTGATGTTTTGAAAAAATAAGGTGTCTATACCCCTATCCTGCCAGGGACTGGTGTTCTAATAGCAAACCACACAAGGTAACCCTTTCGGCCACTGTCCTAGGTTCAGTCAGCCTGCAGGATTACCATCACACACTGTAGGATAACAGATATGCAGACAATACCTGATGCTTAAAAAATGGTGTCAGATCATTTGGTTTGCGAATATATATTGGCTGTCCTACGTGGTGGAGCATAAGAGTACTTCAGTAGAGGGCCTTCGGTTTGCATAGGGATATGTAGAAGTAGGTATCTTTTGAGACATACTCAAACTGGAAGTTTAAATGCGTTCCTTGAGGGGGCTTCTCAACACAACATATATGTAACCTTTCAGACCTCAATTTTCAAAGTTAATCCACCTTTATCACACCTGTGAGTGATTTGAGTTCTATATTTTCTAGATGGAAACCATCTGATACCAATCAAAGTGGAAATTTGGCGGTAAGCGCAATTTGATATTAAACTGTGCAGCAGGTTCTATGCCTTGCACAGATTCTTTAGAACACATTCCACTTAATAAAGTACTCCAAATTGAGAGTGGGTGCTGTACACAACTCTTCTGTCCATCCATGCTCAAGGCTTCTCTAGGAGAGGAATGTTAATGAGGCGACTCTGTGGCTTTAACTCTTTTGAAGGAAATCTAATAATGGAATGATTCCAGTCAGTGGAAGAGCATCCAGAAAACATACTTGTACGTGGAGTTGTCATTCTTTTTCCGTCTTACTTCTGTGTTGGATGTTGAAACCTGGTTCTCAAAATGGTCTGTTCTGAACTTTGAGTGGCCAGTTCTGGTCACACTTCTCTTCTCCCTGGAGGGTGCATAATCTGGCCCGTTCCCATTTTTGCTGGTAGGTGCAGATGGCTTCCTGCTTTTCTTATGCTCATTGGGTTCCTATTGTGGGTTACAGGCGCACATTTTCTTTGAATTACTTGCTACCTCGTCAATCTTTGACTCGGAAGGCTTTGCTGCAACATTCCGGGTTCTAATTATGCCAATTGTTGCAGGCAGTTTGCAGCAGCTGACTTGCATTGCTTCTGTATATTCTGCCTAATATCAATTACCTGGAGCGTGCCTGTACTCTGTGGGGGGGCACTGGCAAGGTCTGTAAAGAATGTGTTGGGCTCATGCGGATTAGTGGAAACCCGGTACCACAGGAGACATTAGGTGTATTTTTGATGAAAATGTCAATAAGTACAAGGCAATGGAAGCCACATTCATCAAATGCTATGCATAGAAATAACACATGGGTGTTTAAAAATACTGAAGCTCACAGCTGTTTTTTACACAGATGTAGTTGTCAAGGTCCAGGGAAGGGGCGATCACTGCCTGTGAGGTGAAGGTCAGCCCTTCACTCTCCTGCCCATCCTACCCTCCACATCCAAACACCGCCTATGACTCTATTGCACCATTTAATAGTTTGTCTGAACATGCTTTTGAGCCAGCTATTGCATTATGTGGCTGAGCTACTCTCAACCGAATGTGGTACCAACCGACATAGTGCACTGAGGAGTCTAGGACTTCATTCCTTGGGCACATTCTGGGTGACAACTTCAGTAGCTACGGAGATTTACAATATGCGGTCAAGCTGTGGGTGCCCCCTTGAAAACAAGCCTAGCAATGCACAACAGCAGCGTTGCAGTAACAGTTATGACCTCACTGAAATAACAGAACAGTAAAGTGGAAAAGCAACAACCAGGAAGAGGGGGCAGACAAAGCAAAACGGAATGAGGTATCAATGTGCATCCCAGTACACGGAGAGTTAAACTGTAAGCCAGCATCCTGAGGCATTATGTTTCCAGACTGTTCTATCCATGGCCATACATTCAGGAAGTGTAGACACAGAAGGTACACCTTTCAAACATACACAAGGGCGCACCTGTATTTGTATGGAGTAGAAGAGGGTACTTGAGGGAATATACACAGTGAACGTTATCTAAACAGATCCAAAAGATGGTATTAACATTTGTATTGCAAACCACCCTTTTATTTGGGGGCAAAGGTATCGAATATTCACTACGTCTCTGCCCCGTAGCATGCTTCAGTTTCATTAAAGGATTGCAAGCGGAAATCAAAAGATGTTTCACGGCAGCCCCGCGGTGTTTCCTCACACAAGCAGACGCCTACGCAGCAGAGCCCACAGGCAACGTCTAGCTGCACAGCAACACGAGAAGCTGGCTGCTCCCTGCAGAGACGGACCAGGCAGCGCTGGGGCCAGATGCGCAGCGAGGCGGGTACCGACCCAGAGCACACCTAGAGGAACGGAACCAGGAGCGCTGCCGTCAGCTCATACGCCTCGTACGCCGACATGCAAAGCCGACTCCGAAAGGAAGTGCTCTCTCATCCGGGCTGGCAGCCACTAAAGGACAAGCGGGCAGGATGCAGTTTTATTGACCGATGATGTTTTAAAGCAGCTTGTTGGCTAGCGCTGCGGAGCAGGTGTCACGTGGAGGGTCAGATACTACGAAATTCCACCTCCTCCCTCTCCCCAATTCCTGTACTTAAACAAAATTACGGAAAAAAGGCGCAGGGAAAGGATACCTGCAACAGCAAGACCAGTATAATAATAAAGGGGGTGGTTTCAACGTCGGAGGTGATTTTTCCCCCACACGTCTGAAAATGCTGCCATTCCCCGATTAGACAACCACCACAGGGGTATGCCAGTACTGTACGCAGAGTACACTGCACGCAGGTGCGTTGAGATGCGTAGTTCCCTCCTGCTGGTCGATGCAACGGGCAGCACATGGAGATTATTATCCACGAGCTAGGGAGCTGCAAGTGGCAAAAAAAAGCCATTCCAAAACTGCGGCAGCCTCACTACAGCATTTCTGCCAAGTGCAACAAACAGCAAAACAGTGTCGGCTGCAGGCAATCTGTGGATACAATAACACCCAACGTGGCTATACTGGGGGTCCCAACACCCTCCAGCCTTGGAATCACAGGTGGCCAAGCAGGCATGGAGAGGAAGTCCATTTATCACACTTTCTTAGAGCTCTTTCATTTAAAACAAATACTTGCATAATAGTACTTCACAGTTGCGGCCTTTCGGGTTGTGCTGGCCACTACAACTGTATACTCCTGGCAACTTGCAATGTATATCCAGTGGGATGTAAAACCCCATCGCCCCAAAAATAAGGGGTGCGATAATAACAAATATTAAATCTGGATTGGCACTCGTGCACATTAATTGCACAAAAAAGGAGCTCCCATCAAGATGCACCGAGCTCACTCTCGCACAGAAGGTTCGTGCGCTCAGTATTATTTTGCAGACCTCCATTGCCAAGCGTTTGTCCCCTCGCCACAGGAACCTTTAGTTAAAATAAACCACTGGAAGGAAATGCGACTTTAAGACGTCCAGAACTTCATGATCACAGGTCCTTTTAATGAGTGCAAACTGCACTCGAGCCTCAGATTTGTGGATGGAGAGGGCATGCACATTTCTTCATTTGATTGATCAAAATAGTAGTGCATTCCTTATTTTCAATAATAATCACCACAGTCTACTTCATTGCAACGTACATTCCAGCTATGGTTAATACGAAATCCTTAGCTCATATTTAAGATGGAAGCACATTAAAATAAGAATGTTTAATTCAACAAAACACTGCCTACCACATGCAGGGCGCTCCAACGCAGTTAGCCAGTAAAACGTCAAACAAGACTCCAACTTCGTTACATAGACCCCATGCCTGAACGGTATTAGCCAGCAGCATCGTTCCTGGTCATACATTACATCGTTGCCTACCTGCGCACCCAAGTAGAAAAGAGGTCTCTTTCAAAGTAAAAGCACGGATCTCATCAGCTGCCTTCCTTGCATTCTTCACGAGGCGGCCAGGCTGTTTCCACAAAGCTCGCCCGAGTTCCGGTGGTACGAGAGATAGTTTGTTAGTCCCTTCACTGGCACCAGCCTTAATCAATACAGTGAATAGTTCTCTCTTCTTGCCCATTGGCTAGCTTAGGGAGGTAGGCGGGGCCTGAGAGTGCAGTCTATTAAGTGACGAAGGGACAGAGCCAGTGCAGGCAGCCCGTCAGATCACAGTCCCAAAGTGCAAGAAGAGGGGAGCATGGATGCTGATTAGCTGATGAACATTTCCGCCAATTACCTAGGGGAATCCCACTTTCCACCCTGGCATCAGCAGCGATGAGCTCATGTCATCCCGGAAAGGAGCCTCACTGCGGATGCACTGCGAACGCCAGCCTCCTATGGCAAAAGGGTGTTAGGGCCGAGGGGGAAGAGATCCACCGAACCTGTGTTTCTGTTCCTACAGAACTTACTTTTGAAGGATGTTTCTTTGAAATGGGAAGGCTCGATTTTTTTTTTTTTTTTTTTTTTTTAAATAACTTGGCATTTAGCACGTTTGAAGAGAAGTCGGAAATCCAAAACTAGGGAGTGGAGGTCTGTATAGGTATGTGGTATTTTTATCGCGTGAACCTAACTGAAAGGCAGTTGCTTTGGTGGCTGGCTGGCAACTGACTGACTTGGTGAAAATAGGAAAATCGAGCTAAATGCAGAGCGGTTCTATGCAAGTCCTGTGACAGTGGCCGGACTACTCCATCCCGAAAATTCGTTCGATTATACTATTGGTTTGGTGCTCGGAGATCCACTTTGTATGACCCCCCTTCTCCAGTGCGTGAAACAGTGTTCACAAGAGATCCAGCACTCATTTAGTGAAAAATTTCGGGTTCAGTCACAATTTGCACACAGTTGAAGATTGACAGGTTGAATGTGCTCCTCACAATTCCGAATATCCAGAGCGTTGTTATTTTTTAACGGATATATTCCCAACTTTATATGGTTTAGAATGAGTATATGGTTTATAATAAGGATTGTGCACTTAGCATGTTCTCAACCTTTTTTCAGAAAAATATTGGGTTTAGTAATTTCCTGCTTTTGCTGCGATACGTTAACTGGTTGTTTATATCAATATAAATTAGCAGTGTCAATTTGGCCTGAGAAGTGCTCTTATTTCAGACAACAAAACATGGTTTACTTGAAACAAAGAACGCGAATTGGGTTTTAAAAAACTTTTTTCACATAGATACGGTTCGATATTGCCACAAAGTATACTTTTTCTCTTTGAACAAAATGGCGCTTTATTACCTCTGCTATATTTTTGATATAAAATCTTCATTTACCAGTACTTTCAAAAAGCTCATTTCACTGTTTGATTGTAACATTTTATGTCTACTCATTACAATGAGAATGCCTAATGATTAGCGAATATATGTGTACACTGTTTGGATGCTGACCAACTCCCCTTCTAGAAAATATTGTCTTGGCTTGTTTTCAACAGGCTCACATTCTATACTCTAACAACATACTTCTCTAATTGGGTTTTAGTACCCTTCGTTCAAGAAAAAACACCGTCATATGTATTGTCTTTACTAATATAGCTAATCACAACTGTCCACCCTCATATTTCTAAACCTATCCGCGGCCTAACTCCAGTACTCAATTTTTCAATTCACTTCGACCCTTACCATTTCTTAGTCTACACAGCCTCCCTCGATAACCTCATCTCTTAGTTTGGATTTTTGTACCTTAGTTACACCAATGACTACCACATATTTTTATCTTTTCTCACCTTATCCCTGTTTTCAGTCACAGAATCTAATTGTCTGTCGTTCAGCACTGGATGGCACTACGATCTCTCATGACAGTCGTCTAAAACAGACATATTTTTTCCCTCACATTGGTACCTATTTCTCCAATCATCTTTCTTTGCCATACTCAGAAGTTTGCACCCTATACCAGGAAGATCAGTTTTCTTCAATCCATCTTGAAAACCGAAAAAGTCATCACAATATATCAACTTCAATATTTTACCAACTACTAAATATTATACGCAAGATCTGACCACATACAGACAATATTCATATCAACTTGCTAGCATTCAATAGACTGGACTACTAGAATAATTTATTAGTTGGCCTCTGACAAAATTACTTTGCCTCACTCTCGAAAGGTCCACCAGAACTTTGTACAGTCTTCCCAGACATACTCCCACCTCTTCATATCTCTACCAAGTTGGTGCTTGCTCTCTCTCAAAAACAGGGCTAATAACAAGCAATCAACATTTGGGTTTACTTTAAAGCAGTGGATGTTAACATCCACCCTACATGATTTGTTATTTTATCATTTATAAAATGTTTGCTGTTGTCCCATCAGGCATTTGAGTGACCGCATCAATCCAGGAATTAAAAAGCCATAGAAAATCATGTATTGCAACGAGAGATGCAAGTCATTAATGCT
This sequence comes from Calotriton arnoldi, assembly GCA_963921515.1. Classification (NCBI taxonomy): domain Eukaryota; kingdom Metazoa; phylum Chordata; class Amphibia; order Caudata; family Salamandridae; genus Calotriton; species Calotriton arnoldi. Next base: position 108,987 of record CAWUFW010003496.1, read on the forward strand.
ACCCTAACTGTACTGTTGCAAATATTTCAATACTGATACATTTAATCTCATATCCGCATGTCTCAGCAGTCCTAGAACTATCTATATCGAACTGGGAGCTGGCCTTCATTTATGAGCACCATATAATTGGTGCAATAAATCCACAACTAATTATGTTTCCAGCTTTAGGTTAACCAGCCAATCCTTATTGGTCTATGTACTTTTGATTGAAATACTTTTGCTTCTGCTCCTAAATAAATACAGCTCAAGTAGGAAACATATCCATCGAGGAAACAGGGTAGCTAAAGGTCAATAATTTGTCAACCATGTCTTCAGTAGTATTTGGAAGGCTGGGTAATTACTTTACTGATGCCGAGGTCTTAGACGTTACACAGCTTTGCTGCCTGTACCTCAAATGCAAATCACTCAGTATGGACTTTATGAAATGGGTGGACACAAAATAGTCAAATATTTTCTTTATTTGCAAGTTTTTTGGTGCACTACGTGTTGCTGTTACTTTTTGCTTACTCCTGAGCTCAAATTAGTCGATGAAATACAGTTTGGTGATGAGACATGGTAACTTGGGATACAATCCTCATGCCGATTTCAACTTAATTGAACTTGCTACGGTAATTAAAAGTGCAAGTGCCTGTAATGTTTTAAACTGTTTTACTTAAGAAACAGTCTCACCCAGATTTACATACAGTATGGTAGGAACATTCACTTCAGAGTTCTGTAATCTCAAAGCATGACATCCAAATACATTTACCCAATGTCTAGTCACCATTAGTCTTCTCAAATATACAATTTAAAAAGCCTCGAGGTTCTACTGCACCATATTCCTCTTACCCCTGTTGAGCAATCTCCTAAATGTGGAGAAAAATTGTAAATTCTACCCCTTCTGCAATCGCGGAGGTTTAGAATCTAGTTCTTGGAGAGATTGCAATTGCACAACCAAGTTTCTCACCTTAAGACCTTTACGTTTTGCCTGCCTACAGGAAATACCACCATGCCTTCAGATTAGAATAAGTGCATCACTGAGCCGTTTCTAAGGGCATCAAGCCTCCCACCTGCTCTGTGGTTGACACTTTACAGCACACAGCAGAGGCAGGTATGCAAGTGAACATTGAAACTGATCTTTAAAACTTCATCTCACAAGCCATAAACCAGCGGTAAAATACGCTCGGTTAGGGTTGGGTCGGATTCTTGTCCTTTCACACCCAATGTGCAAGATGCACAGTGATGGCCTCTTAAGAAATGATTCTGATCTTATGTGAAAGAGCTTTCTTGATGGCCATTATTCAATGAGAGCATTAGTGAGCCGTTTGCCACTTTCTCCTCACACCCTTCCCATCTGCACAAGGTAGTGCTGTGTCGTCATCCTTCCATTTGTTGCCAAAGTGAGAACTATAGCAAAAAATCACTTTGTTTAATGGCAAGTCAGCCTTTGTTCTGTGCTCACACGTCTTTAACTAACGAGATGTTTGATAATATCAGTGTTTGGTCTGCCCCCGGTTCCAAAATGGACTGAACTAGGCATTGAACTAGGCATTTGCCTTGCTGTGACCGACCGGTCGTCATTTACTGTGGTGGGGATGCAGACAAGGCTGCTTTCAAAAACACAACTGCCTTAGAGTTCAGTATCTCTCACTGTTAGTCCATACAGGCAAAGTCTCCTTCATTGAATGCCCTTGCAATTCCACCTAGGGCTAAGGGAGCTCCAAGTGGTGGTCTATAGAACTATTCCTACCAGAGGTATGCATGTCAGGAACAGTGGCCACTGCACAATCAATCTTCATGCCCCACATTTTTAGGTCTCGCCTGAGCCAGCGCATGCGCTGCTCTGGCCGAGACATATAGTAAGTGGGCTTTTAAAAGTCCGACCACACGCTTTTGCTGGCCTCAAGCTTGCGGTTACGCGCGCAGGCACGCGCACAGCCGCCATCTGGCTTTCCTCGCGGCACCCTTACAGCGCGCGATGAGGCGCCATCTGGCTTTCCTCTCGCTTGCTCTCCCAAGCGCCTCGCTCCGCCCATCTCTCGCCCCATTTCTCCCGCTCTTTGCCTATCGGCCCTCTCTCTTCCCCTTTCTACTCTTTACATGTCTCCCGCTTCCCGGTCTTTCTCCCTCCATCACTTTCTCTCTTTGCCATACGAATGAGCGAACTCTATTCAAATGTCCTCACCACAGAATGACAATCTCTTAAAACAACAACAACACAGACGTGCCACATTTAAAGTTGCCCATGCGTGTTTCATTTAGAGACGGCGTTGCTCTCAAGGATTTACAAGTTGGCACACTTGTATGCATTCACACCTGATTCATATTCACTAGAATTTTTGCTTTTCGACGATACTTTTTAATGATTCAATAGTCTTTTCAAAAAGTTTTCTTATAACTGTTACTCCACAAAGCCAGCATATCAACTAATCAAAAGCATTCAGCTACAGATGTTGAGTCATCGTTAAAGGCTGCAGCGCGTTCTTTAGCCTCCTTACTTCTTATAAAGGTAGGCCACAGAAACTAAATGCCAAAACCCATTGAGCAGGGCGCACTGCTCAATGCCAGTCAGCACAAGCACACCACAACTGTGTCGGAAGAGTTGAGCCGCAGTTCAGGTGGAAAAATGTAGCACTTCGGTAACCTCACATCAATCATTTTTCCACGGGTATCAATAATTCCGCAATACTCCACACGCATTGGTAAGTTCGGTTACAAAGTTACCAACCTATTGCAGGTCGGACTGCAATTGTCCCCTTAGAAACGGGGGGTTAATGAGGGACTCTAGATCACCGCAGCCGATTCCCTTAGGCAAGTCCCCAATTTCTAGAAGGTTCCAACCTAGCGAGTGCCCCTGAATAAGCCTCTAGGCGCTACAGCACCTTCTTGCATGACCCTATACTACTCCAAGTAGCATCATTTCATACTAATTTTAAAGGATAGGGGTGCTATTTATTCGCTGGTTTGTTTTGGGGACCCTTTCGCTGCCCTGTCCGTCTTCGATAACACATGACCCGACTGACATATTCAATTTGGTGACGTGCTATTGTTCGAGATCAAAAATATTAGCTTATGGACATACAGCCCCTAACGAAAAGGATATATTCTGAAAGGAGCCATTGTGTACTACTTAGTTGTAATGGACACGTTCCACAGTGTCAAACTGGCATGGACGAGCACATCTAAGATGGAATACGGAAGCGGGAACAGTCCAAGTCCGGGGTCAAAGGCTGACCCGAGGGGTCGCTTCACTGACCCAGCGATCTTCATTAGCTGGCAGCAAGCAGGAGACGGGAAAGGGGCGGGGTTAGGGGGATAAAGCAAGGCAGCAAAAGAGCAAGCAGGTGGACGAAATAATTCATGCAATACACAGCATATTTAAGCTTAAAGATGCACAACACGAGGTGGTGGTTACGGTTTAAAGCACTAAAAATCGATATCTTTAATATGCACCATCTGTCACCTTGATGCAAATATTCTCAACTATCAAAAGCTGAAGCAATTCTTTACAATATGCTGGGTGCCGCTGCAAACCATGCGTATTGTCAGGCACTAGAATTTGATGTTTTAACTCAGTTTTTAAACTGCATATTAAAAGATTAAACGTCATCGTTTAATGGAGAACATCGGGATTGTAATTATTTACTTACTTTAAGACATGAGCTTTGTTGCCATTTATAGGGAACAAGAAACGGAGACATCAATATAGATAAGGCGACTGAAATTATCTGGCACTGGAGGAACAAGTTATGCGGCACAGGAAAGAAAAACAAAACTTAAATTACGCAAATGCAAATTATACAACTGTTCTGTGACCTACTTGTCAGTTATGTATACAGGAATTCCAGTACTATAATACACAGCTCTTAAGAAGGAAAACTATACACTTCAGCCAATCCTATTCAAAATTTTATTCACCACAATTAATAATTTGGTCTACTCTGAGGCACGCAAATGGCATTTTGTTAACAGTGGGCCATTGGGTATCACCCAGAGAAAAATAGTATGCGTAAAACATATTCAGCGTTGCACTCAGGAGAAACCCTACCTCATTATTCACCACCTCCCAGTTAAGCCTTGTCTCCTGGGTTGGAGCAACACTATGTTCATAGCTGAGGTCCTCCTCACCCTACTGCTCCCCTGCATCCCATCTGTCTGTCTTGCACAGCTCTAACACTCACTAGATTCACTGGATTGCCAATAGGTCTCGCCTTTGGGACCTTATAAGTGTTTAGCCATGCAACAGTTGATGTTGTTGCACCAAGGATATTGTGCTGCATAACTAAATACGTATAAGGTCCCAAGAGCGAGACCTATTGGCTATGTCAATGCTTGTTTATGCTTGTGTATGAGGCAATATGCCAAAAAAGAGGGGTGCAGTTCCTTGAGGGGGGAAGGAAGATTGAGGAGAGAATTGAGCACTTGTGGGTCACCTGAAGAAATGACCAGAAGGACCTGGTAGGAGGGGGGACCAGGCGATCAGATCTGAATGCCCTCACACACCCAGGAGGGGGCTTATGCTTCATCATAGGGCTCTCCTTGTCGAGCCGGCGCTGCAGTGCTCGACGGGCCCCTCAGTGGGGGCTCTTTAGCGGAGATCTTTTGATCTAGCCTTATGGTGAGTGCAAGTGAGAGGGTATAAGGTGTAGGGTCCTGCTCAAGTGGTTAAAAGAGTCTAAGGGAAACCAAAGGTTTTAATATGACGGTCCCCTTGACAAAGTAAAAACAGAGGGGACATCTCTCGTAATATACTCAGATAGCTATATCAAACGTGAGAAAAGGTCAACATGTTTCATGACTAGGCGCCAGGAGGGTCAATGGCATTTCTTCAGGACCAGGTAATTGCACCTACCCTACTACGAATTTGAACCAGAGAATATTTGTGGGTAGCAAATTCAGAACAGTTCTCCTGCACCTGCTGCTGTGCAGTAAGGAAGATCCAAACCTTTAGTAGAGTTAAAGACACCTCTTGGGTAAGACTGTAGGCCGCGCCTAGCTGCGGGGAGACAAATGAACCACATGGTTTATTAGCCGGGACTTACCCTCCTCTGCCGACCTGTAGGCGATATTTGCACCACATTCAAGAACACTCAAGAAATGTGTTGAGTCATAGGATGATTTATGCCACTTTCCTACTTCTCTTTTTTTTATATTACCTCACTCTGTAATCTACCCACAGATTGGAAATGTGAAAGAAACGAGTTGAGTATAAAGTTGCTTCCATAGTGCCTCTTAATTGGTCTTCCATTGGACATTCTTCTGCCCACTAACCTACCATCAATTCAATCCATTTCAAGAAGGAATCGGCAAGGGTATACCTCTTCAGCAGCAACTAAGATCCATGCAGATGTCCAAAATAGACAGCTTGTGTCCTCCATATGGCATATCAAAGAAAAGCTTTGGGCAGAATATACGTTTGCTGCAGACTAATAGCCAAATGAATGAGTTCCTTAGAATTAGTTTAATGAGCATGCCTTAATTTAGGGATAGCAGTGAAACAAACTACTAGAGCTTGAAATTGCTTCACACATTGGGCACAGTTAGCTGAACCAACAAGGGTCAGTACTACTCTGGAACTGGTAGTGTTTAGTCTACACACAAATCCAAACGTTCATCACTCACTACAGAAATCCATGATGATTCGCAATTGCGCACATTTTTTTCTTCAAATTTAAAAAGACACCAGCCGCCTTGAAATGGACGCCAGATTGTCAGTTAATCAGACTATTTGGTTGCAAGATAGGTCAATGGAACCAACTAAATCGGAATTAGAATAATTCAGCTGCTGCATTAGCCTTTAAAATGTCACTGTACCCGTCTTCAGAGATTAAATGTATGTTACCATTGTATAGTGGCTATTCACATGAAGATGCAGACTTCTATTTCCCCCTTGGTGCACTTGGAAACAACTGCTGTAAGACTTCATCTCTTGGCAGAACCGAGTTATGTATCCATGGCACAGAAATAATAAAGGCATTGTTCCGGTACACAACAATCTAGTTACCTGCAATTTCAATACAAAAGCCATGTCTGACTGAGGTAGTCATTGGATGCTAAAGAGGCAAGTCTGCTCCAATGACGCACACAGATGGTTCTCAAAGCAGTCGGCGAAACTAAAGAGACAAGCCACTGCATTAATGGGTTACAAGGCCAGAGAGATAGAAAGGCCAAGCACGAAAAAAATTATAATAGAACAAAAGAAACCTGTTACTGCAAATATTAAAACTAGCCCAAAAAAAAAAAAAAGTACAGAACGAACGCTATGTACTAATCTAATCAACGTAATTTATCTGGGAGAGTGACGCCTAAAATCATACACATTTGCAAGAACACATATTTCAGGTATGCAACAGGACTATTGCTCCCAACCAGTGGTATAGCTAGAGCTTCTGGCGCCCGCGGATATCCCTCAGATTGCCGCCCATGGCAGGTAGCGGGGGGGAGGTGCTGGGGGAAAAGGTCGGCGAGCACTTGAAAGAGGTCCGAGAGACACGTGGCCTCGATCATGAAAGTTACATTCACATACATGACGCGGTCCAAGGCTACACAGTTGAATACACCGGCAGTACAAGGGAGAACACAGATTGCATGATCTATCTGGGGACTCAGAAAAACCGCATGTGATAACCATCAGAGAGCGTGAACGATTACCTGGTCACCCCCTCAGCACAATGCAAACATGCACATACATGACACTATTCGGGGATCTACAGCTGACATTAAGTGACCAAACATGGTCCCCCCATTAAAGCACTGTGGACGTGCACAAACGTGATGTGCTCTGGGGACCCAATACCACCACCACCACCAATACCACCACCACCAATACCACCAGTGGTGGTATTGGTGGTGGTGGTATTGGCGGTGGTGGTTAGTGTCTTCTTTCAAAGAGGACACTTAAGAAAAACTTATAGAAGGAGGCCTTAACTGAACACTATGCACAGAGTCCCAAGTCCCCCTAACAGTGGGTCCTGGACCCTTATACCCAAGCGCTAGTCTGCGTGCAATCAAGGAATGACTTGCACCTGCTGCCCAAGAGGACATAAGCCCACCTAACACCATTGTACTCAATTTACATCCAGGGCACAGTGCCCATTAGTCAGTGGTTCTAAGATTAATTGCTAGTAAATTTTAATACTGATTAATATTTTATCAAACCATTGCAGCTCACGAGTCCCAGGTCTCATATATAAAAGTCTTACCACCAGACACTATTCAATACATTTTTTGAGGTTTTCTTTAACATATCAGAAGTACATAAACTGTGTTTTCTGGGAAGTACAAGGACTGCAACAGCTAGACTTCAGTTCTACCCGCATTCTTCACGTAGGCGCACCGTCCCTTTTCTATGTTCATTTTCTCTCTCGATGCACACTCACCTCTCCCCTACACCCCTCTCGGGGAGTCGCAGTACCCTTTATTTTTCATGCTTACATGCCCGCGCATGCAGGGAACATTGCACTGGCAGCCGGTTCCCTTACCTGGGGCAGCCCTGGGTGGCAGCTAGTTCGCCTCCCTGGGGGGTAGCAGACAGGCCCTGCAGCCTGACGTCCCGCTAATCCCAGCTGCAAAAGTTACATTTAACTCGGACAAAGTTGTGGAAACCGCACCCATCTCCGCACAAGAGACATTTACTGACTTTTGCACAATTTTGTGTGCACTCTCTGCACACCTATACTGATCCACCTCGTAGTGAGTCTTCGGGGGCACGTGCCCAGCACAGTTCAGCATTCACCACGTGCCCTCTCTGGTCTCCTGTCACTCACTGCGTCCTCTCAGGAGCAGGCTCAGAGGTGTGCCAGACTGCAGTGCTTTTCTTGGAACCTCCACAAAGTTCTAGGAAAAAGCTGCAACTTCGCAAAGTCGAGAGGGTTTACACTTACTCACATTTGTGAGCGAACAGTGAGTGCGAGGATGACGTATCGAAGAAGATAAACTTTGAGAACAAGTCTAAAAGCATTCCCATCGCAGCTGGGCATGATTAGAGGAAAAACTATCTTGCTAGGTGACGATAATTATCTTGTAATACACAAAAGTTTTGTGAAGGTGAAGGCAAACTTAAACATGTAGTGTTCCAAATTGTGTTAAGTGAAACATAGAAAACGCTGAACAACTTTGCCCACTCCTGAAACAAAAGATGGTTATGAGCAATCATGTAAGAGTGAACAGAACAAGGCAGCATGGAACAGGGAGGGCTGAGGGATTAGCGTGAGGTTCACATGTGATCAGCAGTCCCGTGACGTGTATATTTCTCACAGTCACAGTGACATCTTACCTCTCCTGTAGACTCCACGGTGGTGGTGGCTGGGCCCCTACCATAGGGGTTCTGCAAATCGCCCAGCACTCCCCTGCCGAGACTGTCTCCACTTAGTCAAAGCGCGTGGTGGTGGCGCGCGTCACAGGAGCACAGCGCCGGGGCAGGCCAAATATGATGCCCAGGGACGTCATTGGTAGCGCTTTCACGCGCTACAAGATTGATGGCCCTGGGACCCACAAACTGGGTACGCCGCACATCGCACCACCACCACTATGCTAGGTGGTGCGTGCGTGGTGTACACTGCAGCATTTGCAAGCAGGTGCGCTTGCACAGTGCACTAACAACTGCACGTAACGTGTGCCGCCGCCACCCCCAAAATAGTGCCGCCTGGGGCGGACCGCCCCTCCCTAGCTACGCCACTGCTCCCAACCACCTGTACACGCCAGGTATATTCCATCCAAAACCCTTTTCTCGAATACTGCTTATTAGCTAGGGTCGTGTTAAAAAAAAAAAAAAGTAAACATCCAAGTAGTGTCTATGGATGTGAATTAACATTGCTATGCAGAATACATATTGTGAACATGAATTTAGCAAATGCTGTTCGCTACTAGAAAGATTCGACAAACTTAAAGGACTCAAAAAGGCATAGAAATCAAGTTTAAGGAACAATATGCTCAAACAAATTTTGCCTATATTGTTGAATTTGAGACGTGCATTTTTTATTGTGTAACATGTAAGCCTATTAATACTAGCATCTTTTAAAAAAAAATCGGAGCTCAGAGGGCAGTGGATTGGTAAAAACGATATGATGGTTGAACATGTAACCTGGGAACCTTGAGCAAGATGTAATAATACAATGCATCTGGCTCGTAAAAGACATACATGTAGGGAATAACCCACCGGGGTGCGTGTATGTATTACGGTTGCACCTCTCTAGTAAATAACCAGAGGAAGCTTTGTGAGGCAAAGGGCCTTTAATTTAATCCAGTTAGTAACTGTCAGGCAATGGAAATGAAGGGCCTGTAAGGATTAACCGGACTGCCTTATTCTGTGCCAAGTGGCCACATGCATTTTAGTTTTCAACCGTTTTTATATAACGGTACAACACACATGGCCAAAAGCCACAAAACAGACAAATGGACAACATAATCCCGCTAGTGCCTTATCCGTTTACCCATAAGTATAAAGTGAGCAGGAGAAGGGGGAGGAAAAACAGCAGCAGCAAAAAAGAGAACAGCACTTCGAGTATTGAGAATGGTGAGAAAAATATACAGCCTTATCTCCCAGGACTCACTTTTGGTCACACATATAAAGCTAGCACCCTGTATATGCTCAACACAACTTAAAGGACGCTAACGGAAATCCTTTCCTACACAGAGTAGCATCTCTAACCCTCCATGTTGAATCAACTCGTCTGAAATTGCTTAGGCTGCCTCAGTTTGCATGAACACGTGCCTCCCTCCTGGACTACAGTCCGTTTTGCTGGATGCCACATAGTTCTCCCACCCCAAGCAAAAGAACTGTAATTTTTGCAACTGTAACCTTCTCTACAGTGTTCCTTTGCTGTGGTTTGGGAGGCTAAGGAACCCTAGACCCATTTGGGGACATACTGCGCCGCTTGGCTGACTTCCTTTGAAAGGGGGCTCCCAAAAGCATTAGACATCACAAATACTTCCCCTCGCTGTTCTGACTCGTCTTTCTGAGGCTCCTGTAAAATTACAAGCTGGGCATATAATGCTCACTCAAGAATAACTGTATTTCTGCATTCAAAGTGGAGCCCTCTGACAGACTCTATTTACTCAGCAATGCAAAGTCAGCATATAGAACACTGTACTCACCTAGACGCTCAGTCCGGGTCTTCTGTTAGATCATAGAGGGTAAAGCAAAGTACCAACTCCTAATGCTGCTAGACCCAGAACTGAGGTCTCCAAAAAAGTCACCTTCGCCAGCACCGCCTTTATGAATTTTGTCTTGCTCATACACTTATCCATAGAGGAGAGTGTCTCCACTATGATTGCAACGTTTTATTTACTACTGTGCGTAGTGCATTGTAGGCCAGGCAAGAGTGCCTGTATCAGGGAGTCACTCAGTTGTTTTTTTTTTGTTTTTGTTTTTTTTATTGGGATTTGTAGAGCGCATAATCACCGGCAGGTCTCTAAGCGCTAAGAGAGAGTAGCTATGGCCCACCCCAGTGAGCGACTGTTGGTCCCAGGTCAAAGCGTGCGTTATGTCCCGGCCTCTGTAAAGAGGAGGGTCTTCAGTTTTTTTCTAAACGGGAGAAGGGCTTTTTCTGTACGAAGGTTTTCCTGGTAACTTATTCCACAACTGCGGGATCAAGACTGAGAAGGCTCGACCCCCTTAGGTCGTTGTGTTGAACCGTGGACAGGCCAACCGGCCTGCCTCGGATGACCGGAGGTTACGTCCTGGGACGTATCTCCCCAGGCGCTCCTTAATGTATCCTAGAGCCTGTCCATGACGGGCCTTGTGAGCAATGCAGAGGCCCTTGAACCTGGCTCGCTGTTTGACAGGGAGCCAATGTAGCTGTTCCGACAGAGAAGTGGCCCGTGCCAGCCTAGGGAACATGAAGATCAGCCTGGCTGCATCATTCATCGCTACTTGCAGCTTATCTAACAGCTTTCCAGGTAGTCCAATATATAACGCATTGCCATAATCTAGGCGGGACACAATCAGTGCGGTCACCACCGTCCGCAGGGTGGAAAATGAGGAGGGGTGATAATTTCCTCAACTGTCTCAGCAGGCCCACGCAGGTCCCAACCACGGCGGACACTTCATTAGACAATGTGAGTTTGTCGTCTATTTTAATGCCTAGGCTTTTTACAACTGGAGCTGGAGTAGGTGTGGCGCCCAGCTCCGGTGGCCAGAAGAGGTCGGTCCACGGGTTGCTTCCTGTGGTGATGGCTAGGACCTCAGTTTTGTCCAGATTAACTTTAAGTGAGCTAGCTGTCATCCAGTTGACCACGTATCGGAGGATAACAAAACAAAAAAAAAATAAAGAACACTGTACTCCCCAAGACGCTCAGTCCGGGTCTTCTGTTAGATCATAGAGGGTAAAGCAAAGTACCAACTCCTAATGCTGCTAGACCCAGAACTGAGGTCTCCAAAAATTTCCCCTTCGCCAGCACCACCTTTATGGATTTTGTCTTGCTCATACACTTATCCATAGAGGAGAGTGTCTCCACTATGATTGCAACGTTTTATTCACTGCTGTGCGTAGTGCATTGTAGGCCAGGCAAGAGTGCCTGTATCAGGGAGTCACTCAGTTGTGAACCTTCCCTCTGTTCCAACTGTCGATGAGATTGCACAGTCTATTTCATTGTGGCATTGTTGAAGCACTCCATGGCACCCTCCAAGTCCGGAGCCACGTGCAGGAAATCTTCTGTGGAAGCCTCAAATGAGACACTGCTGTGGTACTATCAACCTACTAGTAATCCCCAGTCATTCCACGCACCTGCCCATATAGGGTTTGTTCTACATGTGAGCCCAGACTCGCTCTCCCTCATCGTCCTTCGTGCCATAACTCCCCCAGGTTGAAGAGGTGTCCTTGGCAGGTTCCTCTGAATCGATGCCAGCCAATAAGGATGGTATTGCATTGCCCTCCATCCTCCCAAGATCTTCAGGCACAATCAAAGGTTGTGCTACTCCTGCTGTTGCTTGCTCCTGAACTAAGCTATCACTCCTGCAGTTCAACAAGGAACAATTTTGCAGCCCTGATGAAGCCCTATTCAGGGTGAAACGCGTTGGCTGCATTTGCTTGTCCTGTACACCAGTGTTTTTGAAAATAAAGGAAGCATCAGACACATCGAAGACTCCTGAATTCATTCTGTTGCATTACAAATATACTAAAAATCTTTCTTTTGTGTTGCCTCTCCGTACGTTGTTTTCATGTATTATAACTGTTGGGTCCTTTGGCAGCGGATCCTGGAGGTGGGCATCTAGACCAAGTGTGACTCATTGTGTTCAATTACCTAGTGACTAGCAAGTTAGTGCGGCTTTAATCATCCCTTGCTGCCTTCTCTTTATTTTTTGATTGGCTGAGGGGAGGGAGGCTGCCTGTTTCTGCTTCCTGTGAGCAGAGAGAGAGCAGGAGACGCAACGCAAGACCGGAGGCGAAGGTACGTTTTTTTGTTTTTTTAATTTGATTAAATTAACCCCCCCTCCCCGTGCGACTTATTACTTATTAGGAAATGGAAAACAATGGCTGAACAGAGCGATTTACCAAAAGATTTACCAAAAGATAGACATATTAAAAGGGATTACAGAGATTGGAAGCAAAGAAAAATATTGCAATCTAACGATATATGTTCTGCAAGAACAGCTTGCAACAAAAAGGCAAAGTAAAGAAAGTTTCATGCATCATACATTGAGAGTAATTTTGAGTAGAAAAAAATAATAAAATGCAAACAGAGGGAAAACAAAATGCAGTTCAAAGGGCATACAGGGCACTTTTAGAAATTAACTATTATGCAAAACTACGTAAAGTGACAGATGTGCAAAATATTGCAGAATACTTGCTCAGAAGCGATTATTCAGGTTTCACAGTAGTATACTATCAGGAAATGAAATCTGCACCAATGAAAAAGGAACAACTTGGTGCTAATCAAAACAAAAAAAAATTCAAATTTACAGACGCGTTGAGCACAAATACATACAAATATTCTCATGAAGGACAGAGGGCGGTGGGATGTTATTAGTGTCCACACCTTTAATAAAATCTAAAACTAAATTTACTTTATAATTCTTTTTACATGATGTAAGTCTCTTATGCATGTTCGGAGCCCTACAAGAACCTTAACGTCATCTTTTTGCAGATAGCTGCAAATAAAATGTGGTAAAATGTAGACTCTAGAGACCAATCAGTATCTAAGAATATTCTCCAGACAAACCTCGGGGAGCCTGTCTACCGTAGCTGAGCGAGAATCAAAACAACGTAGCTGGCTGCCGATGATTTCTGAATATGGAAGCACGGCCTGTGGCATCTAGGCTCTGGAGTTTTTTTTTGTTTTTTTTTAGATTTAAAAGATTGGAATACATACGGTTTGAGACACCTTGGTGATTAGGAGAAACAGGAGACCTATAGCACTTTAGTATTACCAAGCAAACCGATCTATATAAATAGCCACTGGAAAACTGCATTATTAGCACCAAATGTTCCTATTACTGCTGCAGGAATTGCTAGGGTTACATATAGTTAGGACTACAAAGCTACCCAATACAGTTATAAATAATACATTTGGGTGAACTAGAGTAAATTGAAAGTGTACAATATTTCTTAACCCCTTCGCTGCTAGGTTTTTTCCCCCCCCCCTGTGCTAAGCCTTTTTTATGCTATTTGGTGTAGTTAGCACTTAGGCCCCTGTAACTTTTTGACCACATAAGGTATTCACGCCAAATCTGCGTCCTTTTCTTCCAACATTATGGGGATTTTAAAGGTATCCAGGGTTTGTTGATTCCCCTGGAGGAGACCCAGAAATTAGACAAAATACAGCAATTCTTTTTTGGGGGGGAACAAGTGCTGCAGAAGAAAGCGTCTGGTTTTTCCCCTGCAAATGGTATCAACAAAGGGTTTGTGGTGCTGAAATCACCATCTTCCCAGGGACATAGATTATTTTTGCTATATTTTGTGCTTTCAACCTCCTTCCAGTTAATGGTAGAATGGGGTATGAAAGCAATAATGGATCCTGGAAAGCTATACATTTCAGAAAAGTAGACAACATTCTGAATTCAGCAACGGGTCATTTGTGTAGATCCTTCAAGGTTTTTTTATAGAAACTAACAGCTGAAAATAGGAAAAATTGAAAATGAGTTGAAAAAAACAGCCATTTGTGCCAACGTCTTCACCTGTAAATTCTTCGAAGTATGACAGAGTTTTGAATGCAATGTACCGTTATATCCGCTGGACCTCCTGGTTGTGGGGATATATAGGACTTGTAGGTTCTCCAGCACTGGGGTATCTTTCATAGATTCACATGCTTGAATCATCCCCCGAAGTGGGAGTCCCACGGTGCATAAAAAGCAGTAAGAATTACTCTAACATTAAAGTTAATCGAGAAAAAAACATTCACTTTAATATCTCGTCCTAGTCATTAGGTATGGTCCAAACTCCAGCCAATCAGGTGACAGTACCCTCTAGAACCCTCACCACAGAGGCTCCAGGCTCTCAGATTTTCTACTGCACGTTGTGAGAAGGGAGTCTCCCTGAGCTCTGCTCAGTACTTTCTCTTGGCCTACTGGATTTCTTCAGATCTTCAGTTCAACATGTCTTCTTCTAAAAGATCTCTCATCAGGCATTGTGACTCTTGTGGGAAACTCAGACTTCATTCAGATGATCCCCACAAGAAGTGTATCTACTGCCTTCACCCTGATCACCAGGTGAGAGAGAAAAAATTTGCAGGACCTTCTCTCAAAAGACCCTGAGAGATAGAGAAGGACGTCTTCTGTGGCTACAGAAGCTTAAAACTAAAGACAATCCTGTATCTGATTAGGAGAGTGATTCCTCAATAAAAACTACTGCTTCTAAGAAAAGGGCTAGTGAGGCAGAGCTGGTATCTCATAAGGCTACTAAGATGTTAAAAAAGCATCACCACACCTCAAAACCTGAAGATCAGCCTTCATCTTCAAAAAAGGAACCATCCTCTCTTAAGGGTCAATCTGTGCCCTCTACGCCCTCTAAATCCTCTTAAAAAATGAAGCAGGTGTCACGGTCTCTTCCAGAGACATTGTTACTTCAGAAGAAAGATACTCCGTCGACGAAGCAGTCGACGACACCGTCGACGAGAACTTCCGTTGCCAAAACTACGACGTCTGTTTTCTCTTCACCTCAGGCTAAGATGATCATGTCGTCGGCATCTTCTCCGTCGACGTTAGTCTCTGTGAACGTGAGACCTTAATTGACGACAACTGCATGTACTTATAATATCCGGGTCTGGTGGCTCAGTGGACTAATGCGTCCACTTCAGAGGCCTGTATTCAACCTCATGGTCACAGGTTCAAATCCCGGCAGGTCTACTCAGCCTTTCATCCATTTGAGTTTGATAAAATGAGTACCATTGAGTTGGGTAACAATAAGCATCTGTTATTCAGCGCCAAGATACCTCTGGATGAATGTGCGCTTTACAAATACACATGTTATGTTAGTTCGTCGACAAAAAAGAAAGGGATTCTGTCAGGACCATCGTCGACGGAAACTTCGTCGTCTCTGCAGCAGTCGGCGGCTCTGTAAAACAAGTCTTTTTCGTCGACGTTGTCCTAGTCGACAGTAGCCACGTCAACGGTAGCCTCGTCGACGATCCTCGTTAACATCGAGAACGTCGACAAAAGAACTGTCGACGAAAACTTCATCTATGACATCCTCGTCAGTGGTTGGTTTGACATAGTCGTCGATGCTTGTTCAGTCGATGAATTTGACCGCATCCAAGGATGATACAGGACTTCTGCCTAGGAGAAGACCTTCACAGGAAGTAATATTGTCTATTCATACTTCCCCAAGTAAAGTATCTCCCTGTCCTCCAGAGGAAATTTTCGATTACGGAGCAGATGAGAAGGAATCAGAAGATGGTATGTGTGGGGTGGCTCGCAGTCCGTCGGACCTTCTCATTAAATGTCAGGAGGAGGAAGATGAGGACTATGTGCATTACCAGCAGGTCCCCAACCAGGATAGACAAGGGGAACAAATAATCCAAATGCCTGTTTCTCTAGTCTCAAATTTACAGCATCTGGTAGAGGATTACTACCGCAGATTACCTCCTTCAGAGCCGGCGACTTCAGTTCCCCAGACTCCTATTACGCAGCCTTCTTTATTAATTAGACCTTCCCCTCCTATTTCTCCTTTACCTAGAGCAACACAGCAACAGGAGGTTCATACAACTGATGAGGGGAGAGAAAAGGGAGAGTTGGATGAGATATCCCTTCCCAACGAATGGGATGACTATCAGATTCAGACACCTTAGCCTTCCACTCCACCTCCAATAGATTCACCACCTGAGGATATAGGGGGTTTCCATACCCTTATGGAAAGAGCGGCAAAGAGGTTTCAGCTTCCCATGGTAACTAAACAAGCTGATTGTTTCCTGTACGACTTCAAGGAACAAACAAAGAGACAGGTTCGCTCTATTCCCATAGTAGACTTCATATGGCAAGAAGGCTTAAAAGTCATGAAAACACCATCTCAATTCCGGCAGTATTGCCCAAGTTGGAAAAAATATATAAAGCTCCTGACATTTGGCCTGCCAGCCTTATCGGACAACCCAAGCCGGATTCTGTGATTTCACAAGCGGCTCAACGTCGTGCCAGAAATCCTGCTTCTCCACTGTCAGCCACTCCGGATAGAGATGGAAGGCATCTCGACTCCATCGGTAAAAATATTTCCACCATGGCAGCAACCACTGTTAGAGTGGCCAACTCTTGCCATTCTGGGTAGATACCACCGCCAAATGTCCTCCCGCCAAATGTGGTCAGACATTTCACCTTTTATAGAAATGTTACCCGAGGAATCCAAAGCTGAGGCGCTGAAGATTCTGCAAGAGGGAGAAAGGATCTCGGCTGAAATTATCGACTGCGCAGTGGACATTTCTTCCACAGGATTCCGTCAACTAGCTGGGGCAGCGATCCTGAGGCGTCAGGGCTGGCTAAAGGCTACTTCTTTCCTACAAGAAGTTCAAACGAAGGTAATTGACATGCCTTTAGGATGGCGAATCCCTATCTGGTCACCACATCAACGAAGCCCTTCAAACCATCGAGAAGGACACAGATACTGCAAAGGCTCTTGGCACTCTACAGCTCAGGAAGCAGCCCTTTCGTGGGGCAAGAGGACGTGGTTCGTCCTCCTTTCGGGGAGGTTACAGCCAGTACAAGCAGTACCAGCCATACCAGGGTCTATCACGATACCCATCATCACAACATCAGCAGTCGTTTAAACAACCTCCTGCCGCTACCTACAAACACTACAGAGGAAAGACTGCCTTCAAAGGCAGGGAAAACACCAAGAAGCAGTGACAAGCGCCCACTACCGGCCACCGTTCCCACCAGTTCTGTCAAAGTTGGTGGAAGAATTTCCTTTTTCCTCCCCGAATGGTCTACAATAACAACAGACAGATGGGTTTTAGATATAGTTTCCAACAGTCACACTTTGGAATTTCTGAAGATTCCTCCGAACTGCCCTCCCAGAGGTCCCCCTCCTTCTCATCTAAGAACTTTTGTTCCAGATAAAGATAATGTTAAAAAAGTGAGCGATCGAAGTGGTACCAGGTGTACAGCAAGGAACAGGGTTCTATTCAAGGTTTTTACTCGTAAGAAAGAAGTCGGGAGAGTGGCGTCCCATCTTGGACCTTCGTTGTCTCAACAAATTTCTAAAAAAGCAATCCTTCTGGATGTTGTCACTTCAGGAGGTGCTTCAATTGGTAAATCAGGAAGATTTCATGACTACCTTAGACCTTCAGGATGCCTATTTTCATATCCCTATCCTCCCCAGGCACAGGAAATTCTTACGCTTCAGAGTGGCTGGCATGGATTTTCAATTCGGAGTCCTACCATTTGGCCTTCGTTCAGCGCCCCGAGTGTTCACCAAGTTTATAGCACCGGTGGCGGCTCACCTACGTCAGGCAGGAATTCAAATCTTCCCTTATCTGGACAATTGCCTCAAAGACGAAATCCTTCGCAGTGGCGAACAGTCCTACTCAAAAATGTCTCTCTCTCTTCCAATCCTTGGATCTCTCCATCAATTTCCCAAAGTCTCAGTTAACTTCCTCAAAGGTGAAAACATTCTTAGGAGCAACCTTGGACACTCATCGGGCAAAGGCTTTTGCCTCGCAGGAAAGACAGGAAAAGATCCGCAAATTGGCGACTTTACTCCTAAAAAGAAAGTCCATTTCTGTTTGCAAGTACAAATCGCTTCTGGGAATGTTGTGCTCCTGCATCCCCCTCATTCCAAACTGTCACTTGCGGATAAGACCTTGCAAGAAGAGCTGGACAGTCAGTGGCTGCAAATATCAGGGTCCTTTGATGATATTATCAGGATAACACCTCAAATGAAAGAAGCGCTCAAATGGTGGACTCACATTCCGAACATAGCCGCAGGCCTATCGTTCCTAGTGGATTCGCCAGGTTTCATAATAACAACCGATGCATCCCTCGAGGGGGGGGGGGGTGGAGCACATCTAGAAGGACTGACAGTAAAAGGAAAATGGCTGAAAAGACAAAGGGCCCCCTGATACCTATGTGAAGTACACCTAGACAGGGAAATACATACTGTAAATTTTCTAGGGCTACTTCAGAACTAGAACATGATTATATTGATAATAATGGTAGTGACACTAAAGTTAGAAAAATATAAAAAATATTTATTATGAAGTGAATACATAAAACACGTTTCTAAATATCATGTACATTTTGTTGAAAATCAGTTGCATCATATAAGCTGTTGTCATTCATCCATTCATTCAAAACTACCTCACTTTATAATATTGTGTATGCTGTCAGCGTAATTAATTGATTCATAGTCTGACAAACCACATTACAGTACATATGATAAATACAGTATTTTGAATTAATATGATTAGTGGGGTGGTATCCAAGATGTCTCAACGCGCGTTTGGCAGAAAGCTGCCTTCCTCAGAAGAACCACCTTAATTCGTAATATTTCTGAAAAAAAGAAATTATTGTCTCAACAAAATGTCACAGTGACACTACCATGTCCTCAGTCTAGCAATTTTATTTATATACATAATTGATAAAAAGTCCACATTACAGAGCCTTAGAGTTGTGATAAATAGATGAATAAAATTTATAACAATCTAGTGGCAAAGAAATAGATAGGAGATCGAAAATTGAATGAAAGGCCAAAGAAAAATATATTAATGTGATACCAAAGAGAGTGCACACCAGCAAAGAAGAAACTTCAAAATCCTGTGAATAGAGAATGGAATTCATATAATAGCCAAGCCTTAAACCAGGGAAGTGAGGTTTATGCCCATGCAATATATGGTGAGAAGGATTTATGAAAATGAAGAAAGGAAATTTACCGAACGTTCTTACCAAATATACACCCTCACAGAATGTGAAGGTGTATTCCTAAAGCAGAATTCGAGGTCTTGATAGAGATGCGTCCCAATTAAAGGTTAAATCCTATGATGACAAACGATACTATCATTGGGAATACATTTAAAGAAGGGGTTTTTAGGATAAACCAAATGAGTTTGTAAATGAACTAAGTGAAGCTACTCGAGGTAACTTTCTGGCTTTTTTCTAACATCGGGTTGCCTTGACAAGCTCTTCTCTCTTGCGTTTCATCTTTAATTTTAATTTTTGATCTCTGTTCAATTTTTGTGACCTCCTAGGTTTGCAGAACTCAGCCATTCATCATTTCATATCTATACCATGCTAGGCTGATTCCCTATTTTCAGCTTCGCTGGCTTGCTCTTTATGCCCTAAGTAAGTAGCTTCACTTAGTTCATTTACAAACTCATTTGGTTTATCCTAAAAACCCCTTCTTTAAATGTATTCTGTGAGGGTGTATATTTGGTAAGAACGTTCGGTAAATTTCTTTTCTTCATTTTCATAAATCCTTCTCACCATATAGTGCATGGGCATAAACCTCACTTCCCTGGTTTAAGGCTTGGCTATTATATGAATTCCATTCTCTATTCACGGGATTTTGAAGTTTCTTCTTTGCTGGTGTGCACTCTCTTTGGTATCACATTAATATATTTTTCTTTGGCCTTTCATTCAATTTTCCATCTCCTATCTATTTCTTTGCCACTAGATTGTTATAAATTTTATTCATCTATTTATCACAACTCTAAGGCTCTGTAATGTGGACTTTTTATCAATTATGTATATAAATAAAATTGCTAGACTGAGGACATGGTAGTGTCACTGTGACATTTTGTTGAGACAATAATTTCTTTTTTTCAGAAATATTACGAATTAAGGTGGTTCTCCTGAGTAAGGCAGCTTTCTGCCGAAACGCGCGTTGAGACATCTTGGATACCACCCCACAATCATATTAATTCAAAATACTGTATTTATCATATGTACTGTAATGTGGTTTGTCAGACTATGAATCAATTAATTACGCTGACAGCATACACAATATTATAAAGTGAGGTAGTTTTGAATGAATGGATGAATGACAACAGCTTATATGATGCAACTGATTTTCAACAAAATGCACATGATATTTAGAAACGTGTTTTATGTATTCACTTCATAATAAATATTTTTATATTTTTCTAACTTTAATGTCACTACCATTATTATCAATATAATCATGTTCTAGCTCTGTAGTTCTGAAGTAGCCCTAGAAAATTTACAGTAAGTAAAAGGAAAATGGAACAGTCACCAACGAACATTACACAAATGTTTTGGAGTTAAAAGCGATATTCCTGGGCCTGAAATCTTTCCTATCAAAAATATCAGGGGCTTCAGTATTAATTCGGACAGACAACACAACAAGCATGCACTATTTAAACAAACAAGGGGGAACAAGATCAACTATGCTATCCCTACAGGCCCAGCAAATCTGGGGTTGGGCGATTCAACACCAAATAACATTGACAGCGGAACATGTTCCAGGAGTGGCCAACATCCCGACGGATTCCTTGAGCAGGTCAATTACAGCCAACCACGAATGGGAACTCCACCAACCAACGCTGGATCACATCTTTCTGTTGTGGGGCAAACCGAGGTTGGAACTATTTGCGACCAGTCTGAACCGCAAATGCCAATTCTTCACCAGCTGGCTACCCCAACAAGGATCGTACGGGAATGTGTTTGATAAATTGGTCAAAGATTTATGCTTACGCTTTTCCTCCAATTCCTTTGATCCCAAGGGTGCTTCAGAAGATGAGGAAAGAACCCTGCCAAATACTACTCATAGCGCCCAGGTGGCCTCGCCAGTTCAGGCTCACAGAGCTTCTGCTTTTATCAGAGTGCAAACCCAGGTTGTTACGCCCATTATAGAACTTGCTGACAACGAATTGCGGCCAGGTCTGCCATCCGGACCCAACATCTCTACGGTTAGCAGCTTGGCTCCTGAACACTGAGTTCGCCGACCTATTAGTACCCATTGACTGTCGAGAAGTCCTGGCTAATGCTAGAGCGCCTTCCACTATCAAGACTTACAAACTCAAGTGGAAGAGATTATGCCATTGGTGTGCAAGCTCAGATGTGCACCCTATGCGGTCTTCACCGGAACAATTACTACCTTTTTTCCTGCAGCTGGCTAAATCTGGCCTCTCTCATTCTTCTATTAAGGTATTCCTTGCCGCGATTTCCAGATTTCAGCGGCATAGTGGATCTCAGTCGCTTTGGTCATCAAGAATAATAAAACAATTTCTTAAAGGATTGTTTAGAATATTCCCTCCAATTAGGCGTCCACCTCCGCCTTGGCATCTCAACACTGTACTAGCGCAACTTAAGGGCCCCCTTTGAGCCTATTCATAGGGCTGACCTAAAATACATTACATGGAAAACGTCTCTTCTGCTGGCGCTTACTTCAGCCAGACGAGTAAGTGACATACATGCTTTCACTACTCGTCATCCTTTCCTCCAGTTTACTAAAGACTCTGTTATACTTCGGACTAATCCTACCTTTATCCCCAAGGTCCCATCGGATTTTCACTTAAACGAACCAGTTATATTGAAATCTTTCTTCCCAAATCCACAGTCCCCATCGGAAAGATCTTTACATTCCCTGGATGTAAAAAGATGTATACAATTCTACTTGCAGAAAACAGCCAGCATACATAAGGCTGATCAGCTTTTTGTGGCTTATGGAAAAATCAGAAAGGGATATCCGGTCACTAAGCAGACTATAGCACGTTGGATATATTCTGCGATCCAGTTTTGCCATCAGCAAGCAGGCAAACCTCTACCTTCAACAGTGAAAGCTAACTCTACGAGAGCAGTTTCTTCTTCAACGGCTCTTTGCCGGCGTGCCTATTCAGCAGATTTGCAGAGCAGCAACCTGGTCAGCAGGCACACTTTCACCAAGCATTACTATCTGGAAGCTGCAAGTAATGCTGATACAGCTGTAGGACAGGCAGTGCTATGTAATCTTTTTCAATAAGGTGAGCCTCTATCCTTCCCACCTTCCTTTATGTTTGACAATTGCTATTATGATAGTTGATGTCACTAGTATCTGACAATGCATATGTACAGAATAACAATGTATGTATATACATTTCTATATATTTGTGTAGGTGTATATATGTATATAGGTATATGAAGAAGTGATAAGAATTCATTATACACTTGGTGAGGTACAGGATTTTATACATTGTGTACTGCGTACCTCTTTTTATGAACATACACACCGATGATAAAACTGCTATCTATTTGGATTCAAGCATGTGAATCTATGAAAGATACCCCAATACTGGAGAAGAAAATAAGTTACTTACCTGTAAACTGTGGTTCTCCAGTATTGGTATCTTTCATAGATTCAAATGCGACCCACCCTCCTCCCCATAGAAGCTCCCCCGGTTTATTTAATAGGTTTATACTACACTTGTGCTTGAAAATCTGAGAGCCTGGAGCCTCCGCATCCTCCACTCTGAGCTCAAGTGTTTCCACTCTACTGGGTATATCTGTCATTTGCAGCATCAGCGCTGTTTGTGCTGGAGTAAGATCTTTTATGGAGGACTCAACCGTCTTCACTCTCTTGGACAACTTGTGGTGTTCAGCTCTCAGGAGTCCCAATCCTACCGACACTGTACTTATGTCTTGGTGCAACGTGGCTTTAGTGTCAATCGCCTCCAGGATCTTAGCTAATTGCTGTTGCACTGAGTCTTCTGGGGGCTGGGACTGTGGGTTCGATTGCAGGGGGTCCGGAGGGTCAACTTCGTGTTCCTGGGGTATCCCAGCTGATTTTGTTCTGGGTTTAGGCATGTCTGCCCGCGTCTTCCTGCTGAGCACCGTCTTCCCTCAAAATGTGCTCATGCACTGTATAGCCCAGGTGTGCCCACATGTGGGATTAGTCTTCTGAAGCGAGCTCTCAGGGATATTCACTCGCTTCCGTTATGTTCCTGCGCTGCCAGCACATCCAAAGCCCACCTCTTAACTTTCACCGCACGGTTTACAGGGATCTTCCCTCTCCACCACCGGTTTCCCAAAAAAAAAAAAAAAAAAAAAAAAAAAAGAACCTCCGCTCTACAGCTCTGGTCGTTTTCCCAAGAAAGCAGGAGGGGAGATGATTGGGTGTGCAGTTCTCCGGGTATGGCCCCAGATATATTCGCCTGTGCCAGAAGCTCGGGGGGCAGAGGCCAGGGGCTGACCGTGGCTCAGACTCACAGGGGAAGGGTTCACAGTGGTATCCTGAAGGTTTCTTTCTTCGTCTCGGGGTGTGTCTCAGGCCCCACATCGTTGTTCCTCTCTCATAGTGGGGCCCTACTCGTTAGGCAGCAGTCCAGGGGGTGTGGCTTTCCTCCGTGGGTGTGCGGGAGTCTACTTTGGGTGACCAGTTCTCCTCGTAGGGTCCCCGACATGTGCCTTTTCTCTGCAGGCCCAGAAATCAGCAGCACCTCTCCTACTAGGAGTCTTCCTTGGAGATACTCTAATCGGGCCTTCTTTGATAATGATCCCCGGGGGTTTTACTATTCTTTTTTGGTGCCCATTCAGCTCCCCAGCTCCTTACCGCCCTCCTCCATGAGCTGAAGTCGGAGTGCTCTGCAGCCTCCGCTCTCCTCTTTTGGCGAGGCTTGTTCCCCAGTGGCGTTTTCAGGTTCTGACGCCACACTCGGCCGGCCTTGCGTCTGGGCCTGCCTACATTTCACCGCACTGCCTTGGTTTTCCTCGTTTGCAGGGGGGAGCCTTCTGTGAAACAGGTCGCCCGCTCCATCCCGGGTCTCCTCGAGGTGACACTGTGGCTTCTGGATCGGCCGAACAAGCAGCGTGCCGCCGGCCAAGTCATCCGCAATCCCCACCTCATGGGTGTGCCGCGTCACCTCCGGGCTGCCGGCCCAGCACCCGAACGACCGGGCACCTCCGCTCTCGAGGGTCACTCCGCTGAGTCCGGTGTGTTCACACTGCTGCCAGCTGCCTGCGGCATCCACCCCGGTCCATCAGAATTCGGATGGCGGCAGGATAAACATCGGGCTGATGAGGAGCTACTAGCTCACACGTCCGCCATGTTCGGCTGCAAGCCCCCCCCCCATTCTTTACAAAAATTTCTTCTTGGGTTTTAAGGCTTCCATGTCATGAGATTCCTCTTCAATGTCCGATGCACCACCAACCTCCTCTGTTCATTTACTGGGAACAGGTAATAGCTTCAAAATTCTTCTGCCCTGAATTTCTATGGTTCAGCATGGCTAACTTTCTTTACCCCACAAACCTCACCATCCTCCATTTTCAGGCTTCACACCAGTCATACCATCACCAGTTCACCTGAACGCTAAACATGTTGGTGGCGCACCATTTGATCTATTTTTTTGCTTGCTTTTTCTTTTGGTATAGTGCCTTAAAGATGTTAACATTAAATGTGCTGTTTTAGTGTTTACCTACCGTTTAATCAATGGTAAACAACAATTACAACACGGCCGTTACCACATGTTACCATTACAACGCGGCCGTTACAGCGCGAGTGCCATTACCACGCATAACCATTACCATGCATTTCTTTGCAACGAATATGCCTTTACCACGCATGCCTTTACAACGAATTTCGTTGTAAAGGCATGTGTAGTAAAGGCATAAACGTTTTAAAATAAAGATAACTATGAAGTGTTTTATTTATATATATTTATATACAAATACATATACTTATACACACATTTTAGGAAAAGGTCCTTTTTTTGCTGGGGCAATTTTAGAGATTAGGGTGGGTATTAGTTTTTGGGTGGCAAGGGTATTTTGAGGATTTAGGTTGGGTATGGGTTTTTAGGTGGCAAGGGTATTTTTTAGGGTGGGTTTGGATTTTGGGTGGCAAAGGCACTGTTAAGGTTTAGGGTGGGTATGGGTGTTGGGTGGCAAGGGTAATTTTAGGGTTTAGGTTTTTGGGTGGCAAAGGGTATTTTTAGGATTTAAGGTGGGTATGGGGTTTTGGGGAAAGGTTATTAGGGTAGGTATAGGTTTTTGGGTGGCTGGAGTAGTTTTAAGGTTTAGGGTGGGTATGGGTTTGAGGGGTTGTGGGTGTTAAAGGAGAGTTAAATATATCTATATTTAAAAGAAAGATATTTATATTTATATATATATATATATATATATATATATATATATATATATATATACATACATGCACATACACGTATATACACACACACACATATATATATACACACATATATTCCCTGAAAAAAACAAAGGTTATAGGGATGTTATAGTTAGGCTGACATTTAATTCATACAAAAAGAGAAATTCAGCAATTCTAGTCAGCTGAGGTAACTATAACTCGCGCCCCTGCAATGCACCGCTTATGACCTCACATATTACATCACTCATGACCCCTTCTGCCGCTGCGGCCCCTCCCGCTCCTGCCTTTTTTCCCCGCTCTTGCCTCCCAGCTGTCCAGCCCTCCCCTCTACTTAATGGAGGCCGCTGAGTCGAGCTAAACCCCTTGGGTTCTTGCTCTCCCAGCGCACAGCTCCGTAGCTCACTCAGGCAGTGCTCTGCCTCTGTCAGCAGCCCATCTCAGACAGCGGATCTAGGCCCCATGGCTCGCCCTTGGACTGCTCTCGCCTTTAGCCGTTAGTTTTTCAGCCAGTTGCTTGCTTTATTTTATATGCTTTATTTGTAGTTTCATTCTTTTAGCCCTCATTCCTCTGGGCTTCCTTCCTACTCCCCGCGTCCCACCCATTCTGCCGCTTCCCACCGTGGCTGCCCCCGCGGCCCCTCTCGTATTTTTTCCCGCTCCCGCACCCCAGCTGTCCCGCCCTCACCCGACCTCTACTTAATGGAGGCCGCTGTGCGGCCGCGCCACTGGCACACCTAAGGCGCGCCAAAGGCAAGCCCGTCTATGCCCGTCCGCGACCAACGCCAGGAACCCTGGTCCTCCAACCTACCCACGCTACAGTTCAGCGGCTCTCCACGCACTCAACGGCGACAACAACAACTGCAAGCTCTCCTCACCGCTAGACACCCACGGTCCTTTCACCTGCCAAAATTGCCGCCACTCCTTCAACATTGCCAAAACCCATGACTCACCTCCGCCGACCAGCAACATCCCCACCGCAGCGCAAACCCTGCAATGCATCCTCCTCAACGTCCGCTCCCTCCACAGACACGCCACGGAAATCTGGGACCTCCTCGACAGCACCTCTCCAGACATCGCTTTTCTCACTGAAACCTGGACAAGCGCCACCTCGGGACCCGACATTGCTATCGCCATTCCCGAAGGATACAAAATCACCCGGAAGGACCGCCCAAACCGTCCGGGAGGCGGCATCGCCATTGCCCACAAGGCCACCCTCCGCCTGAGCAGCTACACCGATGGGCCTACGGACCACATTGAACACCTCCACTTCAAGATACAGGTCAACCCGACCACCACCCTATGTGGCACCCTCATCTACCGACCTCCCGGACCCCGCGCACCCTTCTCCATATCCATCACCGACATAATCACCCTGCAAGCCATCACCTCCTGGGACACCTCAACTTCCACCTCGACAGCCGCCAAGACCCCAACACCATCTCCCTCCTGGAAAACCTCCCAGTCATCGGACTCAGTCAGATCGTACCAGAACCAACACACAGCAGGACACACCCTCAACCCTATCTTCACAGCAGGGAACTCCATCTCCTTCAGCCACACCTCTGAACTCCCATGGACAGACCACCGCTGCGTCCACTTTGCCTACAGAGCGAACATCCCCCGCAGACACCCACCCCAGCTCCAACGCAGGAACTGGAACAAGATCTGACGAGCAGTTCACTGCCACCCTCAGCGGCTCCGCTCCCCTCTCTCAGACAACAACCCCACCACCGCCGCCCGTACCCTACACAAAAGGATCACCGACTGCGCCAACTCCGTTGCCTCCCTCAATAATTCCTCCAACCCTCACGCCAAGAAGGCCAGCTGGTTCTCCACCGAACTCCGGGAATCCAGATGAACCTGCAGACGTCTCGAAAAACTATGAAGGAACTCCAAAACCCCAGCGAACCTAGACAACCACGAAACAGTCACCACTGCCTACCACAAACTCAGACACTCAAGGAAGAAAGCACTCCAGGGCAGAATCTCCGCCCACGCACACAACAGCAAGGAACTCTTCGGGATCAAAGAATTCGCCCAACCCAACAGCGAGTCCACCGACATCCCACCCTCCTAGGACCTCTGCGACAAACTCAGCGCCTTCTTCCATCACAAAATCAAGACCATATATGAGAACATCGACAACCACCTCCACGAGGAACCCACACCCACCGCTTCCTGCACCACACAGCCGACACTGGACAGCTGGACCCACCTCAGCATCGAAGATACCCTAAAGACCATGAGGACCACCCACTCCGGGGCCCCCACAGACCCCTGCCCCCACCACATCTAACAAAGAGCCGCAGACATAAACGCCCCGAGCTACAAAGAATCATCAACCAATCCTTCGAGACCGCATCCTTCCCAGAGGACTGGAAACCCGCCGAGATCAACCCCATCCTAAAGAAACCCTCGGCGGACCCCACCGACCCAAAGAAATTCAGACCGATCTCCCTACTTTCGTATCCGGCGAAAGTCGTTGAAAAAGCTGTCAACAGCCAACTCACCTCCATCGACGAGAACAACATCCTCGACTCCTCCCAATCAGGCTTCAGGAAGAACCACAGCACATCGCCGCGACAGGCGACATTCGCTTCCTCCTTGATAGAGGAGAGACTGTGGCCCTCATCCTCCTGGACCTTTCCGCGGCCTTCGACACAGTCTCACACCGCACCCTAGCCCGCAGACTCCACAATGCGGGAATCCGGAACAAAGCCCTCGACTGGATCTGCTCATTCCTCTCCGGCAGAACGCAGCAGGTCAGACTCCCTCCCTTCATCTCGAAGCCTAGGCCAACCACCTGCGGAGTCCCCCAAGGATCCTCCATCAGCCCCCACCCTGTTCAACGTCTACATGGACCCTTGCTTCCATCGTCAGAGCACACGGTCTCAACATCGTATCGTACGCAGACACACAACTCATCCTCTCACTATCCAACGAACCCAACATCTCGAAACACAACTTTCAAGAAGGAATGGAAGCAGTCGCAAGGTGGATGAGGATCAGCTGCCTACAACTGAACACAGACCAAATCGAAGTACTCATCATAGGCCCTCATCCCGATGACTGGAACGACACCTGGTGGCCCCCCGCCCTCGGAGACCCACCCCCACCCACGGGCCACGCACGCAACCTCGGAATCATCCTGGACTGCGAACTCAAACTAGACCGCCAGATCAACACCGTCACCTCTTCCTGTTTTCACACCCTCCGTCTCCTGGGTAAGACTTTCAACTGGATCCCCCTCGAACACAGGAAAACAGTCACCCACGCCCTCATCAGCAGCACACTGGACTACGGCAACGCACTCTACGCCTGGATCAACAAGAACCTCACCCACAAACTCCAGACAATCCAGAACGTCACCGCCAGACTAGTCCTTAACCTACCGCGCCACTGCCACATCACCAAACACCTGCGGCACTACACTGGCTCCCCGTCGAGAAGAGAATCACCTTCAAGCTTCTCACCCACGCACACAAAGCCCTCCACAACACAGGCACAGCCTACATGAACCACCGCCTCTCGTTCCACGCACCCCAAAGATCCCTCCGCTCAGCCCAGCTTTCCCTCGCCACGGTACCACGGATCAAGAAGACCAGAACAGGAGGTCG
This sequence comes from Calotriton arnoldi, assembly GCA_963921515.1. NCBI lineage: Eukaryota > Metazoa > Chordata > Amphibia > Caudata > Salamandridae > Calotriton > Calotriton arnoldi. Next base: position 138,043 of record CAWUFW010003496.1, read on the forward strand.
TTCCTTCTCCTTCCTCGCAGCCAAGGAATGGAACACCCTCCCTCTCCACCTCCGCCAGACACTAACTCCCTCCAAGTTCCTGAAGGACCTCAAGACCTGGCTCTTCGACAAAATCACCATAAGCGTCCGGCACCGCACGTACCCTGATGGGCCATGGAAGACCTCTGAACCCACTTGGCCTTCGACGATACTCCGCGAGTGTCTAGGAGCTGCACTCCCCCCTCCCCCAGCGCCTTGAGACCCTTCCGGGTGAGTAGCTGCGCTTAAAACCCCTGATTGATTGATGAGGTGGTCAGTAACATCACTAATGACATCATCCAGTGACTGTTTTAAAATGTTTATGAGTGTTAAATATATATACCAAGGTGTATTGATGAATCAGTGGGCGTATGAGTGCCTGTATAAATGATTCAGTGGGTGCGTGACTAACTGTATAACTCAGTAATTAGGTGTCTCAATGAATGTGTCTGTGGGTGACTGATAGACATTCAGACAACCCAGTCTGTCAGTTGGTGTCTAACTGGCTGTATGGGTACCTGAATGGCTGTATGGGTGATTGGTTGTCTGAGTACCTGTATGAGTGTATGTGTGGGTGGGTGGGTGAGGGGGTGTGTGACTGCCTGCAGGATGAGTGAGTGGGTGAGTCTAACTATGTGTTTGTGAGTGAATCTGTGAGGGGCTGTAGGGGTGACTGAGTGTGTGTATGGCTGTCAGTGAATGAATGGATGTCATTGGTATATGAGGGAGCAACTGTATATGTGGAATTCACTATAGGTGAGTGTTGGAGTATATGAGTGACTATGTGTAAGTGATTGTAAGAGTGGCTGTATGGGTGTGTGCTTGTGTCAATGACAGTATAGGTGAGTGAATATGTGTTAGTATCTGTAGGAGTAAATGAGTGGGTGTGTGTATAACTATAGGTGAGTAAGTGGCTGTGAGGTGGACTATGGTTGACTGAGTAAGGTATGAGAGTAGCTCTATGGAAGACTGAGTGTGTGAGTGGGTGTATGAGTGGATATATCAGTGGCTGTATTAGTGAGTGAGTTGGTGTAAGAGTGGCTGTATGGGTGACTGAGTGGATGTGTGTGTAGACCTATGAATCAGTGAGTGGGCATGTAAGTACTGGTATGGGTGGGTCAATGGTTTTGAGAATGGAAGTTGGAGTGGGTGTATGAAAGGTTATATTGGGTGTGAGTGGGTGTGTCAGTCTGTGGATGATGTCATTTGAGAGGTCATCAGTGATGTCACTGACCATGTCATGAGTGATGTAATATGCAAGGTCATAAGCAGTGCATTGTGGGGCGCGAATTATAGTTAGCTCAGCTAACTAGAACTGCTGAATTTCTCTGGTTTTGTACGGGTGAAAGGTCAGCCTAACTATAACGTCCCTGTAACCTTTGGTTTTTTCAGCGAATTTCTAAGGGTTTTTAAATGCTAATTCCTAACTATAACGTCCCTGTAACCTTGGGTTTTTTCAGTGAATTTCTAAGGGTTTTTAAATGCTAATTCCTAACTTTAATTCAGTGAATTTCTAAGGGTTTTTTAAATTCTATTTCAGAATTGTAACGTCCAATTTTGTAAGAGAGCCTCTAAGATTTTCGTATTTTTTTCTATAATTGGATATTGTATATTATATTTATATTATATACCACTCATTTTTGATTTGGTATTTGTTCATCAGAAAGTACATTAATAACTATTTTTAAGAATTTTTGAGCCGGCACAACATTGTCGCATTTACTGTGGAGAATCGGTTATCAGCAAATGTATTTAACATACTGAAAAATACACTTCAAGACTTTTTTTTAAATCCGAACCACCTAAGAGGCCAAAATTTTGTTCATTTTCTTGTCAAAACGAAAACAGACATTCAACGAATACCACTACATTAAAAAATGGTAACTTAAAAAATGTATTCCAACTATTACAATACACACACTACTAACCACATCACTGCTTTGAAAACATGTGTACACATTTGTAGTAACTTTTTTAAAAACTGAGTTTGAACCTTATATCCCATTTTCGCGATTACACAGTCATGACGACTCCGGTAACTGCAACGATCGCACCTTTTTTAGGGGGTGCAAAACATATGCACACATTTTACAGTATTTTAGACACTAGGGGTTTATTAATCAACTGTTTAATGTCATTTTTGTAGGAAGTTTGCATAAAAAATATTTAAACCAATTTTCCGTTTTCGTGGTGATGCCAGGTGTCGTGATGATATCGGTAGCCACGGTTACCGCAAATACGCCGCGGAATGACAAAACAAAAGCAGACATTCAATAGCCACCACCACATTCAAAACTTATAACTGCAAAATGAATTATAACCACCACACTAAACACATTACTATCAAAACTGTATATTAGCATGTACAACTCCCTTAATATCTCTATAACACAGTGCATAACTTTTTCAGTGTAATCTATGACTGCATGCATCACTGTATCACTAAGTCTCTCATTCACTATAAAAGTATTTGAGGGGATCTGTGAGATGATGCATCTGTCTATCAATACTTCTGTAACGAAACGCGTGACTGCCTCAGTACATCTATGAGTGGGTGCATCAGTGACACAATGGGTCTGTGATTGGTTGCCTAAGTCTCACTCAATCTGACTGGGTGCATGAGTGCCTTTGTAAGTAAGAATATGACTGTCAGACTGGATCTGTGAGCGGATACATGTGTATAAGTGGGTGTCTGAAGGGGTGAGTAAGTGCTTGAGTGTCGGAGTCTCTCAGTGGGTCTATGACTGCCACCGCGAGTGTCTGAGTGGTTCTGTCAGTTGGTGCGTGGGTCTGTGAGCGCGACTGTGCGTGGGTACATGAGTCTCTCCGTGTATAAATAACTGGGTGCATAAGTTTTGAGTGGGTCAATGAGTGGCTGTGTGATTGGCTGGGTGTGTGAGTGTCTGAGTGGATCTGTGAGTGGGTGTATGAGTGTCTCAATGGGTCTGAGTAAGAGCATTAGTATCTGAGTGGGTGAGTGAATGGGTGCATGCATGAGTGAGTGGGTCTGACTGGGAGGGCGAGTGTCTGGGTCGGTCTGCGAGTGGATGCATGAGCCTTGAGTGGGTGGGCGGGTGTATATCTGAGTGAGTTTGTGAGTGGGTGTGTGAGCTTCTGAGTGGATAAGTGACTGAGTCCATAAGTCTCGGAGACTGTGACTGAGTATAGGAGTGACTGTATGGGTGTGTGAGTGGGTGTACGAGTGTCTCAGTTGATCGGTGAGAACATCCGTGAGTGGGTCTGTAAGTGGGTGGGCGAGTGTCTGGGTGGGTCTGTGAGTGGATGCATGAGCCGTGGGTGGGTGGTTGGGTGCGTGTATATCTGAGTGAGTTTGTGAGGGGGTGTGTGAGCTTCTGAGTGCATGAGTGACTAAGGCCATAAGTCTCTGAGACTGTCTGTGACTGAGTTTGGGAGTGACTGTATGGGTCTGAGTGGGTGTATGAGTGTCTCAGTGGATCTGTGTGGTGTGAGTGGGTCTGTAAGTGGGTGCGTGAGTGAGTCTGTACATGGGTGCGTGAGTGAGTCTGTACATGGGTGCGTGAGTGAGTCTGTACATGGGTGCGTGAGTGAGTCTGTACATGGGTGCGTCATTCTACGAGTAAGTCTAAGTGGGTGCATAAGTACCTGAAAGGGTATGTGAGTGAGTGCAAGAGTATCTGAGTGGGTACGTGACTCGACTTACAAGTGTGTGAGTGGATATTTGAATGGGTGTATAAGTGTCTGAGTGAGTGTGAGTGTGTACATGAGTGCGCGACAGTGACCGGCGAGTGTGTACAAATATATATTTTTTTTTATTATTTTTCACCAATATTCGCGGTGACTTTGCAATGTCTCCGCTACGGTGCACAGGGGGGCTGTGCTGGGGGTCGCAGTCTCACAAATATCGTGCACGATAAAAAAAAATTAAAAAACTATTTTGGACACACACTGTCACTAACACACCCATTTCTCAAACATGGGGTCAGAGTATCTCCACCCTGACCCCTGTTAGCTTTCACACAAATTCAGCCCCGTGAACCGTTACTAAAATAAAATACGTTGTATATGCTGCAGGACCAGGGAACAACGACAACACAAACTAAAACAAAGTTGGCACCATTGTCAGATGCAAAGGAAGAAAAACAATACTTTGTTTTAATGGTAGAGTAGGAGCAAAGTAACATAGTAAAAAAATAAAAAAAAACGGACGAGTTTTGAAGACGAATGATAGAGTTCCTATGGTTATCCTCCACACCCTTCTAAAGTTATCTTTTGACCTCCAGTCCTTTTTCAGTGTCTCCTACTGACAGAACTAGTGCATGCACAGTGACTCTCTCAGCTTGTACAGTTCTGTTTGTGCTGGTTGTGTGCCAGTGGTGTCGGTTGGTGGATGGGCTTTGACCTTGTATGGAATTTACAGTAAATCTATGCCAGCTGCAATACTGGCGATGCTCCTTGCCAAAGTAAGGATCTGGGGACCTTTTGTAGCCATACAAAAGGAAGGGCAGGTATTGCAGCTTATAAATTTGATTATCTACCACTAACGTTCTCACACACTGAATAAGGAAGTCTTTAAGCTAGTTATTTTTGTAATATGTCCTCTTGAAAAAACTCCACGTCAGAGATGGGCCAATTCAGAAGATGGGCTTCGCTGAATGGAAAACAGTAGGTGGAGGGGAATCATGAGGGAGGGTATAATTCCAGGAAATAATGTGCGATAGAAAGGGCAGAATATTCAGTGGAGCAGGAACCCGTCAACTCAGCCCTTTCTGAAGGATATTGGCAATCACAGCTTCTTTTAAAACTCTTATGCTGATGACAACCAAACTTTACCGATGTATCTCCAATAAACAAAACCAATATCAAACCCTACAAATTTGGCTGTCAGCCGCAATTTTGGAAGGCAAGCATGTTTGACACTTCATGAATCCAAAACCGCACAACGTTTCATTCACTGCAAAGTCCTCCTCCCGCCCCAAGTACATTCAAACACAACCACTCAACGGAGACCAGGTTCATTATCAAACAGGAGGAAGTTTAAAGGTTTAGAGGATAAGCAGAAAATTAGCTGTTGCCCAGAATCGATCACCTCAGTGGTCAACACATTTCACCAATGGCACCACTTCTGCTCCCTCAACCAGATCTCTTCATCTGCTTTAGGCTGATGTCTGTTTGTACTGATGCTTTAGCTGCTGATGTTGGGTGGCTTTAAACCATTTATTTGCTACACTTCACAAATGAGCCTTTGTTGTGCGGCAGTAGAACTACTTTTGTTCCCCCAGGGTCCCCGGTTTTTAAAGTTCCCGCCTTTATTTTTAGGTCGAGCCTAGCGCAGCGCGCATGGGCGGCTCTAGGAGAGGGCCTCTTGGAATCACTCTGGACTTGTCACAAGCTCGTGCGTGTGGCTTTTTTTACAGGATTATTTTTATTGGGCTTTGCGTGCGTCTTTCTAAAAAGACAGCACGCAATTGGGTAAAGGCGGGTGCATGTCCCACCTTTCCCAGTAAATGTATCCGCCCACGGCCTACAGCTTGCGGGAGCGAGCAGCGGCGCCATCTGTTTGGGATTATGTTTCCAATTAGCGCGTTCGCGGTCGCCGCGCTGCCCAGCTGGTTTATCCTGGCAGCTGCTGGTCATTGCTCTTGTGCAGTACGGCCTACAGCTTGCGGGAGCGAGCAGCGGCGCCATCTGTTTGGGATTATGTTTCCAATTAGCGCGTTCACCGCGCTGCCCCGCTTGTTTTTCCTGACAGCTGCTTGTCATTGCTCTTGCCGCAGTTGGTGGCTCCAGGCGGGGTTTAGTTTCGCGTCCATGTCGTGGCCTAAGTGAACCTCGCTAGACTGCGAATATTGCACCCACTTCAATCTATTGTCAACAGAGGAGGTGGTCGTATAAAGCTCATTGAAGCCGTAACGCGTTCGACAGAAATTCAAGGCGGCAACTCCATGCAAGCATGAACTGTGCTTCTGTTGCAAAGCCAGGCCTCTCGGTGGAGGTAAATCCGCAGAGAGGAAGATTGGGGTCCCCTCGGGAAAATGCTTTTCTAGGCGCTACGTGATCTTGGGTATAGCGCTTTAATTCGACAAGTTCTTGTTGGGATTCTCGCATCCCCTAAAACATAGAGGTCAGAGAGTGAGACGTGTGGTCAGTTTAATGATTCACTTGCTGAGCCTGGGAAGCCGCCCCAAGAAGGGTTGACCGGTTCTAGCGCCTAGAAACGCCTCAGCAGCGAGGAGCTCTTTGGAAGAGTTTGTGCTAATCGGCTTCGGAAGGGGATGGGCAGGAGTCAGAACACTGCCAGACCCGCCAGCATGGACCCCTGAATGGCGCAGGTGTTCAGTGGTGCATACCCGGTGCGCCCCGTGCCCGCTAAAACCCCAACCAGGGCGCACTCCGTCCACAAAACCATTAGGGGAGATTGGCCTTTAGTCGGACTGACCAGTGGGTAGAGACCCACTTGTACAGACGTAGGTGTATTGTGCATATTATAAAGAAGGAGGTCAGTAGGGCCTACTCAGACTTACCATTCCCGGGTCGATGTGAGTACAGTTGGGTGGCAGTCACTAATCTTAAGCTCAGAGAGGTTTGTGGTGTACATCACAGTATATATCTGCCGTCCATTTTTTGCCCTACGTGTCTGCACTATACTTAATGTTCTGTAGGGTCGTCGCGCCCGTCAGGATGAATGCTTGAGTGCACACTGCCGACACCTCTGCATCGAGGGCAGAACGTACTCTGCTGTCCACCCCCCTACGACTCATTGCCCTGTATGCCTGGGGTGCGCCGGAAGCGTCTCATAACTGGGGACATATTTATTGCCCATTACTAGAAGTGTTTCTTGGCGCTTGTACATCGGAAGCCCGGACTGCACACGTGTGTTATTTTAGGGCAGCCGAGCATGAGAAGCCGAGGCCCTCAGCTGTGTAAACTGTGATGGCTCAGCAGCCACCCCGCACCGGAAGTGGCACGTGCCAGGCACCAGCGCCGCCGAGAGGTCTGTGGTGTGTGCACTGACAGACCTGTGCTGCTGGGGCACCTGGCCAGTCTCTGGGGAGGTGTGCCCCCTGTGAGGCTACCTGACCCGTGGTGGTGCCACCTGCACTCGGTGGGGGGCCTGCCCTCCTATGGTGCCACCTGCCATCTATGGGCGCAGCCCGCCCTCGACCATGAGATGCTACTTATCCCATACGAATGACCATGAGACAGCTTCTTATGTAGCGCTTGCTGCCATTACCAATCATGTTACTTATTTTATCTACCCTGAAAGGATAAAAGCTGCGTTTTCCCTGCATGGATTCTATTCTTGTGTATTACGATCAGAGGTATTCGCTGTTATATCGCTCCTTCCTGATTAATACTATCACATAGAAATACTAGTGGAAATTGTTTTTTTTTTTTTTTTGTAGTTTTTTTTCTTTCCTCCCGGGATTACAACATGTTGCCTACAGGAAATCTGATTTCGCACTACGCACTGCCACTGAAATGACGCGATTCTGCAGCAGTGGCATTTACTCCATAAATACGAGTGCGCAAAGCCTGCCGTGCCATCCCTCAGCTGCAGTATAATTTACAAATTTCAATAAAAACATTGCTGGTCCCGGTTCAAACGGATCAACAGGATAATTGGGGTCTCCTGATGAGTGGGCTCCAATGATCATGTGAGTCCACCCGGTATACAGCGGTAATACCCCGATGATTTCTGGGGAGAAATTCTCCTCTCAAATTTGGAGGACTTTAGCAGCCATGGCTCTCAGTGTCAGCAACAGACTGAACTTTTACCCATGTTGACAAGCCTGAAGACTCTAGAAGGATTTCAATTCTTACCTCCCAAGAAGCCGAAAGGATGGATCCTATTAGATTTCTTTCATTAGTGAGGTCTTTGTTTAAGAGTTTACACAAATTGCTTAAACAAAAACAAAAATCTGATGTTTCAATAGAAACACACCATTGTGCACCAAGGGAATGATGGTCAGTATTTTGGATACATGTGATTGCAAACACACTGACCAAAAAGAGGTAGGTTTTGTTTCAAATTTTAATACTACTAAAAGGCATAATGATAACATCACTGCAAACGATCCGCCCGATGATGACAGCGCAGGACATCAGATAAGTACTGTTGTTCAAGTTGACTCAAATCCAAACTGCATACCGTGAAATAAATATTAAAACTTTGAACTGGACACTTTCCTAATCATACCTTGCACAATTACTTGTCCACTGCCTCAGTGTCAGTCAGTACTCTCCAGAACCTGCTCCAAACCATACACTTCGTATTACTAAACTGCCTTCAGAGCTTCCACTTCACCTAATGTCCCCGTGCCTTCCCCCAACACCACCCTCCGCCCTGGAGTATTCACGTTACTTTTATTTTATATGGCAGCATTCCTAGCTCCCGTTCCTGCGCGCCACTTCTCCACCCCCCCCAAATCTATAATACATACTGTATTTAAAGCAGCACGCGCTCTCCGCTGTAGTCCTTTCCCTTTGCATTATTTATGAGCGTTTGAAGCCAAATGGAGCAGGGCGTTCCCCTTCCAGACCTTTTCTATTGGGGCCACTGCTCATTACCTGCCCTCCACACTCCGGCTGCAGTAGGGCCAGAGAAGGCCAGGGCCCCTGGAAGACCAGTGGGGCCTCTACAGTCACTCACTTATCAGGCTCCTGAAAATTCAGTAAGTCTTGGGCAGTCAGTCACATGTGATGCCTATGTCTCAGAGAGGCTACCATATTTAACCTCTGTCTAAACACTTATAAGGTCCCAAAGGCGAGACCTATTGGCTATGCCAATGCTTGTTATTCAGGGAACCAGCCATCTAAAAGTGATAGAAACAGAGAGGAAACTAAGTAGTGGAAGCACTTGCTCAGGTTTCAATTCGAAACAAAGAAAAATATCTGGTGACAAATGGAAAAATCATGACGATATTCATAGGCTGCAGGGCAGTCCTATGTGGTATAGCACTAACCACATGATTTGACACAAGTAGCCATTTGTTAATTCCCACATGGTCCTGCCTATGGTTTTTAGGCATGTATGCTGCAAATTAAAGACTTGAAGGGGGTTTCAGTTTTACCCAATGACGCTCTTGTATCTGCTGCTTTGGTTTTCTCAGATGCAGTAGAGGTACCAGGCACATTTTTGTCTCTATATGGAGGAGATTCTTCGTCTGACTGATGATGCAAAAAAAGTTTAGCATGCTACTTTCATCAGGAGTATGCCTTGGTGCAGAGTACTGGATTTTGCTACTGTTTTGACTTGCATACGTTAATCAATGCAGATGCAGAGTGGTGGTTTACGTCTCCCGAAGTGCGAGACCTTTCTCTCCCTCTATTTCGGAGTCTATAACTTGGACAATGGCTTTTAGACTCGGGTGAGGTTGATTGGTCTGGTCACTGTACGGCAGTGGTTCCCAAACTTTTTTGACCTGTGGCTCCCTTGACCTAATCGGCAGTTGGCCGTGGCTCCCCACCATTTTTTTACCGGTGGGCGGGTGGGGGGATGTAAGCCTGACCTCGGGAGTACTTCCTGTTGTCTTCCTTAAAGTAATTGGGACGCAATGAAGGTATTATAATGATTGGAATGCTTGAATTATTAATCTCATCCACTGGCAATCACTTTGGCTGCATCCCAATCCATCGTTTTTTCCCCCAACAGAGTGCCTGGTCCCAAACCCTTATTTATGCCAGCTGCTGCTTTCAGTAGCTTTTGGTACTGAGACCCGCTCTGAGAAAATGGAACATTGAGTTTGGTCTGTCGTAATCAGTATCACCACCTAGCCAGATATAGAAAGTAGATTGGTCCATGTGAAAGTTTAGACGTCAAAAAGTTTGAAAAAGTTTCAAAGCCCAATTCCAAAAAGGGACTTCATTGTTTTTTTCAGAGAATCTTCTCCGAGTGGCACAAGCCTGAAATTATATTTGCCACTGTAGCACTGAAGGTCAGACACTAAGCAGGTTGGTCCCGCCGACAAGAGCTTTTTGAGATATTAGGTAAAAAACGTTTTAAGTCCCAACGCAGAAAGGGATTGTTTTTTTCAGAGGTGCTGGAGCTTTTGAAAGGGGAAAGTCTGAAATTCATCCAAACGCTGTGGAGCTGCTGGTTAGGTACTTTTTCGGGATATGTCCCCTTGGCTCTGGAGCAAAAGTTCTCTTCCAGGGGATCCTCATCAATAGTCATAAGCACTGAATATTCCCGCCCATGTGCGGGGACCCCGGAAATAATAAAAATGATATATGAAAAAACATATACATACATACATACATACACATACATATATACATACATATACATACACATACATATACATACACATACATATATACATACATATACATACACATACATATATACATACATACACATACATATACATACATACATACATACATACACATACATACATATATATATATATACATACACATACATACATATATATATATATATATACACACATACACACATACATACACACATATATCATTTTTTCTCATATCAATGCAGCCCCCATCTAGGAGGCTAAACAATGTAATAACCAATGAAACACTTTTTGCAAACACATAATATATGCATAAAAACACAGGAGAGCAAGTACCACTTGAACTCTGTTTTTAATGAGTAAAACTCATAAAGAAAAAACAGCAAAACAGCAGACATTGTTAGCCTACAGGTTGCATTGTAAACCAATAGCATAGAAAATGAAAGCATTTTCACACGAAAACTGGCACCTTGCCTTTAAGGCAGCCATGACCCCTAGCTTCCCATCATGCCTCAGGGGTGACAGTTAGGTCAGTTGTTCTTTCCGGCTCCTTCAGTCAGGACCCTGGATTCACAGCTCTTCCTTTTAATATTTGATATTTTAGAAGATTTTGACTTTCACTCGACGTTTTTTTGCCTTGGAGTGAGAGTGAAACCTTTTTTGTGTTTCAGAAAAGGTTTATTTCTGTCAGAAATGCCTTCTTTGTTTGACCCTTGCCCTGCCTGTGGCAAGAAGAAGGCTAGATCAGACACACCCTGTGTGTATGCTCTGCCTCCCTGATTCTCACTCTTCTGCCACTTATCATTGCAAGAAGTTGTCGAGAAGGACCATCAAAGACAGGGAGAGGATTCGACTTTATGGCCTCTCTGAAAGAGGTAGGTCTCCAGTGAGGCAGCAGAAGAGGAGGACTCGGTCGACGTCGAGAGGCAAGGTCCCGACCTGTTCATCGGCGTCGGGATCGACGTCAAAGCTGCCGGCGACGAAGAAATCGTCGACGAAGACTATGGTGGTGCTGACGCATCATTCTTCCAAGAAATAGACTACGCTCTCAACGTCGACGAAGGTAAAAGGCCCTCCGTTGTCGTCAACCAGGCGACGATCAACGTCGAGGAGCAAGTCTCCGCCGACGCTGGCCAAGCGTTCGACGTCGAGGCACATCACTCCGTCGTCGCCACATCAACGGCGATCGACGTCGAGGCAAAGGTCTCCGTCGAGGTCAGTCCAAAAATCTTCGACGTCGAGGCGGAAGTCTCCGTCGACGGCACCACTTTATCGATAGACGTCGAGACACCGGTCTCCAGACCAGAGGCGGCTGGCGTCGAAACACGGTACTCAGTCGGCGTCAAGTAGACGTTCGACGTCGAGAGGCCGGTCGACTGCAGGATTGAGTCCTCCGTCCAAGAAGAGAAAGCCGACGTCGAGGCAGGCTTCACCGTCGCCAAGACGACGGTCGACGTCGAGAAGCCAATATGTTCAGAGACGTTCCAGATCAACGTCGAGGCACCAGTCCAAAGAGGCCTCACGTCCAGTAAGCCTGTCCACGTCACCGACGTCGAGAACAGGTTCTCCTAGCTCTCACAGGGGTTCAACATCAAGATCTCCGGATGTCGTGATCTCGACGTCCAGCAGTCGTGTCCAGGGGACATCAAGATTCGCCGACCAGGCCTGCGCAAGAAAGAGAACTCTTCGCCTCCTCCACATGCTCCTGAGGGGCGAGAAGGGCAAAGATCGCCTTCCATCCATCTTTTGCCAAGATGGGACAGACCATTGCATCACTGGGCCACTGCTCCACCCGCAAGGGCACAGCAGTACTCGAGCCCCCTTCACAGGTCCCCGTTGGCTCGTCTGGTACAGGCGGTGGATAGAGAGCGTACTCCATCAAGAGCCAGGGATCGCAGTCGCACTCCTGCGCACTCGCACAGAAGAAAATCTAGATCCCGAAGCAGGAGGAGAAGGCACAGATCTCCAACACCTTCCTCCTCTTCCACACACACGTCACACAGAGACTATTCACCTACTCTGACAGCCCGCCGTCGAGGGTCTCTCCTGTGGATATTAGCACCTTTCAGGACGTGCTGGACAGGGGTGCGGCGAAAATAAACATCCCGATGCCGACTCGACAGAGTTCGTCCTCTGTTATCTTTGAGACTTTGCACCAAAGGGCAGCATCTAGACCCCTGCTACCATTGGTACCAGGTTTAATAGAACCAGTTATGGACATTTTCCTCACGCCGGCGACACTCAAGACCGCACCGGCTAGGATTTTGAAGAAATACCGTGCACCGGCAGAAGACCCACTTTCCCTCAAATCTGATCCTCCACCGGATTCTGTGATAATCGCTGCAGCAAAAAAGACCCATGCTATTGCTTCCTCCTCTACTGTTCCACCAGATAAGGAGAGTAAGACACAGGATTCGTGGGGAAGGAAGGTATGTGGCACATCAGCTTCTATGACGAAGGTGTCGAGTGCTTCGGCTCTCTTGGGCCGGTATGACAGGTCTCTGTGGGACTCCCTGCAAAGATTCACGGAAAAGTTACCACAAGAAGATCGCAAGGATTTTGATGAGATCTTACATGAAGGCAGCTTGGTGGCTAACCAAGTTATCAGTGCTGCAGCTGATGGAGCTACTCTTTCGGCTCATGCCTATGCGCATGGAATATGCGCTAGAAGAACCTCCTGGATCCGACTCACGGCGCTCAAACCAGAGGCACAGTCTAGGATCCTCAATCTTCCCTTCTCCGGATCATCTTTCTTCAGGGCACACACGGATGAAGCAATGTCCCGGATGAAGACGGAGCTAGACACACTAAAAGCCGTGTGTCTAGAGAAGAAGAAAGAGTTCCGCAAACGATTCACGCCTTACAACCGGCGATCCTCCCAACAGAGGGTTCAAACCCCTCATTGGCAGAAAAACCAGGATCAGCAGGGACAGCAAAGGTCACAATACCAAGGCCAGCGTTCCTCCAGAGGAAGAGGGAACCAGCGTCAGTCTAACACCTCCGCTAAGACGCAGACCAAGCAATGAGTGTCCACTTCCCCAGTCGCCGTTCACCACTCCAGTGGGGGGGGGGGGGGAAGTATTGTGTCGCAAATGGAAGATGAACAGGCCGGGTGTATAAACAGGATATCTTTATTGTAGCTTAGTTCCAGGATAGATGAGTAGAAGGTAAAGGATAGATGAATCGTAGCCCCACCAGGAGAAGCCTCACTGCTGCTCAGCCTGCATTCACCAACTGACGCTCCACACACACACAGGCACCCAAACATTCTATGAGGTCATCACACATTCCAGCTGAGCAGTAGGGAAGAGACAAGAACTAGTTTATGACACATCCTCTTTCCTTAGGGAATTAAAACAGCAAAGGAGTGCAATAGTGGAAATGTCATTATAAACGATACATCAGAAAAGGAGAACAGAAACATTACAAAATGTACATGCATGAGAAGAAAGACACTAAATAAACATGCATGAAATGTACAGGAATCATAAGGTAAAACATATCAGGAAAAGTGGAAGGATCTTATGCCCCAAAACCACCATGCAGACCCCATCCCCTCCCTTGGGGAAGAACAACATTGCGAGGGCATGGCTTAGGGACACTCACCGCTCCCACAACCTCCACAAAGATGGGTAGACACTAGACTTAAAATTAAGGCTGGGGCGCTAACCGCCCCCACAACCTAAAGAAAAGGAACATTAACCTCCCCATTAAAGGGTACACCGTAGAGTATGCGTCACTCTAGAAAACTCAAATTGGAGCATTAACTGGCTCCACAACCTCCCCAATGAAGGGTACACCGCAGGGTAAAACATCGCCCTAGAAAACAGAATTGGGCATTGACTGGCCCCACAACCTCCCCAATGAAGGGTACAACGTAGGGTATACATCACCCTAAAAACTAAATTGGAGCATTTGACTGGCCCCACAACCTCCCCATTGAAGGGTACACCGTATGGTATACATCACCCTAGAAACTAAATTGGAGCATTTGACTGGTCCCACAACCTTTACACTAAAAAAACTTGACTTGGGCACTCAGAGCTCGCACAACCTTCCCATACATGGGTACACTCTAAACACCTAAAAAAAAAAAAAATGAACTTAGGACACTGAAAAACAGAATTTGGGTACTGACCGCCCACTCAACATCCCCATGACAGGGTACCCCGCCGGGTATAACATCACCCTAGAAAACAAAATTAAGTCACTGGCTGTCCCTACAACCTCACCATGACAAGGTACGCCACATCCATAATAGGTGTAAACATTGGTACAAAAGGCACCCTAGACTGAATGGGAAGCAGCGACCACCCACTAAACCTCCTCAGGACAGGTTACACCACCCCCATGACCTCCCCAAAGATGGGTACACAGTGCCGTATAAACTGGAAGGGGGGCTGCCCTACAACTGATATGGACGCTAGGAACAAACTACGACCTTAAGCGCACACACACAAACGAGACATGCATTATAATGGCCAGCAATATAATGAAAAGAAAGTCTCGAGCTCCGGTGAGCGGTCTCTCACCCGAGGTCTTCAGCCCGACGTGAAGTCCTAGTTAAAAAGTTCGGTGAAGATGTCGCCAACCAAACCACAGTGACACTGATAATAGAGGATGTGTTGTGACGTTGGACTTTGTTTCGCTTGGCGGTGTGTTCAGTGTCCTCCGTATGCTGAAAGGCTTGAACAAACCAGTCGCAGTCATGACGACGATGTTTGGATTTATATTAAATGAACGCAACCAAAAAAACGTGGTTGGCAGTCACGAAATCCGGGGAACAGCTCAACCTTCATGTGCTACCGCCAAACACAAAATGGTGGCACGCAACTTGACGCCGCGCCGGATGGCCCGCGGCGCGTCTATGGCGCGTCTATGCTGCAGAGCATCCTTCAGTGCAACGTCACAGGCGATTGTCTCTGTGCCACTGCCACGCGAGTGCAGCAACAGGTAAGGCTCCTCGCGCTGCAAGCTGCCGGTCAATTTGAAAAGGTGCGCGCGCTCGCAACGGCCCACACACCGAGAAATCTCAACATCCACAAATTTATCACGGACATAAATTGCCTTACCGTGGGTACTCTGAAAACTCAGTGTTGGCGAGGTCATAGACCGTAGTATCGACACGTCATTGTATGAGTGCTGCATCCCGCCAAAACCTTCAAAATAGTGCTCAAAACAACTTACACAGCAGTTGGCGATCAGAAACAGCAAACACATGACGGCAGGTTCTGGCGGTAAAGCGGTAGTAGGAGCATGCAGAGGTCGCTAAGAGTCTTGTCACTGGCTCCGCTCAAAGCACCTTTCTGAACATAGACCCACGAAGTGCTTGCAGGAAGGAAACAACACACCTCCTCTATAGAGCATGTAGAGCAAAACACACCTACACTTCTGGTTCTTCACGAGCAAGCGCTAGTTTTGACATCAAGAGCGGCGCTAGACCTTATATGCCGCTGAGAATTTGAAAGTTGAACGCCCCAGGCATAGACATTAACAGCATAACTTGTAAGACCACACTGTTCCTGTGTGGCCTCAGGCAGCACACGTAGCGTCCGCTTGGATTAAGGAACATACTACGAGCACAACTCCCAACAGCAGGATGGGAGAAAGTTCCACGCTAGGCTGTTGGAAAACCAGAGCTAGAAGGTCAAACGCCCACGGCTGCAGGCTGTCCAGGTAGTAAAGGACACTGGTGGGGCTGGTCAGGGCGTTACCTTGAAGTTGTACTTGACGTGTATCAATGTCTTAAGAAGAGTCCTTAGTTTCTTGGATCCTTTGTCTTGGGTAGAGTCCACTGTTAGTTAGCTCCTTTGTGGAGGGTCTTCCTTAGCGTAGGTTCTTCAAGTTCGTCGCCAAAATGTCGCAAATGGAAGATGCACAGGCCGGGTGTATAAACAGGATATCTTTATTGTAGCTTAGTTCCAGGATAGATGAGTAGAAGGTAAAGGATAGATGAATCGTAGCCCCACCAGGAGCAGCCTCCCTGCTGCTCAGCCTGCATTCACCAACTGACGCTCCACACACACACAGGCACCCAAACATTCTATGAGGTCATCACACATTCCAGCTGAGCAGTAGGGAAGAGACAAGAACTAGTTTATGACATATTGCAAATCATCTCGAAGAGTGGCGAGCTATCACAAAGGACCAGTGGGTGTTAGCTACGCTACAGAATGGGTACTCTACGTTTTCGACACCAATCCCCCTCAATCCCTCCGGTTCAATCATTGTACCATCAGATAAAGATATTGCAGAGCGAAGTTACCACCCTTCTGCGAAAGTCAGCCATCGAGAAAGTGCCAATATCTCAGCGAGGACGAGGGGTCTACTCAAGATACTTCTTGGTAAAGAAGAAGGGTCGAAAAGCAGAGTACAGACCCATTCTGGATCTGCGAACACTCAACAAGTCAATCAAAAAGGCGAAGTTTCGCATGCTGGCTCTCCATCAAATATATCCACATCTCAGGCAGGGAGATTGGATGTGTTCGCTGGATCTGCAAGATGCCTTCTTTCACGTTCCGGTCAGTCAACATCACAGACAATATCTCAGATTCCTAGTGGGATCTTCACACTACCAGTTCAAAGTGCTACCCTTCGGGTTGAAGTCAGCTCCCCGAGTGTTCACGAAGTGCATGGCAGTGGTGGCAGCAGCACTACGCCGCAGATGCATCTTCGTGTACCCGTACCTGGACGACTGGCTGTTGAAAGGTCCCTCCCCCCACAGCGTGAGGAATCATTTCCTACAATGCCTGGAGCTTTGTCACCGGCTAGGTCTTCATGTGAACTTCGACAAGTCAACTCCACAACCCACACAGAGAATCCATTATCTAGGAGCTCTGGTAGACTGAGAGGTAGGAAAAGTGTTTCCTTCGGAGGAGAGACAGTTTTCCATCACACAGAAATGCAGACTAATTCTGGACAACAGAATGCCTTCAGTTCGTCAGATTGCCTCCCTGTTAGGGTCGATGGCATCCTGCATTTTCCTGGTCCCCAATGCCAGACTACGAATGCGTCCTCTACAGCAGGATCTGGAGGACAAGTGGGATCAGCAAACGGATCGTTGGGAAGACAGAATATGTCTCTCAAACGCAGCAAAAGCATCCATACCATGGTGGATGAAAAAGGAGAATATGCAAGTAGGGATACCTTTTCATCAGGCACCTCCCTCTCAGACACTGATCACGGACGCCTCCCTCCTGGGCTGGGGAGCCCACATGGGTTCTCTTCAGACGCAAGGACAATGGTCAGTGAAAGAGCGCTCATATCACAAACATGTTGGAGCTGAGAGCAGTTCACCTAGCCCTCAAGGCTTTCCTTCCTTCGATTCAGGCAAGCTCAATTTTAGTACAGACGGACAATACCACCACCATGTACTACCTGAACAAACAGGGGGAAACTCGCTCTCGCACCTTGTCTCTGGAAGCTCAAGCTCTCTGGCATTGGCTCCTGGCACGGAACCTATCGATCACAGCGGTACACCTGCCAGGAGAACAGAACGCAAAGGCAGATGCTCTCAGTCGACACTTCGAAGACAGACAAGACTGGGTGCTCAACGACGAAGTCGTCGAGGACATCTTCCAGGCTTGGGGTCGGCCCAGCATCGATCTCTTCGCGGACGACGAAAATACAAAATGCCAAGACTTCGCCTCGAGGTTCCATCGGCCAGGGTCGAAGGGGAATGCCCTTTTGATAGACTGGTCAGGGGCATTTGTGTACGCCTTTCCACCCCTTCCGCTCATCCCGAAGGTGGTGACCAAACTCTCTCACTCGAACACGAGGATGATCCTGACTGGCCGAGACAATGGTGGTACCAGGACCTTCTGCACCTGTCAGAATGCCCACACAGGAGACTGCTGTGCAGACCGGACCTGCTGTCCAAGATGAACGGGAGGATTCATCACCCCAACCTTCCCTCACTGAACTTGGCAGCATGGCTCCTGAGATCCTCCAGTATGGACATTTAGGGCTGCCACGAGACTGCATGTCCATCTTAAAAGAGGCAAGGAGGCCATCCACTAGGCATTCCTATGCGTGCAAGTGGAAACGTTTTTATATGTGGAGCGTTCAAAACAATTGTAACCCAACGAGGGGACAGGAGGAAGTCATTTTGCCGTACCTGCTTTACCTGGCTAAAGCGGGCTTGAAGTTTCCCTCCATTAAGGTGCACTTAGCTGCTATCACTGCATACAGGCGCTCTCCTTCTCAACCTTCTTTCTTTCAGCTACAGGTTGTGAAAGACTTCTTACAGGGCCTGAAAAAGGTTTACCCTCTGGTCCGGCCTCCTCCGCCGCCCTGGGAGCTGAACCTGGTGCTATCAAAATTGATGGGTCCACCTTTCGAACCCATTCACAAAGCAACTTTGCAACACCTCACGTGGAAGGTGGCTTTCCTAATAGCGATAACCTCGGCTCGCACAGTGAGTGAAATACAGGCTCTCTGCTCTAAGGAACCGTATACTGTTTTCCATCTCAATAGGGTGGTATTGAGAACTCATCCCTCCTTCCTTCCGAAGGTGGTGTCGGATTTCCATGTGAATCAGACCATATCTCTACCGACCTTTTTCCCTAATCCCTCCACTCCAGCTGAGAGGGCTTTACACTCGCTTGACCTGAAAAGAGTTTTAAAATTCTATCTGGATAGGTCCAAGTCCATGAGAAAATCTGATCAACTATTCGTTAATTATGGGTCGATCAGAACAGGTTTTCCAGCCTCAAAGCGATCCATCTCCAGATGGATAGTTTCATGCATCAAGTTGGCTTATCAGCTAGCGCAGAAGCCCCTTGGGTTTACTCCCAAGGCGCATTCCACATGAGGAAAAGCGGCTACGACTGCTTTTCTTCATAACGTGCCGATCTCTGAGATCTGTAAGGCGGCAACTTGGAGGTCCGTCCATACATTTACAAGGCATTATTGTCTAGATTCAGACACCAGAGCAGATACCCAAGTAGGCCAGGCCTCTTTGAGGAATCTGTTCAACAGCTGATTGCGGCTGTTTTGTTGTACCTTGAGTCATTCACTCATTTGCCTGCAGGTGGAAGGTGGGCTTGCTATTCTATTCAGTGCTTATGACTATTGATGAGGATCCCCTGGAAGAGAAGGATAAGTTACTTACCTGTAATCCTAGTTCTCTTCCAGGGGTATCCTCAAAGTCATAAGCAACCCACCCACCTCCCCAGGCAAATGAGATCATTTTATTATGAAGCAATATCTTTGTGCCCTGATCTTCAGGATTACACAAAGAACAACTGACCTAACTGTCACCCCTGAGGCATGATGGGAAGCTAGGGGTCATGGCTGCCTTAAAGGCACGGTGCCAGTTTGTGTGAAAATGCTTTAATTTTCTATGCTATTGGTTTACAATGCAGCCTGTAAGCTAACAATGTCTGCTGTTTTGCAGTTTTTTCTTTACGAGTTTCTCATTAAAAACAGAGTTCAAGTGGTACTTGCTCTCCTGTGTTTTTATGCATATATTATGTGTTTGCAAAAACAGTGTTTCATTGGTTATTACATTGTTTAGCCTCCTAGATGGGGGTTGCATTGATATGAGAAAAAATGATATATGTGTGTGTGTGTATATACAACAGAGGCAAAAAGAAACAGACTAACAATCAAAAGGAGAGAAAGGCGCAAAAAGAGAAAATATAAAACCAAAGAAAAAGAACCAATGGCGCAGAAAATAGATGATAACATAATTAACTTGTCCCCTGTAGTTTTGTCAGAAGCGGAGAAACAACTACTTGCGTTAGGACTTTCCTTTTGTCCAGTCAGTGATTTCAACTATACGAGCACGAGGGTGGATATCTTCTGTTTTATTCGAAAACTTAAGTTGAAAAAATTCTTTGCTATCAAGGAAGGCCTAAAAGAGACACAACATAAGAAAAGTACGATCAACATAATGACCAAGACATTTCAAGCATCGGATGTACAGACACTGCACACACTATATGAATTGGATAACTCTGGGGAAGAAAGGGTTGACGGGATGCCAAATATTCTATCAACACAGGATATATTAATGGATGCCAATATCAAACAGCAAGGAGCAGGTATGAGCCCATTCAAAGCAAGATCTACTTTTGTGCCCACTATGCCTAAAGACGCGATAGACATTTTTCATGAATGTGTTACAGGAGAAATAAAGAAATTGAATCATCAGATTAAACACAAAAAACGAATGAGAACACATCAGGAGAAACTATACAACAATTTGATGAAAAAACTAAGTGACAATCAGGAATTAGTAATCACTAAATCTGATAAGGGTGGAAACATAGTGATCTGGCAGCGAAAAGATTATGTCTTAGAAGCTTATAGACATTTGAATGATACAGAATGCTATAAAAAAATAGCTATCGAGAATACAATCAAGCTAAAGAAGTTTTAAGCAAACTCCTATCACGTTGGAAAAGGGATGGAATGATATCTAATGATGAGTACAAATATCTAAAAGTGGATTTCCCTATCATACCAAGATTGTACTTTATTCCCAAAATCCATAAGAATTGTTCCCCGGTACCAGGTAGACCAATTATATCGGCTATAGGCAGTATGGGAGAACATGTGACAGAATACGTAGACTATTTTTTACAAAGCTTTGTCAAAGAACTTCCAACATATATTAAGGACACTGGTGATTTTTTAATGAAGATACAAGGCATTAGATGGTCTGAGGACATATTGTTTATAGCTCTAGACATTGAATCGTTATACACGAGCATTCACCATTGTACTGGTTTAAATGCGGTTAAACATTTTCTTGATACTAGACCAGCTGAATGTTATAACCATAACAAATTGTTGATGGAATTGATTGCATGGTGTCTTGAAAATAATTTCTTTGTCTTTAACAGTGATATGTATGTCCAGAAGAGGGGTGTTGCGATGGGGGCCTGCTTCTCTCCCAGCTATGCGTGTTTACACGTAGGCTGGTGGGAGGAGCAGGTCCTCAAACGCATACACTCCACTGATTACAATAACCATGTGCAACATTGGTTTAGATTCATTGACGATATTTTTATTGTGTGGAAAGGAAATGTTAAAAGTGCTACAGAGTTTGTGGACAAGATTAACCAAAATAATGTCAACCTTAAATTTACTTCCCAGATGAGCAATGAAAGTATTGAATTTTTGGATGTTAAAGTGTTTGTAGAAAACGGACAAATTGCTACCACATTACATAGGAAAGTCACTGCTGGAAATTCCACACTGCATGCCAGCAGTGCGCACCCCAAACACCTTATAGATAACATCCCGTATGGAGAACTATTAAGACTTAAAAGAATCTGTACCAATCAGAAAGATTTCGAAGTATGTTGCAAAGAGACTTTGGATAGATTTAGAAAGAGGGGATACAATGAAAAAGATTACAGGAAACACTGAATAAAGTCACCAAAAGATCTAGGGAATCCTTACTCCCCAAACCCAAAGATGACAATGAGTTAATTCCAGAAGAAGGAACACCCAGACTCATCACTACATACAACAGGCAGGAGAGGAAAATTAGGTCGATTGTCAAACGCAATTGGCCTATAATAATGACAGATGGTGTATTAGCCCCAAGACTTCCTGACCAACCTATTATCACCTTTAGGAGAGGTCCCTCCATGCGTACACAACTTATGAAAAATAGTCCAGAACTTACAACTTCCAGCACATGGTTAACAACTAGACGAGGGTTTTTAAATGCACTTCTTGCCGGGCGTGCAAGTTTGGGGTAAATACCACAGAATATTTTACTCCATTCAGTCCCTCAGCAATTGCAATCAAGGGTAATTTTGGATGCAGGACAGACTTTGCGGTCTATGTTCTGACATGCACCTGTGGCTTACGATATGTGGGCAGCACCAAGCTACAGGTGCATGTCAGAATACTACAGCACTTACGCGCTGTTGTAAATAATGACCCGATGTACCCTGTGGCACGACATGTGAGAGCTGAACATAATAGCGATCTTAATTGCCTACGATATTATGTCATAAAAGCAGTGCCAAAACTACGTAGAGGTGGTGACAGAGAAAAAATGTTACGAAACCTGGAATCGACAACAATTTTGGAATTAGACAGTAAAGTGCCTAATGGCCTTAATAATACGGAGGACCTGCATTATTTTTTATAATAGAAGGCCAAGGTGGATGCACTGATTTTTTACTGGATTTTTTACTATATTTGTGATATTTACTCCTATTCCCCTTCCCATGTACTGTATACCCGGGAGCCTGCACTTTATGGGATTCCTGACATCTAGAGACATCATATTCACTTTTGTCATGGATAGAAATATCAGATAATTTCCTTTAGCATTCGCATTAATGCGGATAAAAATAATATCTTCACGCTTCTCTAACTGTCTTATCATTTTATTATTATATTACACCACGTATGCACAAGGGTTTATTGTATTTAGAGATTAAACAATAATTTTTAAGTAGCACATGCACATTTTTTAAGGGTTATAGAGACACATTAGTATTTTTATATATATTTATTGTTGCATTTCTCCATTTTTACAAGTCTGCTAGATGTATGATGAAGTAGGGTCTCGTTAGGCACTGTCATTTATTATCTGCAATGATTTGGAAGTAACCAAGTTGTATATATAGGCAGTGGGCAGCAAATTGCGATTTTTGGCACATGTATATATTTCACTAGAAGACATTTGTTCAACCTATATCGATCCCTGGTTTGAGGCTAGACATAGCAAAATGTTTTTTATGGATGGTTTATAATAATAATTAAGTTTGTATTATAGTATTTATATATTTATTTAAATATTATCATCCTGAGGTATTTTACCGATATTTTAATTGTGCTCGCATTATTGGAAAGACTACATGTGAAAAACGGACTGTAAACTAAAAGAAATGTTGAAATGGTGCATAGTATTTTTTCTATGTTTAGGATTCACGTGGTGTTTCAATGAAATTTAAAAATGGCGAATTGCATTCATTCTGTATGTGATCAAGGACTGGCAAAGTCCGAAACGCGTCATCAAATTGAGGAATAAAAAGATATTTTAAGTCATACCTTCCAGTGGTCTGTGTCTCTTCAACCGCCGATGGGAAGCTGGAGAGTCGTTTTGTTGTGTATGTGTATATATATATATATATATATCCGCTGGCAGTGTCCCCATGCATGGACGCAAGAACAGGACCACGGACTCTGTATACGCTGTTGCCAAAATTAATAATTTATTTTTAAAGTGAAACGGGTGATGCCTCTATACACATATATGTGTGTTTTTTCATATACAATTTTTATTATTTCCGGGGTCCCCGCACATGGGCAGGAATATTCAGTGCTTATGACTTTGATGAGGATACCCCTGGAAGAGAACTAGGATTACAGGTAAGTAACTTATCCTTTTCAAACTTTTTCTTGGTGCCCAGACACCCAGAGGAGTACACTTCTAAGGCCCCCTGAACCTCAGAAAAGGCCACTTAGAAACCCTCAGGGTATCAGGGAGGGGCCAACAGCAAAGTCCATTCCAAGTCTAGTTGCCACTGGTCATCTGAGCACTTTAGAAAAAAAGGCCTCTTGACGCTTGTTATATCCCTAGAGAGGCCGAGATGGTCAGCCAACTCACCCTTCAAGTCTACTTCTTTGTCCTGGGTACAAGAGGGAGCAGGTCCAGTCCTTCAGGGTTCCTCTTAGGTCACAGACCGCAGGTCCATTCCTCTTCTGTGCTTCTAAAGGTCCTGAAAGTGTTCTAAAGAGGTGCCTTGATGTGCCCCATCTATGAAAGGCACAAGCTAGTGGGTAGGAAGGACTCCTCGGCGCTCGCCAGTGAATGTTGTAAAAGTTCCAAGGGGCAACCATACCCAATTTTTCAGTTGTTTCGGTTTGCCTTACTGTAAACTGGCTCAGAATGCCATGTTTTGGGGAATTTAAGATGTTGAAAGTCTTCAGCCACACTAATCGTGGGCTCCGAGGATTGTGGGTGCTTTTGGCAGAGTGGATTATGATAATCACTGGTGTACTCCCACATCGAACAGTATAATCCAATTTAAAGCAGGCACAGTACCCACAACAAAACCAGAGATTGGTATCTGGTCGGACAAAAGCAGAGTCCTTCATCAGCCAGACAGGAGATACACAAGAATAGTGCTGGCATCCTGTTCTCTCCATTTCACATGTGGCAAAGTTTTGCATGTGGCTCAAATCACCTGTCGGGCAGAGTTTTACACTGTGGTGTTAAAAGAATGCCCACAGTTCTCAGCCTTCCATTGAGCTCAGAGAAGTCATCTGTCCATTCAGGTCAGCCTATTGCATGCTCCTGGGAGTAATTTCACACCTATTTCCAGCCTGAGCAGAGGCTAGGAGTTGCTATAGAGCTCAAATTAGCCTTCAGGAACTCCGACTTGTGGGCTACAATGCCTCTAAGGGGTGACCGAATGTTTAAAAAAGGTTTTTACCCGTGAAAAGGGGTTATTTTGACAGGTCGCACTGCAGGTTTTGGACGGCAGCGCTCGGGCCAAGGGTAGGCCTTCAGCGAGGTTTACACTGCCACTGTAGTAGACTGCACAATAGGTGCTGCCATCCACCAGTGGTATTTAACTTCCTAGCACTGGGTGGACTTTCTGTACCATATACTAGGGACTTAAAGACAAGTTAAATGCGCCAATTTTGAATAAGCTTATTTAACCAGGTTTAATGAGGGGAAGCAAAAGACCTTTACTCCTAGTTAGTAGGGGTAAGGTCACAGAGTTCAAAAGCCATCAAAGCATGTAGAGCAAACATCTTGAGTGACCAGACTGAAAAAGGCAGATTTCCTAAACATGATCATATTTTTACTCTTTTTCTCATCACTATCAGGAGTGACACTGATGAGTTATCCAACGTAGTGACAGCAGTTAAGTATTAAAACGGACAGAGAATCTTTGCGAACCATACCCTTGCAAAAGAGGTTTTAAAAGAATGCAAACATGGCATTGACTAAAACCAAATCTGTGTTTATCTGCTATATCTGCTTTGCAAACCAGTCTTTAAGGCTCCTCGTAGTAAAAAAATTAAAAAAACACAGGAACAATGTCACTTTAATAGGCTACTTGCTTTAAAAATAGAAACTAATATGCTGCAGCCTATGTATTTCATTTTTAAAAGGGTTATTTATGAAATCTTGATCAGTTCAACTGGGTGTTTGTAACCATTATTGGTTTTAAAACAAATGCTTTCTCAGGCAGGTATTTAAAAAAAACCTTTGGGGAAAGACGTTTCTCTTTATCAAAAGTGATACTGGATCCTACACAGAAGCAGAGTTTTTCTAATGTTGATGAATATTAGCTAAGATAGCAAGATCGTTAAATAGGATTAAACAAATAACTTTCCGTTATGTGACTGGTATTTGTGTAATTGTACGTCTAAATAGTGTGCCTCCGAACTGTGTGGGGTGTTTAGAATGCACGTTACCTCACAGATGTAGGCCACAGTGGTGGTATTTCGCCTCTCTGTAGTGGAATATGAATTAATGAGCATTGGCGAGAAGTCTCGACAGTTTTAGTGTATGCATTGTTTGATGTGCATCTTTGTGCTTAATGGGGGCATCCAATATATGTAGCTCAGCGGCTGATTTTGGAAGCTGGAAATAGGCCATCATTGGTGGTGGCTGCATGCATATTCATGACGGTTGTCTGCGTGCAACTGTCAACCGTTCAGATATGGGATGTGTCAAAAGACAAAGAAAAGAGATTGATTCGAACTTGTGGTAGGTCAGAATGTTTAGTGGCGTGGGAAAACGGATTTAAACATGTAAGATAGTATAGAAAGCCCAAACGATCACCAACATTGCCCAAACAATTCTATTACATTTATTTTACAGAAGTGTGGTATTGAAGACAGTTGCCTCAATGTGTGCAGTCTATTTTAGAAAGATAATGATCCATCAGAAGATATTGCACTATTTTATATTTCTAGTCAAAAATGTGTTTCATCACCTAAACCACGTATTCTATTCAAGAGCAGGTCAATCCTGACTGCAGACTTAACACATGCAATGCCCCTATACTGCAAAATGTCCAGGTATCGGAAATTCCAATACTTTTAGCTTCAAACCTATAAATATACCACAGAATCCTGTGCAACTTTAGCTAATATTCTATGTAGGCAACCTGCGGACTTGGCATTTTCTTGAACTGCAGACCAGAAAACAAGCACAGGGCAGAAAACATTTTGAAGACACCCTGCACCCCCCGTCTCCCCTCTTGTAGCATGCATACAGAAACAGGGTTTTTACATGCTTTTTTTAAAATGGATAACCTGAGTAAAGTTCAAATATGCTTCAGACAGTAATTAGCCATTTTCGTAAGAACTATGCCAATGTGAAAACATATGCTGCGCTCTAGATCTCAGATCCCCTTTCATCGCTGTCTGCTTCGGTCTTCATCAGATGCCACTCCCAGCAACGTCATACCAGCTCAATTCTTTGGACTTGAGCCTGCTACCATACTCGCTCAGCAGTCTGACACTCGCTGCGAGTTTCACTTGGAACAATGATGTGGTGAGGGTACTCAAGTCGCCCATTACTACTCGAATACCTCACGAGGAAGAGCAGAATGGAAAGTGGAGCCAGCGGTCAAAAATTACTACAGGAAGTGAAGCATGTAAGATGTGTTTGGTTAAGAGGCGACTAGTTTTTCAGAATCCAGGAAGCAAAAAATATAAATTAAAATATGGAGAAAGAAATTGAGGACAGTTTCATTAAGTGTATTGGCTATCTTCCTTGGACAGTTCCGGTGGTACAAATGAACAAAAAGTGTTCAAATCTTCTCATTGGACTTGCACGTTGGGACTCATTTCTAGCACTAATTATCAGAGCACAAACTCCTTGCAGAACGAGCACACCAGCCTTGTGTATGCCCGATGTGTGACCATCCCTCGTTTACTGCTGCAGCGTTCTGAAACACTTGGTAAATGACTATTTTAGTTTGAGGCGTTCAGCAAAAGCGCAGTTTCACTGCTAACATCCCAGAAATACCCAGTAATGTCTCCCAATTTCCATCAACCACTGCTATTGCCATACACCTGACAAATATTCTTGTTTCTTCTCTCCACTAGTCTGTCAACTGAACTTTAAATCTGCATAGCTTGTCGGTGTTTTCAGTGCTGAAGCAACTCGCAAGAGCCCCTCCCTCCGCTATGGACCGAAAATCAGCAGTAGGTAATTACTGTGTGTTTTATCTTACGGTATCTGATCTCCAACGAGCGACAAAAGCTTCGGGTTAATCGATGAAATGGTGTCGGTCTAGTTCCCCCCACAGTCTGATTGATGTAAGAATTCTGGGAGGATTCCAGGCCCGCATCACAACAAGCATCACCTGTGATAACATCAAGTAAGGCGGCAACCCTGCCTCTAAGTGCAACTTTCCCAGCAACTGCTGGGCTTATCGGGACCCACGTCTTCCCACTGCAAGACGGGTTAGGAAACACTGTAGACCGGAGAGGCCTGTGTGCTGAAGTGCAGAGTGCTATTAAAACACACAAAATTAAAGCCAGCGACAGTGCAGATGCCTTCAAAAGTCAAATACCGCCACGCACCATCTTACAGAGAACAGCTGGTGCAACAGACCGCGAGGTGCCCAGGCAAAGACCACTGTGTAATGAAGCTGTGGCACATGTGACGTGTATCAGTTAATACCCCCTCTCCCCCCCTTGCCAACTACTGAGGCCATACAAAACAAGATCTACATGCACACGATGACGCATTCAAGGGCCAGGGAATCTGTATCTAATAATTACAGTGCTTCAAAACACCTTGGTTAAGAAGATGCATTTTCTATTGAGTGACTGACAGTGCCACATCTTACAAAGAGCCTCAACCAAAGTGAATACCGCTGCTCTAACACGTGACACCTGTAAGTAAGATGACCGGGTTTTATTTTCCATCCATCTGTTCTTCCTCTTTTAATCAAGTACGAGATGATGCTAAAAGTAATTTGCATTTACAAGTAATAAGTCCTTTGACGTTAAACAACTAGAAAAATTAAAAACAAGTTGCTGTTATTACACGCAATAATTGGTTGTTATGGTTTTAAAGTTAGCAGTTACCAAAAGGCTGTCAGGGGAGCTTAACTTCGCAAACAAATTGCCTACTGAAAATCAAACTGTGGCCCCGGAGCCGTACAAACAGAAACTACGAGTGCAGCGGGTAAACAAATGATGCAAGCTTGTCCACAACATGTTTGTAAAGGGTGTGCAACATACTTCCAACCACTAAAAAAAGAGTAGTAAAAAACACAAAAACGACTGCAAATGGTGGAAAACACCGTTTACTCCACGTCTGCAGAAAGAACAGCGCAGACTATAAGAACAGGAAGAGCCCCATAGGGGGAGGGCTGCATCTTCCTGCAAGTTGTGTAAGGGGGACCTAAAGAAAAGTGTAGGAGGCAGCAGCAGCTGCTCGGGGGAGGGAGGGAGGGAGCGGAGCTGTCCGTCAAGCACACTGGGAGAGTTCCCTTACCACATGGCTGGAGGTGGAAGACGCGCCTGGTCGCTGCCATCCTTGCTGCTGGCTCGAGTTACCGCCTCACCCCATCTTCACCATCGTAAGACTCGGAGGCTGCACTGTCCTCCTTGCCTCTGGCGGGCGCCCCGTCCACAGTGAGCCTCCCTCGCAGTCTGTAGCACTAGCACCGAAGGCGGAGGGAGGCCACACTGCCGGGACACACCCCGAACCCCCGTCCTGGTCCTAGCGCCGCCCGCTTCCTTCCCGAGCCAGGAGGAGGCAGACTGACACACTGCTGCATTCATACCCGGTGAGGCTGGCTCGGTGCGCTAACCACATCCAGTCACTAACGTGGCTCTCAACGTGCCCCACGTCAGGGCCCGACCCTCACTTCAACCTGAATATTCTGTACAAATGCCCGTTTCCCGCTGCGCCTGTCCAAAACATTCACGCTGTCACGCACTTCTAGTTTTACCCGCGTTTGAAGTCGGATGGCCGACCATAGTATGTCTTCTCACGTGACCGACACTGTACAGTCAATTTAGTTTGGAAATTGGTGTTTTCCTGCTGCGACTTCCAGCACATGCAATGCATCTGAACATTTAAACGTTTGAGAACCTTTGAAAGGCAGTTTGGCTAAAGTAAACTGCCTCCTTGGAGTGGCCACGTCGATGTTCTGTTTTGCATGGTCTTACTTATATTTTAGATCTTGACGACTGCTCGGACCTACTCTCTTTTGAAGCGCTCTAATACCCATGGGCAACGTTCGCGCTATTTAAAACCGCAAAAGTAAAAATTAGTTTTTTTAGAAATCCGTACATTTGACGTAGCCTACATTTGGCGGGGCGGGTGCTAGGTTGTACTAGCTCGTTAATGTGCGCTCCCAGCAATAATTCTATTAGCGGACTAAAGGGCAGGTTCGGACCTTTCATGCTGTTCATCCTTCCCTGCAGACTCCAGTGTCTTCCTCTGGTGAGTGAGCCAAGGAGGAGCAGGGGATGAACAGCTCAGGTGCATAGGACACTTTCAAACAGATCTTTCTCTAGTTTGCTTTCTTGGCAGGTGTGTTCTGTACAAGATCGTTTGTATTGAGATGTTAATGTGTGTGGTTAACACAGCCTACAGATCACGGGGTAGATGGTGACAGCATTTGCAACCAGGGGCGCAACTAGACCCGAACTTTGGGGGGCTAACACTCCCACCAGGGCTGGCCCTAGCACTGGTCGCGCACGGTGCAACAGTCTTTTTTGGCGTCCCTCCCCATTTCCTCCTTCTCCATGAATTCCCTCAGTACCACTCACCAACAATGCACCTCATCTCTATAGCACCTTTCTGACAAACATTTCATTTTTTATAGCGCTACTCATAGTACACTAATTTCTGTGATCTGCATGGGACACGTTCTTTGTAGCAGGCACATTAATTCTCTGCACTGTGTGGGTGGCAGCAGTGCCGATGTGAGTGCACGGTGAGCGATGAGACAGTGTGAGAGTAGGGTAAGAGAAGTGACTGCAGGGCAGGGTGAGTGAGGTGAACATATGGTGCGGATGTAAGTGCAGAGTGGGATGAATGAGTGCATGGTTAGTGATGGGCTTGTTTGGGTGAGATTGCAGATTGAGCAGTGAGGGGGACAGGTGGGTGAAGTGTCACTTGAGTGCGGGTGACTAGTGCGTTTGTGTGACTACAGGGTGAGGTACAGGGTCATCAGCGCAAGTGCATTGTGAGTGCATTGTGATCGCTGTGAGTGCAGGGTGAGCGTGAAAGTGAAGGGTGAGAAGGAGGAGTGAGTTGTCTGAATGCAGGGTGCATTCCCAGACACTTGAAGTAACTCAGCATGCTATTGACGGCGGCATAGAGTTTCAGATACAAGTTAAACTATTGCTATTATGCAGGGCTTTAAGTGGGATGAAAAAACTGGGGAGTGTAGGAAGCTGGGTTTCTGTTGCAGTAACCCCCCCGCCCCACTTTTTGCTAGATTTATAATGCACTTTGACTTGATGTGCCCTGAATCCCTGCCTATCAGGCTCCCAGGTCCTGTGTTCTTTCCCAAAACTGTACCTTTGTAACCCCAATTGGCACCTCTCTGGCCACATGCAAGTCCCCTGTAAAAGGTACCATGGGTACCAAGGGCACTGTGACCAGGGACGGCCTCTATGTGCTGCAGCACATATTGTGTCACCCTTAGATCTCCTGTACCTTAACACACACACACTGCCATTGCAGGCTGCGTGTTTTGGTGCAGAGAAAAGTTAAGAGTCAACATGGCAGACATACCCGTTTGACATGCACATGCCTTCAACCCACTGCCTATGCTATAGGCAAGACACCCCTGTAGCTGGGTGCACAAAACCACTGGTGAGGGTACAGGTGCATGAGCACTGTACCCCTACAGTGTCTAAGTCCATTTTTAGACATTGTAAGTGCAGTAAAGCCATAAAGAGTATATGGCCTTGGAGTTTGTCATTATGAACTCCACAGCACCATAATGGCATTACTGAATTCTGGGAAGTTTGGTAGCAAACTTCTCAGCATAATAAATCCACACTAATGCCAGTGTGAGATTTATTATACAATGCACTAAGAGGGCATCTTAGAGATGCCCCCTGAAAAATGACCAGCCACTGGTGGGTTCCCCGACTGGTACACACCAGCCTACCACCATGAGACCCGTTTCTGGACCCCTGGGGTGGGAGCGTTCGCTCCCTGAGCCCAGAAACAAAGCCTTTCCTGGGCGGAGGTTGTCACACCTCCCCCAGGCTAGGAAGAGCCATCTGTGGCAGGGGAGCGTGAAAGGCCTTGCTGCCTTTGTAACGCGACCCCCAGCCTCTCCTGCTATCAGGAGCAGGCCCCCTTCCTGTCTCCCCTCCTATTTGGCGGGAAGACAGGCAGGAAAAATTAGCACAACCTAGAAGGCTGATGGAACGATTAAACCTTGCTGATAGAACGATTAAAGACCATAGGTTTAGGAGGAAAGGCTCTTTGGTTTTTAACATCGGTTTTATCAGATAGAACCCAGAAAGTTCATCTAGGCGATTTTAAATCTGCACCTTTTATCCTCCCTTGTGGGGTGCCGCAGGGCTCCTCGTTGAGCCCTACGCTTTTTAATATTTATGTGTCTGAATTAGCACCTTTGATCAGAAGTTTTGATCTAATTCCCACCTCGTATGCCGACGACACCCAGTTGGTCATCTCAACTATAGACAAGGATGTTAATTACTCCATCAAACTTCATGATTGCATGGTCTCTGAGCAACTGGATGAGTAGGCACTGCTTGAAGTTAAATTCTAGTAAAACTGAGGTGGTGCTGTTTGGAAAGCTTTTCCCTTTATGTCGCCAGTTTGGTGGCCAGACACCGGTAGCCAAAGCTAACAAATTTGGGGGTCATTATAGATGAGAAGCTTAATTTTAAGTCTCAGATTTCAAAGGTGGTGTCCTCCGCATTTTTCACTATCAGAACTTTGCGTAAAATTCTCCCGTTCATTCCTAAAAACAATAGAAAAACGGTTACCTCCTTGGTTTTATCAAAGTTGGACTACTGTAATGGCCTATATATTAATTTGCAGTCCAATCTACTCAGAAGATTGCAAGCGGTACAGAATGCCTCCGCCAGACTAGTGCTGGACGTTCCCAAATACCAGTCCATTAGGGCTGGGATTCAGGAGTTGCACTGGCTGCCAGTTGGCCAGCGCGTAAAATTCAAGGCACTTTGCATTGCACATAAGGCACTTTACAGAGAAGGTCCACAATTTCTTTGGGATGCTTTTAGCTGGTACTCTCCAAGCAGACCGCTACGCTCCGCCAATGCTTTCCTGATGCCCACCTCCAGAGTCAAAAGGATGAACTGGGGGGGGGGAGGGGGAGGAGTTTCAGACATAGCACTATCAGGATATGGAACTCTTCCGCTCTCTCAGGAAGATTTCATCCCGGTTTGAATTTAGGAAACACCTCAAGACATGGCTTTTTAAAAATTAGTTTCTCTAACACACTACGCGAACCAGAAGCGCCTAGACACCTATGGGTATTAGTGCGCTATATACATTGTTATAACATAACAAGGTGTGTCCACCTCTGCAAATCCCACCCCTCAGGTGGGGGAGGCGAGGTGAAGCCCACTCTTCAGTGCTCGCCATCTTGCAGATGGCAGGCACTCTCCAATCAGGATTAGGGATTGTGCCCACTCCCCACATGGGGTGAACACACCAAGGGTGTAGTCACCCAAAGGTCAGTAGCCCATTGGCTACTGACCTCGAGACCCCTAAAACGTCCCCTAAATTCAGTATTTAGGGGGCAGCCCTGAACCAAGAAGACAGATTCCTGCAACCTAAGAAGGACGAAAGAAGACGCCCAGCAGAGGAGACTGCAAAGAAGAACTGACTTGGCCCCAGCCCTACCGGCCCATCTGTAGTTTCCAGAGATCCTGCGCCAAAAGTCGCCTTGTCCTGCAGCTAGGGACCTCCAGAACCCTTGGGAGGACTGACTGACTTCAACAAAGACCGGCTCTCCTGTGAACAGCAGCTCTGTTTAAAAGAAACTCCCAAGACAGACTCTGAACCTGCTGAGGACAAAGAAACCAGATGCCTGGAACCACCACTGCACCAGACACCTACGGCCCGAATCTGGGTGGCCCACCGGTCCCACCGAGTTCCCCAGCGCTCCAGAGTCTGAGTCCACTTTGGGTTGACCCCTCCAGGACTCCCGACGTCACCTGCAGCCTCTGCACGGAGACCCTCCCCAACCGAGAGTGGCCTGGTTAGGTGAAATCTGACCTCAAAAGACACCTCTGCATCCAGCCACCCTGGAGAAGAGAATCCGAGGTGCACCTATGTCCCCGAGCCCTCCAACTTAAATGCCCAGCTGTTGGTTCCTCCCTGAAGTCTTCCTGGACAGAGCCTGCAGCCAAAAACAGCAATCCCCATTGAAAACAGGGCACCCGACGCCAAAACAGCACCCTGCACCCGGCCGCCCCTGTGCCGCGGTGGGTGCACCTTGTATGCTAACTCGGACCCCCCCTTTGCCCTGAGCCTATCACCAGGAGCTTTGCTCCCACAACCTTGTGGCCTGCTTGTGAGCAGCTACCAACCGGAGGTCCCCTATCCCCCATTGGATAACACTGGGCCTCAGCACTCTGCACCCAACCGCCCTAGTGCCGCTGAGGGGGTTCTGAGAGTGCATCCTCGACCCTGGGGGAACCCTGGTTCTAACCCCAGAATACCAACTCCCACAAACCAGTACTTACCTGCAAACCGATAACTTCATTTCCTGCCATAGGATTGCATTGACTGCTTTTCCTTGAAAATTCTTCCAAGTGTAGAGTTGGTTTGTATGAAACATTGAAAAACTGCATATGTGTAAAAACGAAATTACCTACCTTTTGTCTAGGAAATGTCTGTGTGATATCTAGGCATATCACACGGATTAGCAAAAGTAATCTAAAAAGTAACGTGCACAGTAATCTGTAAAGTAACTGAAAAGTAATTTCGAACTGTTTACTTACCTGTAAATCAACTAACTGCATTTGAACCTGCATTCAACTGTAAATCACTGCATAAGATTTTTCACAGTATTATTTCACTTACCTGCACCAGGTCTGGCTTGGTTTTTAGAAATAAAAACTAAATATTTTTATACAAACAAATTGGTCTGAGTTCAGTCTTTGAGTGTGTGACCATTTCTTGCCCGAGTGTGCACAATAAATGCTTAACACTACCCTCTGATAAAGCCTTACTGCTCGCGCACACTACCACAAATGGAGAGTAAGGTGCTATCTACTTTTACCTCTGCCTACCTTTGGGGTTTCACTGGACTTGGTGCACACTATACCTCATTTTGGTATAGTATATACAGAGCCAGCTTACTACAGGGGGTCTCTCAAAGGGGCGATATAATTAAAGGCGTGGCTTAAAACATTTTTGCTAAAAATCTGTGCTCAGCATAATGTGCTGCCCGACTGGTATTTCGCTGCTCCTGTTATTGCCTCCACATAAGTAACATTACACCTACAACAAGCCAGGACTATTGGCTTTGTCAAAGGTTGTTAGTTGCAGAAGATAAATATACTACATACATACAACCATGGCTTTGTTGTATATAATATTGAAAATGCTTTAGTTCTTGTGCAAGAGGTTGTGGCGTAATCCCTAAAGCTGCCAACTTTGGAGCTGAGGAAGCAGGTTTGAGTCTCAGCATCGGCTCAACATCCTGTGTTTCTGGGCAAATCACTTAATCGTCCGTGCCTACCAAAAAATAAAAGATGTCCTTGTTGGTGCTCATGTAAAGCACTTCAAGTTTAGCAATACAGAACTGCAAAAAAATAAAAGTTACATTAAAACAGCGAACTGCTGCAGAGTTGAGATTTTTTTCTTCCAGTTGGAGTGTGCAGGTAAAAATGGAGAGCCCGATAGGGACCCGTCTCGGCGCCTGCTTTTACGAACTGCTGGTGCTGAGCACCGGTAGGACCCGGCCCACTTAAAGCCCTGCTATTATGGCATTAATCGGGGATCGAGGGTGGAGGAAATAAATAATATGCTGATCCTGCAAAAAACTTCGTCTTATGATTAGGGTTGCCAGCTTATTATTTTGATGTCCCAGACGGTACAAAAATAAGCAGTCACCTAAAACTGTATTTTCAGCACTTATCTGTGCATACTTTGAACAGCAAATATAAATAGAAAGCCCTTTTTTTAAAAATTGTTTAGTTATCATTTTAAACATAATAGGTAACAGACAAGTCGCACTGCAGCCACAACACAACAGAGTCAGATATTGAGACAAAGTAAATGCATTAGTGTACTAGGAAAATAGCGACAGTATATAACATTCGTGATTGGAGGAAGTAGGCGATTCATTTCAGCATCTGGGTACAACAGGGCAACAAAACTGTAGGCTGTATTACGTAGGGGCGCGTATCTTCTTGCTTCCCCCTCTGTTGGGCATTGCGTAGGTTATACACGCGAACAGGCATGTTGTGTCGCGTTGGGAGTGTATCCATGTCTTGCAGCGATTTGATAGGTTGGTGAGGTGTCACGTGTCGACTATATGGCTGTTTGAAGTTGTGGGTGTGTTTGCTCTGGTGGTGTTTGAACTGTTTCTTCTTTACGTGCAGCAGCCCGTGCTACGAACGGGGCCCATATGTCCTTGGGTCTTGACGCAGTAGGCATCAGGTCCCAGTACGCAGTAAGCATCTCTTGGCAATAAGTAATGTCCTGTATCCACGTGCTCACTTTGGGCGTACTTGGTGATCCCCAATGTATTGCGATGCAGCGCTTGGCAAGGAGGAGCATCATGGTTGACAGACGGCCCACACCTGGCAGGGCATCAGCCACGTGACCCAGCAGAGCTGTCAGTGGAGTGCGGGCTAGTTGGAAACCAGTCACTTCGTTAAAAGTATGGAAAACCCTATCCCAGAATTGTGAAATGGGGCTGCAGAGCCATGCCAAGTGTAGGAAAGAAGCCTGTGTATCCGCGCAGCGCCAACATGTGGCATCAGGTCTTAGGCCCATTTTATGTAACTGTAGGGGTGTACGGTATAGCCTATGTAGGTATTGAAAATGAATTAACCTAAGCTTGTAGTTGGGAGAGAGGTGCTTAAGTTGGGCGCAGCAGAAGGCCCATTGTTTCTCAGTAGGTGGTGGGTCAAGATCTGCTGTCCATTGTGCCAGTGCATTTGGTGTAGTGATCGGGGTGGTGCATTGTGTAGTGTTATAAATGCGCGTGATCAGCTTCTTGGGCAATGGATTTGTTAGTATATTTTCCAATGAAGACAGCAGGGGGGTGCGGAGGGGAATGAGGTGTGTATTTGCCGGCAGTTGGCTCTGACTTGGTGGTAGAGCAACAATTCTTGAATGGGAGTGCGTGTGCCATCTGGGTTTTGTGGCCTAGTTAGGAACTCATTGTCTGGATAAAGGTCAGCAAAGATGGACAGTCCCATCTGACAGGCTCTTTGGATAGAGCAAGCATCCTGCAGCGGAGGGAAGCTGGGGTGGTGAGCTAGTGGCATTGATGGAGCATATAGTAATGGGATGTGCACGCGGCGTCTAAGACCCTCCCATGCCCAGCGCAGCACCTCCACTGTGTTTATTTGTGCATTAGGTCTTTTGTAGGTGTAATAGATGGCGGCCGGCAGCGGTGCTGGAAAAGCGACATCTTTTTCAACTGCAACATGGGGTTGAAATGGAACGGGGTGGGTCCAGTAATGGAGATATTGAGCCTGTGCGCTTAACGCGTAGAGTTCGAAGTCTGGTGCCCCAAGGCCTCCCTGTGCTAGTGGCAGCGTCAGGACCTCCCATGAGATGAGTGGTTGTTTACCTGCCCAGACGTGGGATATAAGAAGGGACCGCAGTTGCTTAAAGGCCTGTGTAAGAGGGAGGGGAATGTTGGCAAACAGGTACAGGAACTTGGGCAAAATTATCATTTTAGCAATCGCTATCCTACCGGCTAAAGATAGCGGCAGTTTGGCCCAGATGGCAATTTTGCTTTCAAGCCAAGTGATAAGCCGACCGTAGTTCATGCGCCAGATCTCCTGTAGCTCTCTGGAGAGCCATATCCCCAGATATTTGAACGCTCCATTCGCCCAGCTGAGTGGAAAATCCAGCTCTAGCTCAATTGGGGCCCGTGTTAGGGCGAGGAGCATCGATTTGGACCAGTTAATCTGGATGCCCGACATGCCTCCGAATAGGAGAATTTCGCGCAGCACTGGATTGAGGTTTGTTTCGGGCTCGCGTATGTATAGTGTGAGGTCGTCAGCATACATCGATATTATCAGTCCTCTGTCTGATAGGCCCAGCCCCCTGGCTGTGTGATGTTGGCGCATTCTGGCCACAAGGGGTTCCATCGCTATAGCGAATAATAGAGGGGAAAGAGGGCATCCCTGTCTGGTGCCACGTGAGATGCGGAACGGGTCAGTTATCAGGTCGTTAACTTTGAGCCTGGCAACGCGCCTTCCACCTCAATTGCACATCACCCACATTTTCCCTTTCTTAATGACAGAGGTTCCATAGAACGGGCACGCACTATGGGCATTTCCAAATTGGGAGACCTATACCCGCTGGATACCTTTTAGAGCAGCCACAACAACAGGAAGACACCCAGATACCAATCCTGAATTTGTTTTTATATATTTCCAGCTCCGAGCCACCTGCAAGACAATGCACTCTACTTTCCCAGCCCCCCCCCCAGCTATAATGAAGCCACTAGAGCACTTATTAGCGACACCGTCGCCTCGTAGACTAATCACTAGATTATATAATCTCACGCAAACAAACACCCCATGGGATGCCCCCAGGGCGCTCGAACACTGGAGAGCCGACCTGGAAGACTTACCTACAGATGAGCAATGGTCATTTTGCTGCTCACAGCTAAAATACTTATCCCGAACTATAAACTTAGACTCATTCACTTCAAATTCATACATAGGATGTATCGTACTCCCATGCAACTACACAAACTGGGGCTGCGTCCGGATTCGCGCTGCTGGAAATGTAAACGTGAAGCAGCTGCCTTTCTACATGTAGCATGGAGTTGCCCACTCATAGCCGACTATTAGAAAGGGGTCTACGATACCATACAAGCTATCACAGGAGTGTTGCTGGAATGTACCCCTGTGGTGGCACTGCTGGGCTATGTGGGGGAACTCCCGCCTGAGAAGCGCAGTTTGGTGGCCATGATGCTAGTACTTGCAAAGCGTAGGCTGGCCATCCACTGGGGTGCCCCTAGGGCTCCCCGGATTGCTGCTTGGGTGAAAGATATTGCTTACGGTCAGGAGCAGCTTGCGGCATTCTGGGACCTTATGCCCACAGCATCCCGCCCGAGAGACATATGGGAGCCTTTCACTACCTGGCTCAGAGGCCAAGTTGCTGACCCCCTTGATGGTTCTAGCCCGGCACCAGTTATCTCCCTGTCAAGATCGACCCAATAATCGCCTTCACACTTGCCACTATCCAAGACTGTCCCTCACATATATGGGTCTGCCCAATTTAAAACATGAGAGAAAGTTCATCATAGATATCCTCCCATTTCTCATTTCCGAAGTCTGGGTTAATGTGTTTGATTGGCCTAAAGCTGGCACTTCTATGTCTCAGTCTATACAAGTATGGGAAGCAAGATATAGGTCATAACTGTTAAATCTTCTT
Source organism: Calotriton arnoldi (assembly GCA_963921515.1). Taxonomy (NCBI): domain Eukaryota; kingdom Metazoa; phylum Chordata; class Amphibia; order Caudata; family Salamandridae; genus Calotriton; species Calotriton arnoldi. The sequence continues at coordinate 176,863 of CAWUFW010003496.1, forward strand.
GTTTTATTCTGCTTATTCTTTTCTTTAAAAAGTACAGGGCGCAATGGAGCAATGTATTTAATTTCTATATGATATTGTTACTTCATGATTATTATAATGCTGTCAGCTGAAACAATACTGTGAAGTGTTAACATCTAAATGTGCTTATGTTATATATATGCCTGAACAAAACTTAATAAAAAAATAAAAAAACTTTGAGCTTGGCAGTTGGGTTAGTGTAAAGCAAGTGGATGAGCTTCAAAAGGTTTGGGCTTATGCCAATCCTGGGGAGCATAGTAAAGAGGAACGGTCACTCAAGGGAGTCGAATGCCTTAGTGGCATCTAAAAACACAGAGCGCTGGAAGGTTCGGGTCTTGTTGAGGGAGGATTGAGAAGAAGGTGCGCAGGTTGTGCGAGGTGGATCTGCCCGGTATAAAACCGGATTGGTCCGGTCTTGCGACGAGGGGGAGAAGTGGCTGTAATCTGTTGGCTATCAGTTTGGCCCGTATCTTCGCGTCTATGTTAATAAGAGAAAGCGGGCGATAAGAATCGCATTTATTCGCTGGTTTATCCGGCTTTAAAATTGTCACTATCATGGCCTCGCGCATCGTTGGGGGAAGGTGGCCTATTTTAAGGGATTCCTGATACACCGCCAGCAAGTGGGGGGCAAGTTCAGCGGCATATGCTTTATAGAATGATGCTGGTAGGCTGTCCAGTCCTGGTGCCTTGTCACCAGGCAAACTGTTAATAACCTGGGTGATGTCTTCCGTTGTAAATGGCACGTCAAGATATTCGTGGTGAGAGTTCCTTAACCATACCAACTCGATGGAGTCTAGGTAGGTTTGCAGCTCCGTGTTTGGGCAGTCCTGTGTTGCGGTATAAAGGGACTTGTAGAACCTCCTCAATCTGTCTAGGGTGGCAGATTGCCCACGGGTCAGACTGGAGTCATCGTCTAGTAGCTCAGTGATATAAGAGTAAGTACGTTGTTGTTTGAGTGTACACGCTAAGGCTCTACCAGGGCGATCACCCTCCCCGTAGCTGCAAACTCTGGCATGTTTACCTAGGAAATTTGTTTCACGGATTGCTTCGACATCATATTCGGAAATTTTTTCGCTGATAGTGGCTAGGTGCACCTGCAGACCCGTTTGAAAGTATATAGTGTCTCCGCTTGGTGTATTTCCCTCTCTATCCTCTCCAGGGTGGATCTGATAGATTTTAATATCCCAGATTGTTTAGCTATGCAGGTGCCACGCGCGACTGTTTTAAAGGCTTCCCACAGCGTGGAAGGGGAATCGACAGACTTCATTTATGGCGAAGTATTGCAAGAGCTCCTCGCGCACCTCCTCTCTAAATGCAGTGTCGCGTAGTGCGTGTGGTGGCAGGTGCCAGCTGAACGCACGCGGCGCAGTCAGTGGTGTGCGCGGTGTATGTTTGATGCTGGTGGTACAGGATGCTATATCCTGTGAGACTAACCAGTAGTCGAGCCTGGACCATGCGTTGTGGCAAGAGGAGATGTACGTGCCCTCTCGTACGCCTGGGTGCCAGGAGCGCCATATATCTATTAGCCCGTATCCCTGAGTTATGGAATTGAGCACGCCGGTAGCTTTAGGGTGTAGTTGCCAGGAGATCCCCGCTCGATCCAAGGAGTCCTGCATGACAGCATTAAAGTCACCCCCCCAAACAATTGTGTCCTTCCCCAGTAATGTGATCTTTGACCATATAGTTTCAAATAGAGCAGGGTCGTCAGTGATAGGGCCGTATACAGCAGCTAAGGTCATTGGAGTTGTGTGCAGTGTACCTTTTAGCAGTATGTAGCGGCCTTCAGGGTCAGCATACGAGTCGATGGTAGTCCAGCCTATGTTGCGACGGAGAAGGATTGCAGTACCACGGGCATAGTTGGAATACGCTGCTCAGTGGATCTCCCCCCAGTATCTATTATGTAGCTTAGGGTCGGTAGCACGCATGAGGTGCGTTTCTTGTGTCTGATCAGATAGGCGTGTTAGTCTCGCCTTTCTGGGATTGTTCAAACCACGTATATTCCATGTTAAAAACGAGACCTCTGTCATTTGGTGTGGTCTGCAATATAGCGCAAGTACCTCGGGCGTGCCGTTATTGGTGTGTTAACTGAACAGAATGCAGCACCGTTGTATAAGCTTATCTGTCGCGCATCGCAGTCAGGGATGTGTCTCAGTGTGCATAGTAAAAAGGATAAAGTTAGTCACCATGCAGTGGCTTCAAACTTACAACTCAACTTACATAATACCCTACCCACCCCTCCACCGACTCCAACCCCCCAATTAGGTTGAGATTCCCCTACCTCCCCCCTCCTGTACATACCTTGACAAAGAACAAACCGTGTAAACCCTGGGAGAGCTCCCTGTGGGGGCATGGGTTACCGGCGAACTGCCCTGCGCAAGAAGCAGGGTGGCCGGATTAACTAATCATCACGGGGGCATATATTGACAATTAACAGAGAGCAATAAGTGTACATGTCTTTGGGCTTGGGCAGCCAGCCCATGGCAGAAAGGCAGCAGTTGGGATGGTTAACATAAGGTGTAACGGCATATGTCCACCAAGAGTGTCCCTGTGATTAATCATTGTCGCCGAGTCTGTCTGCCGCTTCAGTTTGTTTAGATGTGCGGGGCGATAGCCGCCCAGGGCAGTTATGTTTGGCGAACTTGAGCGCGGACTTGGCGTCGGTGAAGAAATGTGCTTGACCGTCATGTGAGATTTTCAGCTTCGCCGGGTAGAGCATTGCATACGGAATTTCAGCGCGTTGTAGTAGGCATTTCGCGGGGAGAAATTCTTTCCGTGCAGCTTGGACCATGGGAGTGAAGTCCAGGAATATGGATATATTATTGCCTTGGTGGTTGATAGGGCTGTGTTCTCTAGCTGCTTTTAATATCGAGTCTCTGTCGCGGTAGTTTAATAAGTGCGCTATTATGGGTCTGGGTGTACCGCCGACGGGCGGTTTGGGACCAAGCGATCGATGCGCACGTTGTACCACAAATACTGCAGAGTGTGCAGTCGGGAAGAGTTCACGTAGCAAAGCCTCGACATATGGTTCCATTTTTGGAATAGCCGTGGTTTCTGGAATGCCAGCGATGCGTAGGTTATTGCACCTAGAGCGCGCTTCCAAATCCTCGTTTTTCGCTTTGATCACCGTGAGGACTCTTTCCATGTTAAGGAGGTGTTCTTTAGAGTCCACTTGATACTCATGTGCCTCCGCCGCGCGATTCTCAAGGGCGTCTAGCCTGGACTCATGAGTGTTCACTTGGTTCTTTACCATGTCTAGTCCGGAAGCAAGAGCATCAAGTTTGGTGTCCATAGAGTGAAGGTTGGTCCGGACCTCCAGCATAATAGTATGCAGGTCTTCGTCTTGTTTATCACCAACTGGGGCAGGTTCCGTTACAGAGTTCGTGTCACCTGTGCGAGTGTGTCGTTTATTTTCAAATGGCAGCTTGGACTGCTTGGGGTCATTTTTCCCCATGGTGTAAGATGAAAGAGTCGCTGGGGCAGGATGGAGTGATCTGCTCACTCTATTGTGCTGTCGCAGCCACAGGGTGCTGTTTCTACAGGAGGAGGCGTGTATTGGACTGCTGGCTCAACGCAGTGGCTAGCTTGTTACGGGCTTGAGAGCGTCAGAGGGGTCAAGACAAGGCGGCTGAAGTCCAGCCAGGTAAAGGTGCACGTGCGCGCAGCAGCCCTAGTGACAACAGGGGAGGAGGCCACCCGGGACTACTGCACCCCGCCCCACCACGGCGTTCCTCCAGCGCTCGCTCAACTCCCTCCAGGGCCGCGCCCCAGAGCCCACAGAGCCCCGATCGCGCCCAAAGCACACGGATGACTCATAACACCCGGGGAGCGCCACAATGAGACACCCTCAAGCAGTGGAGGCCCCGCCCACCAGCACTCGGAACCAAGGAAATTGGGCCACAAGGCCTACCCACGTGGCCGTAGATAGTCTCAGCCAGGCCTGCCGTCACAGCTTACAGGATCAGGCACCGTTGGGAGGTGCGCACGTCTTTCCTCAAGCCACAGCAGTAGCCGTCTCTACCGCGGTCACCCGCGCGACCCCACCTCCACTGGGGTCAGCTGCAGTAAGGTAGGTGAGCGGGGTCACGCTGTTGTCGCCCAGAGTGCACTGCCTGGTCCTCCGTCCTCGGGGAGCAGCCAGGAGCCCAGCGGGGCCGATCGCGGATCACAACTCCCTCCCGGATTACAGCCCGGCCAGGCAGCTCGTTTTTTGGCCACGCAGTGTCGCTAGCCCACTCGGCGTCCTCCGGTCGTCCACTGCTGGTCGGCGAAGGAGAGGTCCGGCTGGGAGACGGCAGTGGCAGCACGCGGCGCAGTGAGATGGGCGAGCGCCGGAATAGAGAGCGCCGTTAGAGGTGCCGCAGCCGCTGATCGGCCTCACCACACGCCGCCTCCACGTTACCAAGTTCGTATCGGCCATTCCAAGCCACAGGTCGACCCGGGGAACAGATGGTCGTGTTCCCCGTAATGTGCTGAAGCAAGCTCTTTATAGCAGGATACGCAGGCACCCCGTTTTATCGAGGATTATGTAGGATAACGAGCCCGGCCGGCAGAGCCCCTTTAGCAGGCGGCCATCTTGCTGCTCGGCCAAGCCACGCACCCCAAAAATAGAAAGCACTTTTAATTGTGTTGTAGGGCTGCCTGAATGATCCATGACTAATAATTAAAGGGAACAAAGACAGTGAAGTCACATTACAAATGAATACATACTTTATTTATAACCCTAGTTAGTGTCAAGATAAGGTTTTTGCAGGCTCTTTAAACACATGGCTGGCATTTTCCTTTTGGCAACCCTACTTTATATTCCTTTTCATGAAATGCGTTCTCACACTACGGCAGTAAATGTAAAATACAATGTAAGGAATAGGCAAAGTGGGGGGCCAGGGGGTACTGGAACCAGAAAAAAAACAGCCTTGGTAACCAGTTTACAAAGGTATGTAAAAATGCAAATAGTCTTTAAAGACCTGTGAAAAACTCGGGCGTGCCGGAGATAAGACACCAAACACTGCCCAGCCGAGCTCACAGCTGCAGCAGCCTCGGCTGAGAGACAACGGGGGGGGCTGAAGCCTATTCAGCCCAATGGGCGTTGCGCGCCTGTTTGCAACCCATCTCTAGTCTACAGCATAGTACTGAAATACTTTCATGTAATGTTTTAATCATACCAAACAGGTATACCCTGCGTGCACCCCTAGTGTTTGAAAATGTGGTCACAAGAAGCTTGTAATCTCAGTTACCCATTAGCATAAGGAAAAAACACATGTAGGGTTACAGTAGATAAAACCAGTTTTAAACATTCTATTCTGGAGTCGGCGCCTGCTCGGTTTTGGCGAGGACTAAGGAGGCGGCAGCGGGCAAGCAGGATTCCTACTTGCCTTCAGAGATAATAGGTACGCCCTACGCCCCAACAGCCCAGCGCCACGGCACCCAGAGTAGCCCAAACCTACTCCGCCCACCACGCCGGTCTTAGAACGTTTTCAGCTTGCCACACTGTATTTGAACCACATGGGCGGTGGAACTAGCAGTCTGACTAGGTTCTTGGGGCTTGCCCGCTGCAAACAGAAGCGGCCGGCTTTAGGTCGGTGCAGCTTGTTGGTGACGGGCAGCCCCCTGCTCAGCTACCGTTTCGGCGGCCTCAGACATTTCGCCCCTCCTCATAGCCTCATTCTAGTGCCACAGGCGTACTCAAATTAATAGTACCAGGACAAGCGTCAGTGTGCCGCTTGGACATCTAGCACTGCCCGGTGACTACACTTTATTCTCACTGGGTTCCACTAGTCAGATATAGTGGAACAAAAATAGAAGCTAACGGCCGCAATCAGGACTCAAGTGGATATCCTTTAGAGATCCAGGTCATGAGGAAACAAAGATATAATATAATCGTGCTCTCGCACCCCCCACTACTATTATCAACGGTTATTGAAGAGGGGGCATGGCAGCACTCGGAACCAATCTCAGCATTAAACAACAAGTCTAAAATAAGCCAGGGAAGCTACAGAGGTAGCTATAAAGACAATAAATCGACACGTCCAAAGAAGAGGCGGAACAGCAAAGGAAAGTAGTATCGCTCCTCTTCCTTCCCTGGATGTCAGACATACTCCAAGCTTTCTGGGGCCAAATTAGGAGGCCCTTATCCACCTGACAAATAAACAAAACTTAGTATCCAACTTCTGGTTGCCAGGCAAAAGACCTCTGGACTTCACATTTTCGAACTTAAGTAGGTAAGACTACTTTCAACTAGGAGATCAGGGAAGACCAGGGGCGAACCCTCACTGCTGGCAAAAAGGAAGAAGTCGGGCAAAGAAAAAAGAGAAAATGGCACACCTCATTAAAGAAAATGAAAGAAGCAACATGCAAAGCAAAGACAGATTCCCAAATAAATCAAGTCCCTTAAATAGACCTTTCAAATCAAGCAGAAACAACTGGAAGACAAGGAATAAATGATAATCGCTAAAACACTAAACATGCAGCCTGTCCAAATCAGCCCAAAACTTTCACAAACTTTACCTTTCTAAAAAACACGGGAGCAGTGCTATTTTCCAGCAACAAAAAGCTTACTGGTCTACAAACCCCATTAATCTCTACATCTTCAATTGATCTGGGATTGTTACTCATATCAACAAACCGTAATCTTCAGCAATCTTGTACATTGGTCAAACAGCCAACCTCCATTACAAACCTCATACAAAGCGACAACGAGGAAAGCTGTAACTTGATAAATTCATCAAAACACCCAAGGATGGGAGAGCCTAATCTAGACTTCTTACAAGAAGGCCAACAAGACCCTAATGGGAGCATTCCCTGCTCACAAGTAAACAGCAGAACGCAAGGCTTCCCCTGTCCAAACATGGTCTCGAGGGAGGTCCAATAACTGACAGCGCAGGGAACCTTAACAGCACCCCGAAATCAAGCCCCCGACAGGGAAGTACATGTATCTCACCGACAGTACCCTATGGGCACCAAGAAGAGAAAGACAGTGAGCCACTCTCTCACCTAAAAACACAAGAAAGGGATGAAATCCTTGCAGCTTACACTCAGGTCCCGAACGAGGCACCTCGCATACTGCAGCAGCCTAACCCTGAACACAACCTGGACGAGAGGAAAGTCAATGTAAGTGGAGAACAAAATACTCCCTTATCGCATGGGCATGCCTCGAATATGGTCCAGCTATCTGCAGAAGCTCTGCAGCTGCAGTCAAATAAGATGGATATCCAACTCTCGTTACTGAACACTATGGCAATTTACGTAGCAGGGATCGACGGCAAACTTGAAGAGTTGAACTCCCTAATAAAAAGGGTACAGGATGACACCGCCTTCTCTGAAATAAAGTGTCCCTGCACAAAAATTGTTGATAAGCTGGCAACTGTGCCCATAATGTTAAACGATCTACTACTTAGTCTCAAACAAAATACACTGACCCAATGCGAAAACCAACTAGGGACGACAACACAAAGGATAATAAAACTAGTGGTCTCTCAAGCCCTGCTTTACTTGTAGGAGACACCAGCAGACCCAATAACAACTTACATCAACCTTTACTTTACTGTATTTAACAAGCTAGGAATCCATGAGGGTTTCGTCAATCGCTCCGTCAGAATATAACAAGAGAGCACCAAGGGAAACTCAATCTACACCATGGCAGCCAGTGCCTGAAATCCCTCACATAGGGCCAGGTGGTCCAGAAACCAAAGGAAAACACGTAATACAGACAAGCACAAAAAAAAGAATAGGGCGGAACAAAAACAAATTTTCAACAAAAAAAAAATCAGTAGGCCAAGTGCAACTCTATCCTCTCTTTGATTTAACAACAAGTTCGGTGGAAACAGCGGTGCAAACCGCAACTGTGATCATTCAGGGGGATGACCAAACAGCAGGACAGCCTCACTCAGACCTGCATTACCCTGGGCCTGGCAACCAGCTTGCTGAGCCCAGCCAAATTTCACCAACGGCAAGCATACAGGGAGAACTTCGAGAAAAATCACAGGTGTCAAGTATTATTTCTAAGAAGTCTACGACAACACAAACAGTGGCACTAGAGGAACACACTGTCAACTTCGATGGACAGTTTCTCCAATTACAACCTGACAAACCGCAACAGCATATCAGAACAGTTACCCCCCACGAGAATTGGAAATAACATTTCACAGACCAATAGCACAATTAAAATCGACAAGCCACCAACTATCACTTTAATTGCGGGCTCAGTTCCGATACACTATCAGTATCCAGCCAAATACACTTCCCAAGGGCCCTAAGGAAACTATCACGTCCACCGTGACTTCGCAAGAAGGCGCCCCAAGTATCTTTGTACACAACACAGTTCGATCTGATCTCGAAAATTTCCAGACCACTTCAGAAGATTACCTGGACAACACCTCATTACTAATTCTGATTCTAGAGTATATCTCCAGAGGTAGACATGATGTTCTAAATCAGGGAACCATTCTTAGACTACTGGCAGCCACTCTAAGACTAAGCAACTTAACATCCAAAGATCTTGTGGCTATACAGTTTGAAAGTTCCGACATAGCACCTGGTGGCGAAATAACTAAGACCATATGGACCACATTCTGACATTACGAAAAGAATTCTCGCAGAAGGTCCAGTTCTCAAAAAATGGGTAATAAAGGTTATCCCTCGTCAAATGATAGGATACCCCTTGGCCCTTGCCCTTCCCCCCCCTCCCCCAAGGCCAAAAAGCGAAACCAGATCTGCAGTAAGTAGAAACCACCTCAGTGCTCCAGGGTGCAAAGGATTCCACGGAAAAAAATTACCTATTTTATAGATCTCATGGGGAGACAGAGCAAGCCGCCCGTGAAAGACCACAAGGTGGTACAGGAGACAGTCAGAACAGTTAGAATCTCTCAAACACCACCATGACCATACACAGCACAGATCCAACAAGCTGGATTTAACCCCAGACCACTTCACATGTGCTCTTGGAAAATGAACGGCCTTGAATACAAAACTAACTGATCCGGAGCTGTATAATTATCTGTTGCCCTTTGATATTGGTTTTCTCCAGGAAACCTGGTTGGCAAGCCAGTCTATATTCAAGGCTACATGAGCTTTTTTACTCCAGCTGTAAAACAGGCAAAACATGGGAACCCCTCAGGAGGGTTGGCAAACTACATTTCGATACCCAGCGTAGCCTCGGCCACAGCCGTAGACATTAAAGCCACAGGAATTAATGCAATGTACCATCAATATTAAAGGTGCTGCCACAGACGTAATATTTATTAATATCTACATTCATCCCAAAAACAAATCTAAAGACAGTAAAAAGGTTGTACAAGAATTAACGAGGTTAATGAAGGAGGAAAACTTGACCCACTTTGTTATGTCAGGGGACTTTAACCTACACTTCTTGGGCATCTCTGTAGGCGACTTAGCAATAGCCCAATCTGCACTTTGGGAAATACTCGATCAGGGCATCAATATATCCAGGCACCAAACGAAAATTGAGAGTTGACTACTGGAAGATCTTGAACATTTAAGCCTTAGCGCCCTGAATGGTAGGTTTCAAACAGATAATCCTCAGACTGCCACATTCCACTCAATTAAAACCAGTACTTGCTTAGACTCCACTTTTGCATCCTTGGCCATATTTCAACACATTCGTTCATTTCAAATTTCAGACATATCCGGCTGCAACCATCTTCCACAAAAAGTTACTCTCCCCATGCATTACTACCCCTACCCATATAAGTGAGACAACTGATAAAAACTACTCCACAAATTGCAAACTTATTAAGAGTACACCAATCGTGCTTACTCAATTGCATGCAACTGTAAGGGACATACTCCAAGACATCCTAGGTAAAGCAATTACTGCGGTCAATATATGGGTAACTCATTGAAACACCATGGTAAAAACACGCTGAAGCAGACAAATCCAAATGTGACACCAAGGTATACAAGGAAAGTCACTAGAGCAACATATGACCCTAGGTTCTGGGAGCACAAAACCGGAATAAATAAAGCCCTTAGAATTCTAAGGAAAAAGCCAGGGGATTCAACAGCTCTCGCAGCATTAAGATCACAAATTAATAAAGAAGCTAAGATGGTAAAGAGACCAGGACAACGAACTATGGGCTAAATTACACACCGATATGAAATATAACAGTACTAGATTTTGGTCTATAGTGAATCAACTTCTCAAACCAGGCAATAGTAGCATTAACTCATATCACGGTGGCGTCATGGACCCACTATCTAAAAAATTATTTCAACGACGAACCCACAGACAACCTCCAGATGGGCACTTGGGATATTTTAACAAATGTACGACACGAGGGACTGCCCGAGGTGGATGCAGACAGCAGTAAAGAGCAAATAGCCAAAGGGCAAAAAGGAGCCCCTGGCCCAAACAGCTTACTGCCATTAAGTGTTTAAAAACAACCCAGATCTCTGGGTAGGAATCTTAGCCCCAGTATTTTCTGAGGTCATAAGTACACAAATTTTCCCCACGTCTTGGAAAGGTTTGATTATATCTCCAATTTTTAAAGGAGGAGACAGATCTCTGCCAGCAAACTATCGTCTTATACCCTGATGGATGTGGACACCAAATACTTTGCCGGAACTGTGTTGGATGAGCTAACGTTATGGGCCTCTTGCAATGCCATCATACAATCCAATCAGACCCGGGTGTCTAAAATCATCTAGCATGAACAGGAACATCTTAGCAATCTCTTTACTTATGGATGCTACCTGTGCCTACAAAACACAGCTATACTTTTGTTATTTGATTTTAAAGCAGCATTTGACTGCGTGGAGCAGGGGACGTTATGGCAAAACCTTTTAAATATATTGATTATGTTGTATAGCAACACTTGGGTTCAAGTCAATTAATCCACTATGTAATGAGCAGCGTCAAAATAAATAAAAAAAAAAAAAATAAATAAAAAAAAACTATGGGTGCTTACACTAATCCACCCAAATAATTCCTCCTTGATGTAAAGTGGTGCACAGCACTCTTTGCACCGAGAAAAGGGCACCTTTCCAGCGCAAAATAACTTTCACTAGAATGTAAATACCCTTGCAAACTTTTGCGCTGTTTGGGTGATTTTGTTTTTCCTCAGTTTCTTAGTAAATGTAGCCCTAAGTTTCTGTTGACATGCTCCACTATGAAATTATAAAAATAAGCTGTCTTTTTTATGCGCAATATTGTGGTAGGAATTTCAACTGTCTACTCACTTTACCAGAGTGATGTAAAGCCCCTAGAGTCAGACTCATCTGACTACCAATTTTAGGTAGGCCCCATCGCCATTTAAGACAATGGGCGTTACCATTTTAGATCATGGAGGTTGCCATCTTTCTCCATTAATGCAGAATCATTATCATGCCAGCCATGTGAGACAGATGTCGTCTGATCTTATCTTTCTAAGAACTGTGAAAGTGTCAGGTCAATCAACTGATGACAGAACACCTGATGCAACATCAGTCTGGGTCAAGTGTCTACTTATCACCATGTGTAGGTCAAATAAGTACAAGTACAGACATATAGTCAAAATTGTGTAGTCTGAATTGACATTCTCTGTCAGAATCCAATATCTGATAAAACTTAGTATATAAAGACTGCAATTTGACCACTAAAGAGGAGAGGTCTTTCACCCAGTTTATCGCAGAAGATTCTGCCACATGACTGTCTCACCTACTGCCGGCACACTTCGAAGATGCTACATCTCGCTCAATGCTGATAAAGCAGAGTCCCAGAGGAAGGCTGCTACTGCAGCATGTTTGTCCTTTGCAGGTAACACTGCCTTGACACCGCCCCGGAGAACGACAGCCCTTGCTGTCAACAAGGTATGTGGTACATCTCTTCTCCCCAAGAAACTCTAAATTGCAAGTTGCTCTGCTTTCCATGCTCTCTTCAACTATAGTGCATAGAATTAGGTTTTCAGGTGTTATGTTTAAATTAACATCTAAAACCCGTTAGAAATTTTCATTTTATTCTTGTTGGCTTTTTGCTGGTTTAGTGATACTACGTGTAGTTGTTTTAAACATACTGAGAAACAGGTTATTCCGGTCATGATAAAGGCTTTTATTTAAGGGTCTACTCTTAGTACAGAGCGAGTGTGTGATTGATACACACACACACACACACACACACACACACACACGCACACACACACACACACACGCACACGCAAAATAGGTTTGTTTCTGTTACTACAGTGTCCCTGATCCCTCATGGAGATCGATAGTTACCTAAAAGCAATAACTACTTCAACAATGAATTGGATAGGGTTCTGCGGGACTACAATAACTGGTCTTTCACAATCGACGCTGGTGCATTGAACTAATTTCACTTGAGTCACACATCGGTGGGAATGCAAACCTTGTAGAACCACCCCAATGTTTATACAAAAGGGGGCCCCTTCAAAGGTGAGGGCCCTGGACAATTGCCCATGCTTTAAAACAAACCCCTCAAGTCCCTTACTTGGTTTGTACCCATTGGCCTCAATGTCTGCTCTTCCACTGGTCTGATGTATTGCTACCATTCTTAACAATGTATATACACTAACAATATTAAGTTACTAAATTTATATTAAAAAAATATTTCAGGTTTGTACCACAGCAGACATATTTTCGACTTTAGTAAATGGTCCTACTCTTTCAAATTGTCCAGCACCCCAAGCTTACGCTTAATTCCCTATTTTTTGCTAGAGTAGCAAGCAAAGAGACTTTCTGAAGCTGAGGTCCTTCCATCCTGCACAGTGGTCAATTCCAGAATGGAATCCTCTTGCCAGTCTGTGAAATCCATGCTGAAGTCATATATAAAGGGATAGTCAGGAGGTCCACGTTGGAGGCATGGTTTACTTTTCATTAGCCATTTAGGACCTTAACTCATGCTTTGACAATTAAATCTTTAGAAAAAAGCGCCATTTAAATCAACTCGGGAGCTGAAACCTAGCCCAGACAAGCAGACTAACATGTCACCTGGTCACATACCTGGTCCCTAAACCTGCAGAGCCGGACTGAACACACCCGGAGCTCCTTTTCCCCCTCAAGGCTAACGCCTTGGCTTCAGATACCAGAGTCACAGATCACCATATGCCAAACCAGAAAATCAACCAATGCTGGGTGTCTTTGAAATGCCAAGCAAAGGAAAACAGTTCCTTATCATTTCGTGGTCTTTCAAATTGAGATACAACGATGCATTTTACATACAGTTTAAAAATAAGTTCATAAAGCTTCCACGAGGTAAGCATGCTAGTCTAAAACCTGTACATTAAATAGTTCTAATTCTTTATGGCCCCCAAAATAAGTCGATGGCAATTTATCCTTAAACCTGCATCTTGGACACGCAAATATTACACGTTTCACAAACGTCTCCGGTGGGGGGGGGGGGGAGAGATCTGAAATGTACACAGGTAGGCTTACATCATCTTGAGTACATTCCGCCTTTTCCGAATGCCTAGGAATAGTCACCTGCGCATCTTAAAGCATGGAACTATACAGAGCGAATGGTAATGTGACGCATTCTCACTTGTACTATTTTTTTTCGTTTCTCAATCGGAATATTTTTCATTTATAAAAACCCCTTCATTTTAGAGGGGTTCCCTCCCCAGCGTCACCCTGAAAACTGGCTTGCACATGCTCATGACAGGAGTACAGCAAGCATTGACAAAGCCAGTAGATCCTACCTTTGCTACTGGGCGCCAACGTATTGTCTTAGTCATCTGTAATGGCAGTATATGGGTAAAAAAAGAAATTAGCTGACACATGCATGCCCGGTGTCCTTTTTTGAATGGTTTGGCATTGCAAACAAGCACTGGTAACGCCCCAACTAAAAAGGATATAGCAGGTGTAGGGCGACATGCTTCAGTATGGGGATTGTGGAGGTGGTAGTGGGGCAGACATGGAAGCGTGGCAAAACAGTAGTGAAGTTACCATAGGAGACTACGGAGAGCCCCATGAGCATTCCACGAAATGCCATCGCTTTAAGAACAGCCCACCCAGCCAATGGGAACTTACAAAAAATAAAAGTCTGCCAATGGGCTGAGCAGGGCTGACCAAAAGCCCACTCTTCTGCATCATGTGCGTGTATTGGTAACAAAGTATCAGGCAGTTGAAGCAGTCTTTAGGCAAAACCTAAAAACAGTCACAAGCATTTTCAGGGTAGGAAATTACTTGCAAGTTTTTGCAAGTTGTCACAAACTTGTATGCTGATGGGTGTACACCAAATTTAGCTAGTGAGCCCACCACAAAAAGGCTGCAAACCAGCCTCTGAGGAGATTTCTTCACATGGAAATTCATAATGGTGGCATTTACTTGTGTGCAATTCCTGTTTTAGAGGACATGCTCACACCAGTCCAAATTTTGTGAATCAGTAAAGTGATTCTTGACTCCTAAATATTTAAGGATCTGTTTCACATGGGTGCACAATGCCTTTGTGAAACAGGCTCAACATGTGTCGGTTTCATACAAAGTCCTGCGGGTGTGAAATAATTTCTTATGCAGACGACACCCAGATGGTCATCTTGTTTTGGCAGGACAATGAAAGTCAAAGAGTGATTTGTGCCTGCATGAGATAAATTTCCATCTGGATGTCCCTCGACTGTCTCCAATTTAATGGGGACAAAACAGAGATCCTTCTGTTTGGCAGAGCTCAGCTCTACTGGACGGATGATTGGTGTAGAACAACCAGGAATCTGGGTATTTTACTAGATGATAAATTATCTATGAAAGACCAGATAACCTTCACCTGCAGCACTTGCTTTGGCATACTGCACCTACTTAGGAAAATCTTTCAGCAGCTCCCTTTCAGCTCCCGGAAGACACTCACCCAGGCATTAATCATTCGCTGCCTGGATTATGGTAATGCCCTAATCCTTGCATCAAATGAATCACTGTTATCCAAATGCAGGCGGTTCAAAACACCACTGCCTGCCTGGTCAACAACTTGCCTCCCCAGACACAGTCAGCCCCCACACTCAGAGCCCTGCATTAGAAAGAGAGCATTGTTAAAATTGCTGCCTGACATACAAATCTTTGGCAGGCTTAGGCCCAAAATATCTACAGGACAGACTCACTCTATACCACCCTGAAAAAAATCTAAGATCCAAAAATCAACTCCTTTTATGTCCCCCAGCAAATTTGAACATCTAAATTTGGCAGACTGGCTTTCTCTTACCTTGCCCCATACCACTGGAACAGGCTCCCGCTGTTTATCGTGCATGCACCAGCTTCTCTGGCTTTAAAAAAACACCTCAAAACCTGATTGTTCTAATCAGCTGCCTCCTTACCTATCTGCTGGTTACAGCGCCGAGATGTCCCTTCGGGGTTGAGTCGTTGCGCTATACCAAGAACCAAATAACTATTTCACTGCCATATTCTTTCTTCTCAAGCCACTCCTTAAATGCTACCATGTCATGCTGGTGTGGTCTCACTGGCAATTACAAATTGCTCTACGCTACGTGAGTTATTTGTTTAAAAATAGATTCCTTTCTTAACATACTTCATTTTACCCACACTGCAAGTTTTAAGGTTTCAAACAGATTTTTGGAGCTACAGTTGGCAATTACAAATTCAACTTTCATTGTACACCTTGCCAAGTTTCATCATTTGCTTTTCCAGACTGTGGTTGCAGTACAAGAGGAAGAAAATATATTTTCTCAATTTTTTAGTAGCAAGTTAGGTTAATATTCAAGCTACTTTAAAACGATTTTAAATCTAGTTTTGCTTATTGTTCCTTAAACTGAAGTTACTCTACTTCACTTTGTTTTTGTCAAATAACACCATAATTTAGAGATCCTAATATCCTCCTCTATGGCTTTGGTTATTGCTTGAAAGAAAAAAATAAATGTTTTATATTCAATAAAAGTATATTGAAGACAAGTAACATTTACAAAATGGCATAACTAAACATGAAAACTGAATGTATAAAGTGTATATAACCTGGATCTCAATGAGATTGTTGCTTCCCCAACTACTTGTCACTAGAAGCGGCAATTAGACTATCGCTACACTACTATCAATACAAATGGACAAGCAATCTCAATACTGTAGCACTCATTCATGTGCATTCACTCTATATCGTGGCAGTCAGGCTCAGAAGGGCACTGTGGTAAAAGGTCCTGGTCTATAAATGGTATATGGAAGGTACATCTGTGCCAAAAGAAGGGCTGCCTCTCATTGGAGTACAGTCCTGCATTACAAGGAGCCATGCACCTTGCAGGCAGACACAACCTTGTGTGCACCCTTGAGAAGGATACTTCAGTAATGTCAACTGGGGCAGAATGCTGCTGGAACAGACTTGGTCTTTTGTCTTTCACAGTCAAAAGAAAACAGCACTTAATTTATGTTACAAGAAAACAAATATTTGCTGTAGCAAATGTTATATTTATTGTTAGATGAAAGGCTTGCAACATTGTCGTGGGAATGCTAGTTATTGACATCGGCTACCCTTCCTATTTGATTATATTATAACCCTCCTCTCTTTAGAGCCCAAGTCCACATCAAACTATCACAATTTTCAAACAGTATGTTAAAGCTGTCATGAAAAAAGGAGGTTGGCGTTGCCTTCTGCTTAGGAATACAAAAACAAGAATGATGTTAGGATTTTCAACATTCCTGCAACATACAAATGTGTCTTCTGGAGGGTTTCCATGCACTAAAGTGTTTTTTCCAGACTTTTTGGGGGTAATTTGCCACCTTCCCTTGCCTAATGGATGTGCCTGCCGTAGGCTTGGAGGCAGCAGAGTGATGACCTTTGATGGCCCTGGCAACACACAGAATCATGTAATAGAATTTGGCTTCTCAGTTCATTTGTTTCTCTATGTAGGCTTCCATTCTTCAGCCTACATCAGACCTATTCGACAAATATATTGATCTGGCATTCAAAACAATTAATTGTTTTTGCTCTTCTGTGAGCAAGGGTCTTCAACACCTCAAAAGTGGGGTAGATCACATGCAAGATCCCTGTCCCTTCTCGTCCTTCAAACATATATTGGCTTTGGATTTAGACGCTCCATGTAACCCCTTAGCGAACTGTTGATTATCTAGTCTTCGTCCTCGAAGCAATGCAAGATTATGTAACTAGTCCAACCCAGCCTTCACTTGTGACAAATTTTAGAGTACAACAGTCCTTGTCAGATTAACCAAAATCAATGCCAAGGGTTTAAATAGAACTACCCTAAACTTACAGCTAGTGCTTAGAGTTGCTTCTATGAGAACTTCAGAGGTTTTTTTTATTTTTAGTATCTTACCATAACGAAAGACTGGTTCTCCAAAGTCAAATGCTAGACCTCTTTGATGGCCAATTATACACTGTTGCTAAGAGTAACAGAACTCCCCACCCGCCTAACATTCTGGCAGTAGTGCAACAAGTGCTGTAGTTTTGCACACTTCACTCAGAAAATGTGTTTTTCTACATCTCATTTGGGGTCCCACTGAAATACCACAGCTAAGAAAAGCGGACATAGTTGTGCCCTTGCCAGAGGTAATATTTCATTAAGGTATATGGGATACCATCACGTGTAAGGTTTACCCTTATGAACATGATGTTAAACATCAAATAAGCAGTCTCCCAACTAACCTTACTGATAACACACTAGGGACGTGACACTGTGGACCTGAGCTGAAGAGAGGGCACTGTAGAGGTCGGAGGCCCGGGGAGTCCGTAGGCGGTGGATGAGTGGGAGCATCCCTCGGACACAGACTCAGACAGAGGGACCTTGAGAGTAAGGTGGGGACACGGGCCCAGATCTGACTTACGCAAAGGACCGAGGGAGGGATACGTGATGAAGGCGAATTAGTCAGGGGCTGATGGAGAAAGGGATGCACAGGTGGGCCCCCCCGACCTGCTGGGCAGGGGGCAGGAGTCGGTGGGTGCAGAGTGTGGGTGGGCCAAGAGCACTTTGGGGCCGGCCTGCCCTCCCCCTTCTTGCCTTGGTCTCCCCCTCCGTGTCCTCCCCCCACTTGTCCCCCCCAATGTCCCCCCCCATACCCTATAAAAAGGAGCATGTAATATCCTCGTCTATCATTCCGGCACAAGGGTAATTTGTTGTTCTAGTAGGTAATATGGAATCACCAATAATCTCAAAACATCACCTCTCATTTGGCTCAGTGCAGTTGTTCACAATTCTAGGCCTAGAACCAACTTTCATACATCAATACTAATTGGTTTGCACTGAAAAAGTTGCTCAATTCATAATCTTCTACATTTCGTAGGATATGGCAAAAGTAAGACCAGCTTTACCTGGGTAACAATGACAAGCTGTTAAACTACAAGTGGTCTAGGTATTTCCATTGCAGGTTCATATTTCTCAACATCAACAGGTTGGACTTGATTGGAAGCGGACATCCGCCATCTTAAGAGGTTCCTAAGCAAAGAAAGTTGCTGCAGAGTGTTCGGTCACAGAAAAACCCCATCAGGCCCTGTGCTCCATGCTGCAGTGATTGTTCTCTCTCTACGATGCGCCTTCTATGACTTAATCAGCCCCTGGTTACTCAAAAATATTGAGGCTCCCCTAAATGAGTAAATGTAATTTTTCGGAATTTGGTGGTTTGAAGATGTGGAATAAATGGGCCTGGCTTGAACACCCTAATTTTTGCCAAGCCTTGGCACAATAACTTTCCTGTTCAATATAACCTAACAGTAATAGTATTTGTGATGTCAACATTTTAATTTCTTTGCCTAATATCAAGAGGATCCAATTGTTAAACGCCAAGAAACCAAGCAAAGCACCAAGTCTTTAATTTATTAGTTGTTTTGTATACCGTAAAGCAGCAGTTCTTAACCTGTGGTCCGGTCCGCAGTAGCAGCCGCTACTGAACTGGGTGGGAGGGGGGGGAGGGGTGGAATAAAATAAAAATATTTACATGGGTGCCGCTGGCTGCCGCCGCCTCTCCTCCGATGTCTTTCTCCGCGCCGCAACAGGAAGCACACAGCCTTCCAGAATACCCTGGCCAATCACAACGCTGCAATGCAGCGTTGAGATTGGTCAGAGTGCTGTGGTTCGGCACTCAGACGGGGAGGCTGTGGATGTTCCCTACCAGGCCGTGTAATGCAGCCTGGTGGGAACATGCAAAGCGTGCAGGACTGATTGGCCGGCCCAAGAGGGCCTGTGAATGCATGTGAAGTGCAAAAGAGTGCTTGGGTAGAGGAAAGAACCCAGACTGAGCCCTACATTGTATGCATGTAGACACTAAGATGTATAGTGCTCAGTTGGGCTAGTAGAAGTCTGTGCCTATAGTCTCCACTCTGTTTGCATGTCCTTCTGCACTGCTATGCTGATTTCCCACCTCCATCTGGTGCACATTATTAAGTCAAATTAGTCTGTCTGATCTTGACTACACCGTGAATAAAAAGGAAGGATCTTTGGTTGCACTGAGCTAGGACTCAAACCAGTACCAGCAACTCAACTTGGGACCTGACCATTCTAACATGAACACAGAAATCGCCAAAAGGCAAAAAACGGGCCTAAGCACCTTCTTTAGAGCCATTGAGCTGTTCACTTCTCCCCACATCCTGTGTTTTGTATTGCTAAAAACAAATTACCTGTTAAGCAAGGCAGACAAGGTGGAAGTTTCACGAGAAACTGGTTCCCTTCGAGATCTGCAATACAAAGAAAAATGTATTCGTCCTGATATTGCCCCCACCCCACCCCCCCCCCCCGGTTCCTCCCCATTCCATATTTAGAGTTTCTGACCATGAGCTAGATTCCACAGTGATGAGCAACCACTGCCAGAGAAGTCCTGTCCTTCTAGTCCAATATCAATCCTCCTGAGACCAGAGGACCGAACTCTGCAACTGGGACAAGTCAACATTTGCTTTCAGCCTAAAAAAAGCATCCAAAGAGCTTGCATCATCCACAAAGACTGCTCCAGCACGGGAGGCTCTAACGTATGCATGGATAAATTATTCAGCACAGCACTGCCCGTCCCTGGCATCCTCTGCAGAAAATATGATTAAGATTCTAAGCCTGTTGTCCCTGCACACACTATCCTCAGGTCAATAGGATTGTGGGCGTGGGAGCTTCAAAATGACCAACTGCCACGCTGGAATATTATGTTAAAATACATTATACGACATGCTGGGCACATGACAATGGCTTAGGTGGTAGTGGAGAGGGATGCGTATTGGTAGGAGCACTAAGTGAGAAAAACACAATATTTTTGTAAAATAACCAACATTTCTGAGGACTTTCATAACGGAGAGGGAGAGCGATTGTGTGCTTTTTTTGTCTGTGTGTATGTAAAATATTCCTGGTGAAATCTGTCAGACACCTACCATACCCGACTAAAAGCATCTGTTCCCAACTATTTATCAGAAAATGTAATTATTGGGGGGGGATGAAACACCCCCTGAAGAGTTATCAAGTGTGTACGGTTTGTGTAAAGTCAAATATGTACCAGATGACCACATAAAATTACTGAGCATAGTTACCAAATTTTAGGTCTCAACTCTTTTTAAACACTGCTTGGACACTCTGTATGATATTTAATTCATGTGCTATCTGAAATTAGTTATTCCCCACCACGTTAACCTCTAAGAGTAAATCACGCTTACAACTTTGTTACCTCCTGATAGTTAAAGTCTAAAGAGGAGATACTTGTCAGTTCATTGATTTTGCAGTCTTAGCTGGTTCCTGTGTTTCTAAGAACAGCAACAATAGTTTAATGGCCCTTGAATCTCAAAGACCCTGAAGCACTCACTTGGCAGGTGTTGACCAGACTAATGATTTTGGATACATCTTCAGCTTTGAATTAATACATTAAAGAAACTAAATTTACTCCAGTATTGGAACTTTCATAGATTCCCATTGCTTGCATCATTCCCAGTCGTCGAGATGGGAGTCCCCGGTAAATAAAAAATACCATAGAAATAGGTACCAAAAAAAAAAAGAATAAGGCCTACGCCTCATCTCCTTTTGTAGCATATCCACCTCTTTTTGTAAAAGACCAAATAAAATGAACAGCCAATCAGAACAGCCTCACCCCATAGAACCTTCCTGAGAGAGCCTCAGATGTTCTACCGCACATTGTGCAAGTGAGGCTCTGCTCAGTTTTTCTTCAACTTTTCTTCAAATTCAACTATTTTTGCTTCACTTCAAATTCATCATGTTAGACAAGGAGAAGAAGGCTCTGTTTAAAGCTTGTGCCACCTGCTCCAAAAAGAGACTTTATGTGGAGGACAAACAGACTGTATTTATTGTTTGTATCCTGACCATAAAGCTACTGCCTGCAAGATCTGTCGGACCTTCTCCACCAAGACCTTCCGGGGCTGTGAGGGACGTCTTCTCACTTGGCTTCAAAAACTTAAGTCACGGAAAGATCCTGTTTCCAGTGACAGTGGTGACGCCGCATCTGCTACTTCATCGAGGAGATCACAGAAAAGGGGTAGGTCTTCACCTTCTACTTCTTCAGAACCCCCTTCAAAAGCCTTACAAAAGACCTCGGATAGGTCTGACAGGCGTAGTCCCATCAAATCTCCTCACCGTGGTGTAAAGGAGAGGGAAGGACTTGTTTCTGAAGTAGCACCTGCAAAGAAGAAAAGGCATGTAGCTTCGGCTTCTTCTTCTCCTTCTGAGAAGGCTAAAAAACTTTCAAAAAACCAGCTTCTGTCCCACCTGAGGGAAAAGCTGACAGAAAAGTTCGCTAGTCGACGACGACAACATCGACTCAGTCGACGACGACTTCAAAAACTGTACCGGTGTCTACTTTGGCTCCGTCGACGGGCTCGTCGACTCGAGTTTCCTAGTCTCCACCGGCTTCGTCGGCTTCGACGACGACGCCATGTACACAGGTACCTTTCATTCTGTCGTCGACGTCTACTCTGACGGCGTCCACGTCGACGAGGATGACGACGATGATGATGGTGTCGACGGCAACCACGTCTACGACGACGTCAGCTTCCAGCTTAATCATGACGACGGTCTCGACAATGGTCCCGTCGACGGTGGCCCTCTCCCCGTCAACGGTTCAAACATAGTCGGCGGCGGCTCCGTCGATGACCTAGTCGACGATACAAAATGTGGCAATTTCTATACGGAGACGTCGCATTACTGCAGAAATGACTTCTCCCAGGAAAGTGACAACCCTGTCTCCTGCTCTACTGTTAGAAGAGGAGTTTTCTGAGGACGAGGACGGTCCTTATGGTGATGCAGATAGCCCATCTCAACTGCATGTTAAATATCAAGACTGACTGATGAGTATTACATGGAGCAGCAACATTATGAGCCACAATTGAGGTCTCAGGAGCAATATCAACAGGAGATGGTCTGTTTGCCATCTGCCCTCATTACGGACTTGCAGTTCATGCTTTCTGATTACAGAAAGAGATTTCCTACACAGTCCTCTGTCCAAGAAACAGTGCAAGTGCCTCCAACTCCACTTGCTCTTCCGGTTACACCTCATCCTCCGCCTCAAATTTCATTGCCGGAGTTACCAGAACCACAGCAGGATGTGGTTACTGTCCAGGACGATACATCAGATGATGAACAAGGGACACCGACTATCCCTGACAGGGAATGGGACGATTACATCATTCCGGATCCTGCCTCTCCCGTTCCAGAACCGGCAGATTCCCCTCCTGCTGATATTGGGGGCTTTCATAACCTAATAGAGAGCGCTTCTAAGCGTTTCGATCTGCCCATTCCATCTGTGCAGTCAGAATGTTTTCTATAGGACTTTAAAGAACCATACAGGAAGTCAGTACGCTCTATCCCTATCGTGGGTCACGTCTGGGATGAGGGACTAAAGGTTATGAAGTCGCCGGCCACAGTCATACCTGTGCTTCCTCGTCTGGAAAAAAAGTACAAGGCTCCTGAAGATAGCCCCGCTTGTCTGGTCAGTCAGCCGAAACCAGATTCCGTGATTTCTCAAGCGGCCCAGAGAAAGTCTAAAAATCCGGTGGCCCCTCTTACCACACCACCTGATAAAGAGGGAAGGCGGTTGGATAATGCTGGGAAGAGGTTCTCTTCCATGTCGAGCCTCCTGGTTAGAGCAGCCAATGCCTTGGCAATTCTTGGAAGGTACGATCGCCAGATGTGGTGCGATCTGTCTCCTCATCTAGACAAGCTGCCGGACGAAGCTAAAGCTGAAGCTAAAAAGATCCTCCAGGAGGGAGAGAGAACATCTTCAGAAATAATTGACTGCGCAATGGATATCCGTCCCCTAGCAGGAGCAGCAGTTCTTCGACGCCAAGGCTGGCTTCGTGCCACTTGGTTCCGGCCGGAAGTCCAGAACAGGATCCTAGACCTTCCCTTTGACGGCGCGGCGCTCTTTGAGAAGCACATTGATGATGCGCTGCAAGATATAAAGAAAGACACGGAAACTGCAAAGTCCCTTGGGACTCTATAATATCGCAAGGTCCCTTTCCGTGGAGCAAGAGGGAGAGGATTTTCCTCATACAGAGGCGGATATCAGCAGCAGCGCTATTCCTCTTACTCTCAGCCTTCTCAATCATACAGGCCGCAATATTCTCAACGACAGGGCCAGTCTTCTTTCTCTCGTTCGTCTTCTAGAGGACGGCAAGGGAGCCAGGGGAGAGATTCCTCTAAGCGCCAATAGCGGCTTCCTGGCTCTTCCTACTGTTCCTTTGTCCCCTGTAACACCAGTGGGGGGCTGGATTTCCCAACACTTCCACAACTGGCAACTTATAACATCAGATCGATGGGTTCTCAATATTGTCTTGTCAGGCCATACTCTGGAATTTCAACATCAACCACCATCCAAAGCCCCTCGCGCCACCGAATCCAAGCATCTA
This sequence comes from Calotriton arnoldi, assembly GCA_963921515.1. Classification (NCBI taxonomy): domain Eukaryota; kingdom Metazoa; phylum Chordata; class Amphibia; order Caudata; family Salamandridae; genus Calotriton; species Calotriton arnoldi. Next base: position 200,591 of record CAWUFW010003496.1, read on the forward strand.
CACCTTCTACGTCTAGAAGCACACCAACTACTTCTCAAGGGAGCGATAGAACCGGTCCCTCTATCCCAACGGGGAAAAGGATTCTATTCCCGGATCTTTCTTGTTCAAAAGACCGTAGAAAAATGTCGCCCAATTTTAGACTTGAGGGAGCTAAACACCTATCTCATAAAGCTCTCTTTTCGGATGGTCTCCTTACAGGACATTTTACGGCTCCTCAATCCAGGAGATTACATGGCCACCCTGGACCTCGAGGACGCATACTTTCATGCCCCCATCCACCCTGCCCACAGGACGTTTTTACGCTTTACAGTAGCCAAGAGCCACTTTCAATTCAAGGTCCTGCCTTTCGGACTCAGATCCGCTCCGCGGATTTTCACGAAGGTCCTAGCCCCGGTCGCAACTTCTCAGGAAACAGAAGCTCCAAGTCTTCCCTTACCGGGACGACTGGTTGGTGAAAGCTCCGTCTCATCACGCGGCGGAAAAGGCTATCAGAACATGCACACAGCTCTTCCGTCATCTGGGGCTCCAGCTCAACACGGAAAAATCAGTCCTGTGCCCTTCCAAGTCGGCCAGGTTCTTGGGGGCCATTCTGGACACATCTTGCTGCAAGGCGTTCCCATCAAAAGAAAGGCAAACAAAGCTGATGACCTCTGCTCGTCGGTTGCAAAGAAGAGGGTCACTTTCAGTTCGCCTCTACGAATCCCTTCTGGGGTCAAACTCGTCCTGCATTCCCTTGGTTCCACATTGCAGGTTAAGAATGCGCCCCCTCCAAGAACAACTGGATTTGCAGTGGCGCCAGGCAGAAGGCTCTTTCGAGGACAAGATCACAATAACTCAGCCTATGAAAGAGGCGGCAACGTGGTGGACGGTCAGACGATATTTCTCAGGGTCTCACCTTCAGGGTCACCCCATCTCCTCTAATAACAGACGCCTCACTAGAAGGCTGGGGAGCAGTCTTACAAGACCTTCAGGTAAGCGGCCGTTGGCTGCCCCAACATCGCCTACTCCACATCAATCTGTTGGAACTCAGAGCGATTCGTCTAGCCTTGCAGGCCTTCCTTCCACGGATTCAACGGTCCACTGTCCTGGTCCGTACGGACAACACTACGGCCATGCATTACGTAAACAAGCAGGGAGGTACAAGGTCTCGTCGTCTATCGAAAGAAGCTCAGGAAATTTGGGAATGGGCAATCCAACAGGGGATAGATATCGCTCTCAGCGGAACATCTTCCAGGTGCCCTCAACAAAACAGCGGACACGCTAAGTCGCCTGAAGTCAGTGAGCCACGAGTGGGAATTAGACCAAGACACATTGGAGGAAATTTTCAGTCTCTGGGGCACTCCTCCCATAGATCTCTTTGCCACGCCAGAGAACAAAAAATGCCGACTCTACGCAAGCAGAGATCACCATCCGGGATCATTGGGGAATGCGCTTTCGATGGCCTGGTCAGGCGCCTTTGTTTACGCCTTTCCTCCGATCCCACTAATTCCCAGACTTCTCCGGAAGCTCAAGGCGGAACCCTGCAGAATGATTCTGGTGGCCCAGGCTTGGCCCCGCCAGTTTTGGTTTACGGAGCTTCTCCTGCTCTCCCTGGATCATCCAGTTCATCTGCGCCCAATTCCTTCCCTGCTGATGATGTCCCAGGGCCAAGTGGTACATCCGGATCCGAGCTCTCTTCAGTTATCAGCGTGGCTCCTGAGCACCGAGAATTTCAGAATCTAAATATCTCGGCAGAGTGTAGAGAGGTGCTTGCTCAAGCTCGAGCACCTAGTACAAATAAGACATTGCTTAAAATGGAAGCGTTTCTGCCTGTGGTGCTGGCAAGAGAAAATTCATCCTTACTCTTCTGCTCCTCATCAGATTTTGCCATACATTCTGGGTTTGGCTAAATCAGGTCTTGCTCATTCCTCTATCAAGGTACACCTTGCAGCCATTTCTAGATTCAGACGAACTTCTTCTGGTCCTTCCCTCTGGTTGGCAAGGATTGTAAAGCAATTTCTTAAAGGTCTTTTCAGAGTTTTCCCACCAGTTAGGCCTCCACCGCCTCTGTGGCAGCTTAACTTAGTCCTTACTCAACTCATGAGGCCGCCTTTTGAACCAATTCGTAGGGCAGACCTTAAATTCCTCTCATGGAAAGTGGCCCTCCTTCTCGCCTTAACATCTGCCAGAAGGGTGGGTGAACTGCACGCTCTCACTATTCAAGAACCGTTCTTACAGTTTAAAAGAGAGACTGATTCTAAGGACGAATCCCAAATTTATCCAGAAGGTGCCTTCAGACTTTCATTTGAATGAACCAGTGATTCTCAAATCCTTTTTTCCTCAACCCACGACTCCAGCGGAGAGGGCTTTGCACTCTCTGGACGTTCAAAGGTGTCTGAAATTTTATCTTCAACGTACCAAAGATTTCAGAAGGTCAACACAGCTCTTTGTTGCTTTCAGTGCCCCTCGCAAGGGTTTCCCTCTTTCAAAGCAGGGTATTGCTCGATGGATTGCCAGTGTGATCCAATACGGTCACCAAGCGGCTGGTAAGCCCCTGGAGGGGCGTGTTCTGGCGCACTCTACGAGAGCCATGTCTTCTTCTGTTGCTCTCTTCGCCGGAGTGCCGATCAAGGATATTTGCAGAGCAGCGACATGGAGCAGTACCCATACCTTCACAAGGAATTACTGCTTGGACTCCTCCACGCGTGATGACGCTGCAGTGGGTCAGGCAGTCCTGAGGAACCTCTTTCAATAAGTGGTGAGCTTTCCCTTCTAACCCTCCTTCCTTTTATTGGTTATTTGCACATTTTGTATCGCTTGATGTTCACTTGCTATTCTATTGCCAATTCTCGATGGATAATTTGTATCTCTAATGAATGTGATGCATCTCGAAAGTTTTTAGAACAATGTATTATGACACAAAATGTGCGTTCTGACTGCTAGCTATTCTGATACAAGCAATGGGAATCTATGAAAGTTCCAATACTGGAGTAAGAAAACAAGTTACTTACCTGTAACTTTGGTTCTCCAGTATTGGTAACTTTCATAGATTCCCATGCGCCCACCCTCCTCCCCTGGGAAAGCTCAGCCTTCAGCATCTTCTGTTACACAACGGCTACGAAAATCTGAGGCTCTCAGGAAGGTTCTATGGGGTGAGGCGGTTCTGATTGGCTGTTCATTTTATTTGGTCTCTTTTACAAAAAGAGGTGGATATGCTACAAAAGGAGATGAGGCCTAGGCCTTATTCTTTTTTTGTACCTATTTCTATGGTATTTTTTATTTACCGGGGACTCCCATCTCGACGACTGGGAATGATACAAGCAATGGGAATCTATGAAAGTTACCAATACTGGAGAACCAAAGTTGCAGGTAAGTAACTGGTTTTCTTCCTAGGCTAGTCGGTCCTTGTTCCGAGTGTCATACTTCTAAAGTGTTTCCTTAGCAGTTCTTTTATCCTCCTTTAAGATGGGATAACTATGATCTTAAAGAGAATTATATTATTTGCCCTACTCAGGCTTTATTTCATATTATCTTAAGCACAAAGGGTCAGCTTTGATATCCTTCTTAAAACTGGTTCAGCTAAAAGAAGTTTTGTTTTTTTGAAAGCAACAATTTAATTAAAAAAAAGCAAATTCTTTGCTACATTGTTAATCCCACAGTTCAAATTCACTTTGACCAAATAGGCAAGCTGACTGATAAAATTGACATTTCCAGGGTTGTTCAGCAAAGCTGTACCTTAGCTCCAGGTCATATTTAATTTGTTTATGAGCCACCATGATGTATTAAGCACTCTGCTGGTGGATGCCCAGACATTTGAGGGTTTGCTGTTCCGTTATCATGTGTAAATGATGTGGCCTGTTTGGTCAGAATATGCAAATCTTTTCTCACATTGCTGGCAGGCTTTACGTTGTGTTGTAAATATAGGATATCAGTGTTTCCAAATTTCAATACTACTTATTATAATAAAGTCCAGATGGAAATTGAAGTTTTCAAATCAGTAATTGTAGGAGGCTGGATTAGTGCAAGGAGCTTCATTTAAATAAGTGTGCACCATATACTAAGCCAGAGAACCCTTATGGTGGTTTTAGAGAGCTTTCTGAGGTTGTCTAAGATCACTAAGTGGTAGCTGTGGAGAGCAGCCTTCAGGCTTAGTCCAGAAGGAGTGTTAAGCAACTTGTTTTACCAGATCTAATCATGTAGTGTAGGTTAAACGAAAAATAACCACACTGTAGTTATTAAAATATGTCTATTTATTACACAACACTAACACATTGGTATATCTCCTACTCAGAGATATCAACACAAATACACAACAATACTTCAATTGCAAGAGGTAAGCACAATACACAGTGGTCTCCAGGGGGAGACCAAACCATATACTAAGAAAGTGGAATGCGAACTGCGACCAAAATCGGGACTTGGACCAGGAGGCTTAGAATAACTGGGGACACAAGGAACCACACAGGGTAAGTACCTAGGAACCCCAGTGAGCCTGTGTGCAGAGTGGAAAGACAGCCACGTACTCAATAGAAGTCAGCGGGAAAGCGGTGGTTGCAGTTTTGAAGAAGGACCCTCCCCAGTGGACCCTGAAAAAACCCTGTGCAAGATAGAAGGTTGGAGAGTCATCCCACCAGTGGGTATCCCAGGAACCAGGATATCTACACCAGGGAAGGCGGGTGCACAGGTGCAAAGTGATGTCAGAGACCACAATTGAGGACTTCAGTAAAAATGCTGCTGGTGAAGACTGAGCCACAGGCCGGTGGAATCCAAGGGTGGATTATTGAAGAGAAGTACCTGCAAGCAGAGGAGACAGTCTATGCCACTCGGAGGTGACCAGGAGGCATGGAAGACCAATGCCCACTGATGACGGAAGATGCAGGAGTGATGACTGACCTTGTCGCTGCAGCTGTGAGGACCAGGCGACGCTTGGGAAAATCAGGAGCAGTGCACAAGCTGTCCCACGTGTCAAGTCGAGAGTCAGGGGTCGGAGTCTGGCGGGAGCCCCAACAAGACTTGGCAGCTGCAACAGGCGTGGTAAACGATGAAGGAGCAACTTTGGGACCAGAAAGGTCCAAGGGACTCACCAAGTGCAGGAGAGTCCGAGCAAGCCCTGAACAAGCAGGGGTGCCCATTGAAGCAAGAGAAGACCCTCGAGAGGACCCACAGGCCAAAGACACAGGAGTCGCAAGAGGACTTCGAGCAGCTCACCAAAGATGAAGGCCCACGGTGCAGAGGATGCAGCGAGGACGAATATCTTGGCTGGAAGAGATGCTGGAGCTTCTTCTAGATTGAAGATCTCTGGAGTGCAAAGTCAACAAGCCTTGGCAGGGCAAGTCGACGCGGTGCACAGATATAAGAAAACATATCTATCTAAAGTGGTGCTAGCATCAGCTCACACAGGCTGCAATGGCAGGCCTGTAGTCACAGTTTGAGTGGTCTCTTAGGGGAGGCACAATACATGCTGCAGCCCATAGGAGACCCCTGGTATACCTATGCCCTGGGTACCTTGATACCATATACTAGGGATTTACAGGGGTACACTAGTAGTCAATTGTGGAGGTACAGAAGTACTTACCATGACAAATGTAGGGAGGAAGCACAGTGACTGGGGTCCTGATTAGCAGGATCCTAGTCAGACTAGTTAAAAAAAAAACACTGACACCAGAAAAAGTGAGGGTAACCAAGAAAGCAGATCCTACTTTACTACAGTAATTCACAGAAGTGCGGGTCTAGGTTGATTCAATGAGAGCTATGGTAACAGTGGAAATTTGGCTGTTTGTCAGAATTGGCAACCCCCACTTCTATTTTAACTACTGTGATGAATTGTTTTTGGAGATCCACAGTAAATGTTCCTCAATATATCCACACGGTTTAGCATGTACAAACACGACTATTGTTGAATACTAGGTCGTTTTTAACCATCCTAAATTGGATGGGTCAGAATCTCGACCAATCCCTGTGGTATACTCTAATGCAAATATCAGGAAAACCTATAAAACCAGGCAGGAGTTAAATATTTAAATTGTACATTCTTCAAGTTACATTATGCCAGAGGACCTGAGCAAGCATATAGCAGTCTGTATAATTTTTGTAAAGAACTTTTTTTTTTTTTTTTTTACTGAGTTTTATATAGCGCGAACTTGACCCGAAGGTATCTGGTATCAGAGCACTTTACACGAGCATCAGTTGCATTACATGAGGACACATTCATTTTTGTTAGGCACGGGGAGATTAAGTGATTTGCCCAGAATCACAGGATGTTCAGCGTCATTGCCGAGACTCGAACCCGGTTCCCCAGATTCGAGGTCGACCGCCCTAGCTTTTAAGCCAACTCCTCTCCCCAACTTGAATTAGCAAGCTTGAGAATTATATTTAAAGCCTATTATGAGACCGAATTCAATTTTGAGAGAGCAAGAGCCAAAAATGTCTCCCTCGTTCATATCATTTTAGAGTGGATCTCGTGCTACTTAAATACAAAACCATTGCTCGTTAACGAACCTTCCATCATCGGATCAGTTTTCCTATGAAAGTCTTGGATCAGTTTTTCATTTTTACCCTTTTTGTAGGTCACTCAGACTTCCATAAAAAAGAAACATTGCAAAAGTGTTATGCTTCTTAAGAACACTGACCATCCTGCTATCCAGTATGCCGGAACTAAATATGTCAAGTCTTGCACCAGATGCATAAAAGATTTTGCACAAGATATGTACATACGTTGTTTGGATTATCTGTGCTATCTTATGTTTCAGCCTTCTCACAGTACACAATTCTAACTCTAGCTCCTCAAGAAGAATGTTATCTTCAAAGTAGTTTTAGCCGTTTTGGTATGCAGCCTTTCAATGTTTTCTGTTAGGAATGGGAGGGTTGAAACCACCAGCTTTTTAAAGATAGGCTAGGAATTATCGGTCCTATTATGATATAGTTGGGAACTATTTCTAGCGTCAGAGGTGAGAATTGCATGGATTAGGAACGTGCTGCATAACATATGTACTGCATTCATATTTTTTGATGGTATAGGGAACATGAAGAGAGAAGAGGTCCCATCAATGAGATTATGTTGATCAGGTGCTTTGGTGCTCAAAAGAAGGCCATTCATTTGTAGATTTTCTTTTGTAATATTCAGTAGGACACGTCAAGAAGAAAAGGATGTTCTTGAGCCCATTTATTACGTATTCGTTCTCATCTCTGAAGAAAGCAGCTTAGACTTCAGAAATATGATTTTTACAGTGTTTCGTAGGGTTTCGGGATTTTTATTTGAAGGAGTAGATTACCTGGTGGGTTCTCTTGGCCCGAGAGACTCAAGTTCTTTTAATAGGTCTATTGAAAACCATTGTGTGGGCTTATTATTGTTTTACCTTTTTAGTTCCATCGTGGCCAGTTTAGCCAAGAAATTGATCAAGATCAGATTGTAATGTGTAACCATTGCGTCTAGACGAGATTTTTTAAGGATCATTTGGAGCACCATAGAGAGTGCGCATGAGGAAGTAATTCGACCAATCAACAGGTTTATGATTTTTAGCTCTCAATGGTGACTTGTCAGTAAGGCGGCCAAGTAGAGCTCCCTTTTTCATGAGTGGGTGTACAGCTGTACTATTGCTCTGAAAGAAGTTCTGATACAGCTGCATCTTTTTTATTTTCCCCGTCTAGATTAAACTACTCCAAGAAAACTTTGTCAACAGTGGAGATTGCTCTTACAATATTTTCCATTAATTGTTTGAAAAAAAGAGGATCAGGTGGATGAAATATGATTTGGAAGAGATTTTATAGATATTGTACGCAACATCGCCAACCTCCTACTCTTCTCTTCCTGATCAAGGCATATGGCCAAATATTCCAGAGGTTTGAGGTGAAGTACTGGTTGGAATCAGTCTGTTATCTAGGTTTCAATTAAGAAGTCTAGATCATAATTTTGAATCGTCCCTGCAATTTCAGTATTGTGGTCAGTTGTGGATCTACAATTTTGTAGTAGAAGTTTGAGGGAGAATTTTTCAGTTTTAGTGAGGGACAGCCAAAAGCTCTGAACATGCATGGGTTGACGGTACTGGTGTTTCGTGTAAGTCAACTTTTAATGACTAGTTTCTCAGAAGGTGTTTGTAAGGGTTTTGAAGGCTGTATTGGTTGTAGATTTAGGATAAAATTAGTACATTGATGTCTGTGGAAAGTTCTTCTGAGGCTGTATTGGTTTGAGTCTCTATTATTGCGTCTATGTCGGGGTATTTGTAAAGCACACTGCTACTCCAAGGAGTGTCCTGGCGCTAGATGCAGAAGGGTAGCAGTGGGGGAAGGAGGGATTAAGGGCATGAATAGAGCCAAGTTTTCAGTTTTTTCCGGAACAGGGGTGTAGATTCAATGTTTCTCAGGTGGAGGAGTATTTTATTCCAGAGGGATGGTCCAAGGCAGGAGAGAGCCTTACCCCCCCTGTCCTAGCCTTTTTAATCCGGGGGGTGTTGGCTAGCAAAAGATTAGAGGAGCGAAGATTGCTCAGTGGGGCATAGAACGAAATCCTGCGTTTAAGATACCCAGGTCTCATGGACAGGGGCGTGGCAGGGATACACATCTGGACGGTCCCCTGGCTCCCCAGGCGACATCGCCCACAGGGCGTGCATCTCTCCCCGGTCCTGCGTGCCACCATGAAGGTATGGGACAAGGTCCAGGAAAAATGTCAGCTATCTACGGCTATGTCGCCCCTGACCCCCTTCATTGGGAATCCAGACTTCCCCCCCCCCCCGGCTCTCATAGGGAACGCCTATTTGAAATGGCAGGAAGCAAATTGTAAACGTATTGGCTACCTTTTTGATGTGCGGGGCATTATGGACTTCCCCCAATTGGTGACTCATTATGGGATCCCAAAGGAGGCGTACTGGCAGTACTTAGCGTTGCGCCACTGGGTCACACAGCCTCAGATCCGTATACATGCAGGTCGGCTCCTTACAAATTTTGAGATTTGGTACATTACTTGTACCTCAAACAAACGCCTCCTGTCAGATATTTATAACTTTCTCAACAAGGCTAAGAATCAAGTTAAGTCCCCAGCGCAGCGTAGGTGGGAATCAGAGCTGGGTCGGGAATTTTCCCCAAGAGTGGGCGGACATTATCCACAGAGCCCGGGCATCATCGTGCAGCACCTCAGGGAAGGAGATGCTCCTAAAAATTGCGCACTATTGGTATTATACTCCTGCACGTGTCGCCAAGTGGAGGTCCCGCAGCAGCAATCTTTGTTGGCGCGACTGCGGCCAGGAGGGCACACTGTCCCATATTCTATGGCACTGCCCCAAGATTCAGGCATTCTGGGACTCCATATTGCCCTTAGTTGACCACATATACCAGACAGAACTTCCAAGATTCCCCAGCTACATCCTGTTGGGACTTCCTAATCCCCTCACATACCCTCTCCGCTCCTGTAGGGGTAGGGCAATCACTTTAGCGCTGGGAGCAGCTAAACAGGTCCTCCTAGCGAAATGGGGCACGGATGCTATCCCAACAAAGCTAGAATGGCTGCACAGATTGTGGGAGGTGGTTGGGATGGAAAGGATCACTGCGGGGGTCAATCGCACGTTACCCAAGTTTGACAAGACCTGGGGGTCCACTGTGACGTACCTATCCTCCGAGTTCATCGAGCTTACCTGCCCCCGGTACCTAAGGGTCCTGCGGTTCCCCACAACTCCTCCTGCAGACCCCCCCCCCCCTTCGAAGGAAGCTCAGCCCTAGACCCCTACCAGGTCGTACTTTGAGCAGTGGGTGGATTCCTATCTCTCCTGTCTCTCCTATTGACTCTGCTTCACTCTACTCTTATTTGACTCTCCCTTTTGTTTTTCTCTTTGGTTGTTGTTTATGTTCGCATTAATAAAACTTGGAAGTGACTGCAAGGTTCCTCGCCGGCCAGTGGTTGTAGGTGGGAGTATTATCGTTCACAGCATATCCAATAAAAAGATTTAAACCATAAGATACCCAGGTCCCGTCCCATATAGGGCTTTCTGGGTCACGAGCAGAGTCTTAAAGAGGACTCTTTTCCTTACTGGGAGCCAATGGAGACTCCTCAGAAGGTGAGACACATGCGCATTCCGGGGGAGCTCAAAGAAGGTACGGGCTGCTGCATTCTGGACAAGCTGGAGCCTGTCCAGCAGATAACTGGGCATGCCCAGATAGAGGCCATTCCCGAAGTCCAACCGGGATATAATCGGGGCTTGAATCGCCTGTTCTCTGGCAGCTACAGACAAAAAGAATAAAAATTTCCGAAGAAGGTGCAAAAGAGCAAAACAAGTGCCTACTACGGAATTTACTTGGGTGCAGAATAGCAGCTGGTTGTCAAATTTAAACCCCAGATTTTTCACCACCAAGTTGTTAGTAGCGGGGGTGGGAGCATCAGCTGGCCAGAAGAACTGCAGCGGCGTCTCTGCTTCTGTGCCAAAAAAGAGAGGCTCCGTCTTTCCTGCATTACATTTCAACTGATTCGCAGCCAACCACCCGAATACAGCCAGGGCAGGGCTCGTTTTTCCACGTAAACAGTAGCTGCGTGTCATCTGCTTAGGACACAATTTTGGCCCCTAAAGATTCTACCATCGAGGCCAAAGGTGTGAGGTAGATGTTAAACCAGGTCGGACTCCGGGCCAAACCCTGCGAGACACCAACCTTCAGCAAGCAAGATGTGGCGGACTAAGGATGGCACCAGACCTCCTGCCCCCTCCCCTCGAGAAAAGATGCCAGCCATTTCCAGGCCCGACCCCTGATGCCAATCGAGCGGAGCAGAGTAAGGAGAATCTGGTGCGAGACCGTATCGAAGGCGGCCGATAGGTCTAGCAGGACCAGCAGCGCTCTCTCCCCTGCCTCCAGACCCAGCCAGATGGAGTCGACCACCTCCAATAGAGCAGGTTTCGTACTGTGGTTAGGGCGAAAGCCAGACTGGCTAGGAAGATAGCTGCTGGTTCACATGTTTCTCTAGGAGTTTCGAGAAAGCAGGTAGTAGGGAGATAGGCCTATAGTTGAAGGGTCAGAGGGATTTGCCTGGGCCTTTTTTAGCAACAGAATAACCTTTGCTTGTTTCCATTTGGTGGGAACAGTGGCTGACGAGAGGGAGGAGTTTAATAGTGGGTTCATGAGGGGATTTATAGCCTCTGCCCCCAGGACAAGAATGGAGGCGGGGGCAGGGTCCAGCGGAGAACCTGATTTAAGGCATTTTAGGGCACTCAAACCTCCAAGGAGATTGGGTCAAAAAAGTTCAGAGAACATACTTCCGTAGTAGAGGGTAGGTCGTGATCTGATACTTCCTGGTTATTAACCACCTCTGAGGCAGGCCCTGATGTATCATATCCCACCGTAGGTGGTGGGAGGCTAGCCTGGATGGTATCTATTTTTTTCCTGGAAAAATAAGGCCAGCGTCTCACACCAATCCTCGGAGGGCAGTTTCTCATTAGAACCGACTTCTGGCGCAGAAAAGGATTTCACAATTTTGAAAATTTCTCTAGAATGATTGCCTGCCTTTAGAATTTTTGCCTCAAAATAGGCTTTTTTGCTAGTTTAATTTCTTTATAATAGTTCACTAGCTCTACTTTATAGTCTGCTTTGGCTGCTGAACAGTAGTTTACCCTCCATAGCCTCTTTTTACATTTGCATGCCAATTTTGTTTTTTTGAGGGGCGGGGTGAACCAAGGGCTAGGCACTTTTGACCAATGTTATTTTATGCTACTTTCCGGTGCCAGTGATTCGCAAGCAGACTCAATCCAGCCCTCAACCAGGCCCACATCATCATTAATCATGCCAGTCAGAGAGGGTTTCGCAACATCAAGCCTGTTACTTAGCGAGTCCGGTTTGATTTTGCTGAAGGCCCTTACCGTGCTGGGTAAGTTGTTTTCTTTGGAAGAGACATTACTGAGTTTTGGCCGTCTCAACCTGAGCATATAATGGTCAGACCAGACCAAAGGAGGAGGATCAACGTCGAGAGGAATTGAAGTAAATATTTGGTCTAGCGTATGCCCGGCCAGGTGAGTAGGGGCCATAGTAGCAGGCATAAGGCCCATGGCAGCTCTCCGTAAGTGTATGGCTTTCCTTTACATGATCACAATCCATATGTAGATTGAAATCCCCCAGCAGGACGCAGTGTCCGTACCTAAGGGTCAGAGGGGATACCACTTCACAAAGTGCGGATTCAAACCCTCCAGACGTGCCAGGGGTCTGTATATAAGGCCCCCGGATATTGATCGTTTAGGTGAGAGGGTGAACCCTAGTATCTCTGCCTTCTCCAAATTCACGTGGGGCAGCAGGGGCAGAGTGTAGCAGTCCTTAAAGATAATGGCTATCCCTCCACCCTTGCCCCCACTTCTGTCCTTCCGTACAATTTTATATCCCTTCGGGACTGCTGTCCAAATGTCAGGACCCGAGGAGTCAGTGAGCCATGTCCGTTACGAACAGAGCGTCAAAGCCTTCCTTGCATGATATATTTCTGCATGGTATCCAGACAGAATTAGTAGAAAAGATGGCGATAAGGTGAGTCTCGATATTCTTTTTAAGACCCTGAAGAGAGGTAATTAGTTTAAAGAAGAAGAGGCTCTGTTATACCATGATTGGTGAGAGGAATTCCATCATATTTTGCTGCTTTACAGATATCGGGATCATGATCTAATCATGTGGCTGGTTATTAGAGGTTGAGCTTGACATGTCGGAGTTGATTTAGGTGAAATGTGTATCGGTTAGTAAGATCAGACAGCTTTGGGGGGGGGGGGGGTTTGTTTTAAAGATATGCAAATTTCAGTTATGGGGGTTTGTTTCATTGCCAGTAACTCTGGGACGGTAAATCATTGTTGGGATTCCAACTTTATGGTCCCAGACTAGGGAGGTGTAAACTTTCATTGTATTTCCACTTGAGACTTGATGAGTGAGGGGAGATAGTGAAAATAATTAGGATTCAAATAATTGTAGTTCACATATTTTATGTAAATTATTCCTAGGTTTGGTGAAGGCGAGATCACCAAGTTTGTGGAGATTTTTTTGAGAAATTGAGTTATTCCTATTCATTAGCACCACTGGCTCAGGAAAATGGAAACAGTTAAGTTGCTAAGAAAGTTATACACTACTGAACAAAGATCCAACCCTGGATGTAGCAGAGCTCATCCACCAACTCACATCAGAGGGCTTGGAGGAAGGCTTCCTTAGCGAGCCATAGTAAAACAAAAATTACCCAAGGATACCCACAATCGACACCCTCCTAAAAATCCATAAAAACAACCATCCTCCGGGGAGACCGATTGTTTCAGGGTGTGGATCCATTTTGGAGCCCTTGAACAAATTTGACAGTTTTCTGCAACCTTGGGTATCGGAAACTAAATCCTACGTGCGGGATACCATGCACATTATTCAGATGGTGGAAGACCAACCGTTCGACAAGTCTACACAGATCCTTGCGACACTAGATGTCACTTCCTTATACACCAGTATCCCACAGGATCAGGGGATGGACTGTATACGTGAAGTACTGAATAAAAGACCTACTCCCCACTGGATTCCCACAGACTTCCTGGTTAAACTATTGGAAATTGCAATGACCAAAAATTATTTTCTATTCCAAGACTAATACCATTTCCAATGCAAGGGAGTAGCTATGGGGGCAGGATTCGCCCCCAGTCTAGCTAACCTCTTTATGGATAAATACAAAGACACCTACATATACAGTCCTGATAATCCATTTATTGACAATATCACGATGTGAAAAAGCTACATCGATGATGTACTAATGATTTGGACTAGGCCAGAGCGTAGCTTGATTGACTTTCGCATGTGGCAAAATGGAAGAACATTAGACATACAGTTCAGCATGAACTATGAGAAGGAAAGCATCTGCTACTTGGATCTCTCATTGAGAATGCCCTGATTTATACGACTCTATTCAGGAAGCCGACGGAACGAAACACCCTTCTGAAATATAACTCAGACCATCCAAGAAGTTTACGAGACAATTTGCCATATGGACAATTTCTGAGACTTGGGTGCAATTGCTCTTGCAGATCTGACTTCAAGGAAACACTCATCACTAGATTAAAGGACAGAGGTTACCCAAAAGGACTAGTCAATAGAGCTAGAAAGAGGGCCTGGTATTGTCCACGTGAGGCACTACTGGAAGTACAACCTAAGAACACCACCACGGAGAAGCTAGTGTGTGTCACCACCTTTAACACTAGGAGCCAGGAAATCAAACAGATCGTTAAAAAATACTGGAATTTAGTGGCTTCAGAGATCAACACAGTGGAAGACCCCCATCTTCGCTTTCAAAAGGGCAAAAAATGTGAGAGACTATGCGTGTAATTCATATTTGAAAGCTCCCAAACCAGATGACAGAACAATGTTGAGCCTACCACCGCTTATGGGTAATTTCAAGTGTAGCCATTGCAAGGCCTGCAAACTCATGGTTGAAGGCCCCACTTTCTCACATCAGGGTCGTGACTTTCAGTTGCCACACCACACGAACTGTAACAGCTTGAATGTCATATACGCCATCAAGCAATCAATCGGGGGAATTGTAAAGCACGCTACTCACCCGTGAGGGTCTCAAGGCGCTGAGGGGGGTTTTCGCAGCTCCGTTCAGTTGAAGAACCAGGTCTTGAGTGTCTTCCTGAAGCTGTTAAGGGTGGGGGCGTGTCTGATGTCGATCGGGAGCTAGTTCCAGGTCTTGGCCGCGATGTAGGAGAACGCCCTTCCTCCTGTCCTGGCTTTGCAGATGCGCGGGGTTTCGGCGAGGTCAGCGGATTGGAGGTTTCTCTAGGGTACGTGGAAGGAGATCCTCTCGTTGAGGTATTTGGGTCAGGTGTTGTGGAGGCATTTGTAGGCATGGGTGAGTTTCTTGAAGGTGACTTTTCTGTATGGGGAGCCAGTGGAGGCTGCGCAGGTGTTGGGTGATGTGTTCGTGTCGAGAGATGCGATGTTCTGTATGGTCTGGAGTTTGTGGAGCAGAGACTTGTTGATCCCGGCGTAGAGGGCGTTTCTGAAGTCCAGTCTGCTGGTTATGAGTGCGGGTGTGACGGTCTTCCTTGATTCTGGGGGGATCCATTTGAAGGTCTTTAGGAGGATGCGGAGGGTGTTGAAGCAGCTGCAAGCGACGGTGTTAACCTGTCGGGTCATGGAGAGGGAGGAGTAGAGTACGATGCCGAGGTTTCGGGCGTGGTCCGTGGGGGTTGGAGGGCTGCCAAGGGTGGTGGGCCACCAGGTGTTGTCCCATGCGGAGGGGGAGGGTCCGAGAACGAGGACCTTTGTCTTCTCTGAGTTGAGCTTCAGGCAGCTGCCGCTCATCCAGGATGAGACTTCCTTCATTCCTTCCTAGAAGTTGAGTCTGGTGGTGACGGGGTCCTTGGTAAGGGTGAGGATGAGCCGGGTGTCGTCTGCGTAGGATACTATCCTGAGTCCGTGTTGTCCGACGATGGCGGCGAGCGGGGCCATGTAGATGTTGAAGAGCGTGGGGCTCAGCGACGATCCTTGGGGCACTCCGCAGTTGATTTCTATGGGTTCGGAGAGGAAAGGTGGCAGTCTGATTCTTTGTGTTCTGCCGGTGAGGAAGGAGCTGATCCATTCGAGGGCAGTTCCCTGTATGCCAGCGTCATGGAGTCTTGCGATGAGTGTGCTGTGGGAGACCGTGTTGAATTCTGCAGAGAGGTCGAGTAGGATCTGGGCCGCTGTGTGTTCCTGGTCGAGGAGGGAGCGGATTTCGTCTGTGGCGGCGAGTAAGGCAGTCTCGGTGCAGTGATTGCTTCGGTATCTGGATTGGGAGGGGTCGAGGATGGAGTTTTCTTAGATAAATGTTGTTAGCTGGGCATTGACGATCTGCTCTGTGACTTTAGCCGCCTAGGGGAGGAGGGAGATGGGTTGGTAGTTCTTCAGGTCCGTGGGGTCTGCTAACTGCTTCTTGAGCAGGGGTCTGACTTCTGCGCGTTTCCAGTCATCGGGGAAGGTGCCGGTCTTGAAGGTGGTGTTGATGGTGCGTCGTAGTTCGGGCGCGATGGCGGTGGCGGCTCTGTGGTAGATGTGCGTTGGGCAGGGGTCCGTGGGGGCCCCTGAGTGGGTGCCTTTCATGGTCGAGGTGGTGTCCTCGGTGGTGACTAGGGTCCAGGAGGGGACGGTGGGCCGGCTGGTGTTGCTGGAGGGGGAGGTGGTTTCGGCGTCAGGTGCCTGGTCGTTGAAGTGGTTGTAGAGGCCCTTGATTTTCAGGTGGAAGTTGTATCTGAGTTTATCGCAGAGGTCCTGGGAGGGGGTGATGTCTGTGGTTTTGCTGGGGGGCTTGGTGAATTCCTGGATGACGCTGAAGAGTTCCTTTGAGTTGCTGGAGTTGGCGGTGATCTTGTTTCAGATGAAGGTCCTTTTGGTGGATCTGATGCGATGGTGGTATTCCGTTATGGCGTTTTTGTAGGTGGTGCGGTCTTCTAGTGTTTTGCTATTTCTCCATTTCTTCCCGAGACGTCTGCAGGTGCGTCTGGATTCCTGGAGGTCGGTGGTGAACCAGGTGGCTTTTCCTGGGGCGATGTCTGTCTGAGTTGCGTAGGGGTGCGAGTTAGTCTGCGCAGTTAGAGATAAGATGTCCATGTGGAAAGCTATACATCGGTCAGATAACCCAGAAGGTTAAAAGCAGAATCCTGCAGCACTGCAGCAGAATTCGCTGCAAAGTACAAGGGGCCCCCCTGGTTGAACACTTCACCAACATGGGACACCGGGCAGAGAATCTAAAATGGTGGGTGGTAGACAAGATTTGTCCACATCCTAGGGGTAGTGACATTGCATCATCCCTTAACTACAAAGAGTGTAAATGGATACACATTCTGGACACTGTCACCCAAAGGCTAAACGAATCAGAAGAAATCAACAGACAACTGGGTCTGCTTACAAAAACATGACACGCCCCCTCACTAGCCCAGGGTCATCAGGAACATATTAGCTTATGAGAAGAACAGGACCCCACTCCACGGCTACTAGTAGAATATCAGCTTAGGGTGGTGGCCACAATCGTGCCCTCCCATACTCTTGGACAATTCACATACCTACTCTTGGACAAGTTTTATCTATCGAAAAGGTGTCCTTATCCTTCCCTGCCAACCAATCTATGTCCAATCTTTTTTGATCCTTTCAATGCCATATATACTTCATATTGCTGAAGTCTAAAGTATGTGGTTTCTCATTATTTCAACTTAATCCATAACTCATGAATGTAAAATCGCTGATCCATTGGCGTCCCAAAATCCTGGTTGTATATATCTATGCAATATTGTTGATATTGCTGAAGTCTAAATTATGTGGCTTATTTCATTGTTTTAACTCAAATCCATAACTAAAGAATGTAAAATCGCTGATCCATTGGTGTCCATAAATCCGGGTTGTACATATCTATGCAAACATGTAAAAGGGTTTGAAATGCTGAAACAAATGGTTCCTTTCATTATTATGTGGGTTTCAAAAAAACTTAATTCACATCAATTGCCTTGATCATTGCAGTCCACTAAGATAGGAATATCCATTTTACTAAAGGGCGTAACATCTCCTGTCCTTCAATAATCAACGTGAAACCCGACCCCCTCCGCATTTGCATTGCCTCTGAGTAGAATGTTTATGGGTCTCCATGACAACTCGCTACCGTCACCGTGCGTGCAGGCTGCTCTTTGACAAGACCTGTCAAAGACGGCGGCTTTGCGTGACGTGCTGACGGCCACATCTTCAAATACCTCAACCTGATCCGCACGAGAGAGTCATTTCCCAACTGATGCGGACGCAGGTAAGACACACGAGCGAACTGCTACGCATGTTCTCTTAATTTCTCACTGTTGACTAGTTCCGTCTCTTAATTTCAGTACTTGGCAGAATACGATTGACTAATCACAATCTCCAGCTGAATGAGTCAGCTGTTTTCCGACTCAAAGTAAGACGCGCGCTTTCAAAAAAGCGGCGTTTTTGTAAAATACTCATAACCCAGCCGGTTTTAGTCACTTTTCCTTTTCACATTCAGGACCGACTAAATACCTTTCTACTAACGTGACCCCCCAGCTGAACAATTCAGCAGAGATTGAATTGGGAGGTAAAACGCAAACTTGCATGAAACGGCTTATATTGCAGTGACTAATATTAAGCCTGTAGTCTTACAAATGTTGGATCAATATTAATTTCAGATCTCGTTCATAGCAAATGCGGATACCCAGCGGTAGCACATTCCTATCTACCCCTGCATAAAGATAAGATGAATGCATACGCAAAGCGGTGCTTTCTTTCACATCACTGAACCAGACCACATTAAAATGTATTGCGCCTAATCTGGCCACTATGAGGCCACTTTGTATCCTAATTCATTCCCACTCGGATTACAGAATCCTACCATTGAGTGGATTTTCCCCTTGTTTATCACGTGGAATTTAACACCACCATCTGCGGTAGGTCATCCCGACCAACCGTTATAAATATTTCCTTCCTTTTCCTTAAAACACACCTTACTTATTTTATTACTAATTATAGGCTATCCGTATCCACCTCATTGTCCTGAAGAAGACCCGTTGTGACATTGGCTTAACATATGCTCCTGGGTCGAAATGTCGACGCCTCGCAACAATCCATGTCCTACAGTCTCCTCGCCCCAAATTGAAAAAGGACTTAGACCGGGATTTTTTTGAGATCATCTTGTATAGGGACAGATGTCAATTGATTCATACATTTTATAACATCTTCAATCAATCAATCAGGGAATTGTAAGCGCGCTACTCACCGGTGAGGGTTTCAAGGCGCTGGGGGGGGGGGAAAGAGTGTCCGCAGATCTGTTTAGCCGAAGAGCCAGGTCTTGAGGGTCTTCCTGAAGGTGGTCAGGGAGGGGGCGTGTCTGATGTCTGCCGGTAGCTCGTTCCAGGTCTTAGCAGCAATGTGAGAGAAGGATCTTCCGCCTGCTCTGGCTCTGTGGATGCGCGGGGTTTCGGCCAGTGCGAGGTTGGAAGATCAGAGGTTTCTTTTGGGTACGTGGAAGTTGATTCGGTCGTTGAGGTATTTGGGTCCGTTGTTGTGTAGGCATTTGTAGGCGTGAGAGGATTTTGAAAGTGACTCTTTTCTCCACGGGGAGCCAGTGGAGACTTCGTAGGTGTTGGCTGATGTGTTCGTGTCGTGGGATGCCGAGGACGAGTCTGGCGGCAGTGTTCTGTATTGTCTGGAGTTTGCGGTGTAGGGACTTGTTGATGCCGGCGTAGAGTGTGTTTCCATAGTCCAGTCTGCTGGTGATGAGTGCGTGGGTGACTGTCTTCCTTGACTCAGGGGGGATCCACTTGAAGGTCTTGCGGAGGATGCGGAGGGTGTTGAAGCAGCTGGAGGTGACGGCGTTGACCTGTCGGTTCATGGTGAGTGATGAGTCGAGTACGATGCCGAGGTTCTTGGCGTGGTCTGAGGGGGTAGGTGGGCTTCCGAGGGCGGTCGGCCACCAGGTGCTGTCCCATGCAGAAGGGGTGGTACAGAGGACAAGGACTTCTGTCTTCTCGGCGTTGAGCTTCAGGCAGCTGTTGGTCATCCAGACTGCGACATCTTGCATTCCTTTCTGGAAGTTGAGTTTGGCAGTGGTGGGGTCTTTGGTGAGGGAGAGGATGAGCTGGGTGTCATCGGCATAGGATACGATGTTGAGGCCGTGTTGTCGGACGATGGCTGCGAGGGGGGCCATGTAGATGTTGAATAGGGTGGGGCTCAGTGATGAACCCTGTGGGACTCCGCAGGTGATTTTCGTGGGGTCGGAGAGGAAGGGTGGGAGTCTGATCCTTTGGCTTCTTCCGGTGAGGAATGATCGGATCCAGTCCAGGGCTGTTCCGTGTATGCCTGCGTCGTGTAGTCTGGCGACTAGTGTGCGGTGGGAGACCGTGTCGAAGGACGCTGATAGGTCGAGTAGGATGAGGGCTGCGGAGTGGCCTTGGTCCAGGAGGGTGCGGATGTCGTCTTTGGCAACGAGTAGGGCGGTCTCTGTGCTGTGGTTGCTTCGGAATCCGGATTTGGACGGGTCGAGGATGGCGTTCTCTTCAATGAATCGTGTCAGTTTCCTGTTGACTGTTTTCTCTGCAACTTTGGCTGCGAAGGGGAGGAGCGAGATGGGCCGATAGTTCTTTATATCTTCTCACTGTATATATCGTATACACATTACCACCTTGTCACTTACTCTCACATATTCACTTAAAAGTCACGTATTTGTGTTCAACTTATAAAATTGTTTGTGTGACAGCCTTGCATAAAAAAGAAAAAACGGAAAATACACTAATTGTTGAAATCATACAATAATACTCTTGGTGTGCTTCTTGATATGTATTAATTATGAAATACTAAGAAATTGTTCATCCGACAGAACCGCTTGTAGTTCACTGTGTAAACGCCCAGGTTCTGAGGGACACAGGGCCACCCCATTACAGTTCATTTTTGATTCACTAATACAGAGCTTTCCAAACTGTGTCCCGACAGTACTGTGTCGCCTGCAAATGGTGGGTGTGTCGCGGGATGACACCGGTATTAACGGGCACTTGGCACATAACTGCTGCTAATTAAGAGGTATTCCTTCGAAAGCTTTGTTCTCACTATGCCTCATCTATTGCATAACGTCTCCCAGTAAATGGTCTTTTAAAGACCTGCGAAGTACTCAGGTGCGGCTGTGTGTGCCCGGGAAGCTGGGGTGAGGAAGGGGGAGGGCGGCAGAGGGGGAGGGCGGCAGAGGGGGAGGGCGGCAGAGGGGGAGGGCGACAGAGGGGGAGGGCGACAGAGGGGAGGGCGACAGAGGGGAGGGCGACAGAGGGAGGGCGACAGAGGGAGGGCGAGGGAGACAGAGGGAGGGCGAGGGAGACAGAGGGAGCCTTACTGTGTCCCAAAATGATGCATCTCCAAAAAGTGTGTCACCAACATGAAAAGTTTGGAAAGCTGTGCACTAATGTGTCAAATTGGGTCAGTAGGGGACTTAGCTCATGACGTCACACGGTGTAATTACCGTTGTAACATCAGAAACTTTACATTCTGGCTACTTTCTAATTAAGGGACCAGTCAAGCAGAGCCCAAGAACCTGAGCCTTGTATTACGTTTTAATTTAGAAGGGGGTGGCCCTGATGTCAACTCTGGGCTCAACTCCAGCCCAGGCATTGGGGCATCGGTAGACACTAGTAAGGCACTGGCAGGCCCAGAATCTATTTCAGGGGGGACCTGATCTGGGAACACTTATAATGGCTCTCACAGGAGGGTGATAATATCCTGAAGGATCTTTGCGGCCAGAAACTTCAGGCATCACATGTTGTTACTAGTATTAAGGAGACCTGCAAAACCAGGCACCATAGGAATATAGACTCTGATACCAATGCTGTGGAGCCATTTTGTTTCTATATCAGACCTTTCAGTGGATTTGGAGGGTAGTGAGGAGTCTGATGAGAAGAGACCAAGCAGTCTTAGATCCGAATCAAGTGGTACTGCATTTGCGGCCGAAGACTGGGCAGGGAACTGCCTCCACGATCCGAAGAGCAGACGCAGGTAACTAAGGGCAATGTCAGCAACCTTGGTTCAAGAAAAGATTTGAAATAGGATTATTCGACATCTCAACAGTCTGATTTGCCAGATCTTGCTTCTAGGAGCCCCTGGACCTTGGAGGAATCATGTCACCCTACTCTGAAAGCTATCTTTCAAGGCATTATGGCCCATCAAGAAGAGACCCGCTCTGACAGTAGGAGATCACGTGCAGCTGCACATAAAATGCAGGGCCCCATTCGCAAGATATGCAAAACATGCTCCGAGATAGCAACAAGAAAATCAGCGGTAGAGGATAGGACAGCAAGCCTTGAATCTGAGTTGGCGTCAGCAGACTTTAGCTCATGATTCTCAAACTGTCAATTTTCAATAGAAAATGGAGGACTTTGAGAATCGGCAGCGAAGAAGCAATCTAAGGGTCCTCCGGATCAAGGAGGGGGTTGAGGGAGATGAAGCATGACGTTTTATCATTAAAAGTTTCCAAGCTGCTTTCCCTGATATTCCTGGGTGGGATATGGAACAGGAGGTGCAACAGGAGGTGCAACAAGCACAGATTTCCTTTCTATTAGAAGCAGGGGAGCGGTGATAACTACTGTTGCCAAGATTCTTGATTATGGCTAATTTGCGCATTATATCGGTTAACATTCAAGATCTGAATGACCTGTCTAAACGCTCTTATGTTGCGTAGAACTGAGGTCTCAGAAGGCGGATATCATATGTCTTCAGGAAACTCCGATCCAGATCAATAGGAAACACTGGTTAGGAACTTTGGGGTATCTTGTGGTGTTGAATACCACACAAGGTACAACAGTCAGAGGGGTCACTATACTTGCCAGGACAAGCTTCTGCACTATAAACTGGTCCATGGGCATTAGCTGAACTTCAAACCTCAGGGCTTAAATTTACAATTTGCTCAGTATATGGCTCTCACCTTGACGATGCATCTGCGATTCAATATATCACAGAATTAGCGTCCTGGCTGACCCCAATCATTTGTGTTGTAATTTGAATTGTCACATGGAGGTAACCTCGGCTTCTATGAAGAAATATAGGGATTGGAAGTTGAAGGTTAACTGGGCTGTTAAACATCTGCTGGAGATGGATAGGCAGAGCTAAATTGCTCTGATCCTGGTTTCACCTATTTCTCTTCTCAACACCAAAAGTATGTTCGCCTGCACTACTTTTTGGTATCTACCTATGTACTGGAGAAAGCCAGGCTCAGTAAATGCTCCTGTGTTTTCTCAGACCAAACTCCTCTGATCCTCGACATTGCTCGCCCGCAGTGTCAGACTTTTGACAGGGCACTGCTCCTGAACTCCGAATGTCAGCCGTATGACAGCATGGTTGATAGATTTTCAAATTATAAATAGGGGCAGTGATTCAGTCATGGTGGTATGGGACTCAATCAAAGCAGGGATCAGGAGTGAAACTCTTAATTTCTGACTATATAAGCCAAAGCAAAAAGTCAATTAGGGACTTCTTCCTTAAGCTAGACAAAGGTATAATTTCATTACATAAGAGTGTTTTCATGCAGAGTTAAAGCCAAATATGAGGAACTCCAGGTTAGAATCACTCCATACGAGACTATATCTAGAGGGCCAAGTGGATCAGGAATGTTTATTAAAAACAGCAGCTGTAAAGTCAGGCGTCAATAGCATACACGCCAGGATAGCTGCAGAGAAATATCAGATACATAAAATAGAGAGCTACGATTACAGTGATATGGTAGGAAAGCATCTGTCTCAGAATCGGGCATAAAGAGGTTTGGAATGGGATTAATGCAGTCCATGCCGAATCCGGAAAGATGGGGAATTCTCCCAGCGACATTGCTATAATTTTTGTGGAATATTATAAAACTTTGTATCAGGGTAACCAGTCTCCCACTCTAGAGCAAATCAAGCCATACCAGGGGCAAGTTAACTGGGCTAAGTTAGGGGAAGCTCCAGAAGACATAACTAGACATCCCAATCATTGCAGAGGAAGGTAAAGATGCATTGGACTCACTTGCATCTGTTAAACCCACGAGGCCAGATAGGATCCATCTGGAATTCCATTGCACTTTTTTCATTGCTATCTGCTGACATGGTAAACACTTTCCAGTAGGCACAGCATGGCAGAGTCGCCCCAAAATCCTGGGGGACAAGAAATTGGTGCTCTTTTTAAAAAAGGGAACACCGCCACTGAGCCCGGGGTCTTATAAGCCAATTACACTGCTGAACAGTGATGCTTACATCTATACACTGCTGAATAGTGATGCTAAAATCTATTCTGAAGTATTGGCATCTCGGCTGGACAGAGGGATTGCCAAACTGGTCTCTCCATGTCAACACTGTTTTCTGCCAGGCTGTAGTACAACATGTAATAGAGATCATAGACCATAATCAAGCTTCAGAGGGCCCACTTGGCAATGATAGTGCTTGATGACGAGAAGGCCTTTAATTGTGCCACCGGGCAGTATCTCTGGGAGGTTTTAGATAAGTCTGGGGTTGGGTTTCGAACCTTTGTAGTATGTATTGTAACTTGACAGCAAAACTACAGCTAATGCGAGTTGAGTCACATAACAAGGATCACTCGGGGACTCTTCACAGGTGCCCCTGCTCTCCTTTATTATCACGCTTTATATAGACCCCTTTTGGTGTAAACTCTCTCAGAATACTGTTATTACTCCTGTGAGACTAACAAATTAACTACTAAGTTGTCAGCATATGCAGACGATATTGCTATAATCACCACGGATCCAGAAAACTCAATCCCGGTGGTGGAGAAAGAGGACAACCGCTTTGGAAAAATATTGGGTCTCTCTTAAATCGGGGTAAACCTCAAATCATGTGTAACAAAGTTACTAGTTCTCTGGATACCCGGAGGACAGATAGCATGGTTCATCTAGGAATCACGATAGTCCCTAAAACAGAGTATTGTTCCTTCCAACTATGCACATGCTGTTCGGAAAATTAAGTCTAAGCTTTATATCCACCACTTATGTGGCCGTTGCAATGTTATCAAATTGTTGGTGCTTCCCAAGATCCTTTACCTGTTTTAGGGCCATTCCTTTGGCAATTGTACGGGAGTGGCAGAAGAAGTTGGAGGGGATCTGCGATGACTTTGGGTGAGGAGGGCTCTGAGATATCTGGTCATGCCATCGGACAGAGGCGGTTGGGCGGTACATATTTTTAAATACTATTATTGGGCAGCAATGCTGCAGCATATTGAGCTTTTAATAATTGAAACGGATAATATGTACTCTGCAGCAGCAAGACTTCCCAGCATTTACAACCTATCTTGGAACAAAAACGCTCGAGATTCTTTTTTGAAAATATTGGAACTCAGCTACCATAAAAAGGTTGTGTTCAAGACGATTGAGGCGGCTCATAAAATCTGGGTCTCTCATGTAAGGCATATGTTTGAACCAGTATAATCTTTATACACTGCTCTGGCACTCCCCCTTGTTCCCTACGGCCTGGGAGAAAGCAAGGATGTGTAAAATCTGTGGGGTCTATGTTGGGGGTCAAATCCTTTCCTTTATGGAATTACAACTTGAGTACAGTTTAGAAAATATATATATTTTCTAAAATACCTGGAAATTATGGACTTCTTCCTTATGCTAGACAAAGTGTTTTCGTGCAGAGTCTGAAGCCTGGGGGCAAGGTAAAACTAAGGGCCTTATATAGGTTACTCATTGAATTTTATCTCGATAGACGCACAGTGCAAAAAAATGGGCAATAAGGCTGCATACCACTCCCAAGAATACCCTCTTTCGTTTGTCCCAGAGTCTGGGGAAGAAGGCTCGGCTTTGTGCTAGGCTAAGAAGCCTAGGCTCATCTCTTTTTGCATTTCTTTCTCAATTAAAAAAAAAAAAGTAGTTAAATCAGTCTTCCCTTTTTTTAGGTCGAGCCTAGAGGCAGCGCACATGTGCTGCTCTCCGAGACATGCTTATGTAAGCCCACCGCTTTCAATTTGTTGTTTCATGTGCCTTTCTAAATTGCTTTCATTTTATAGGTAAAAAGCTCCCCTTTGTCCCGCCTTTGGATGAGCTTTCACTTTCCTGGCGACTGCCCCTTTAACATGTGGCCTTACTTTTAGGATTATCGTTTGTTCGAAGCACTATTTTATTTTGTGCATTCAGTGGTCCTGCAACGTTTCTTGCTTGCCCGGGGCCTCTTGTTCCCTTTGCACATGTGTGTAATCTGCTCCAGTCTCTAAGCGCTGCCCATGTAGCCTTTGCTCCTGCCCCTCCCGTTGTCTGTGTTCAACCCCTCTATTTTTTTTTTGCAGTTTTATATTGCGAGAACTTGACGCGAAGGTATCGGAGTGCTTTGCATGAGCACCAGTTGCGTTACAGACGGACACATTCATTCTTAGGCACAGGTAGATTAAGGGATTTGCCCAGAATCACAGAATGTTCGAGCCTCCGGCCGGACTTGGACCTGGTTCCCCAGCTTCAAAGTCTGCGTTATATCCAGTAAGCCACACCCTCTCCTGGCAGCATGTTTGAAGTATCAGCTTTTTTTTTTTACATTAGGCACTCTGTGCTGATGAACTTTCTGCCGTGGTTGTGTTTGCATTTCGGTTGGGCATGTCTCTGCATTTCTGTGGGCACTCTTCCACAATTCTGAGGTCGGCGGCTCTTGATGATGTGCTGCGTCTCACTGGAACAGTCAGCATCTTTGTGTTTTGATCTTCTTTTGTTTCCCTTGCCACGCCCAGTCTGTGCTCATCTCCTGGGGGTCTGCTTGGGCATGGTTGCAGGTGGCACTGGTTTGCAGCAATGGTTCCTCTCTCTGATGGTTTCCTAGTCGGACGCTAACGTTTAGAATTTGGGGTAGATTATTTTCTTGCTTTGTATGGTTGGCAGGTCTGTATACTGGACCAGCTGCATTTGCATTCCACTGGACCACCTTGCCCGCACAGGCATGAGTGTGGGGGGGAGGGGTTGCACGCACCTGTGCTGCGGGGCACACATGGGGGCAGGAGTGTCGCCACAGCGGGGCTCAGTGGGGTGGAAACTGCAGCGGTCGTTTGCACTGAAAGGGGGGGGGGGTGATGTGTTGAGTGTAAGACCGGGCAGGCTTGCGTCTTCCTGTCTTTTGGTGTCAATGGTATGGCTACCACTGTATTGTGGGGCAGTGGTGCCTGTTTACATCGCTTGGAGGCGTCAAACACGTGGAAACTCTATTTGAGGTGAATTCTGGAGGCTGGTGAGTGGCTCTGACCATTCACAGTGCTTCGTTGTCCCTGATGTGCTCGCCCCTATGCTGCACCAAGGAGCAGCCTGGCGTGGACAGTGCTACGGATGTACACCCCCCCCCCCCTCCCCCCATGTGTGTGTCAGTGTGCCTATACATACTACCAGACATGACAGAATTGTATTGCGGTGTTATCAGTAACTGCTGATCACCATCTAATGCAATATCTCACATGACAAAACTATGTAGATTGCTTGGCAAGAGTAAGTCAGGTACCCCTGAAAGGCAAGCAGTGTGTAAGGCCACAGGGCCTCCACAGTACTTCTTTTCTCTGCCGGTACTTCATCAAAGTCTGCAGACCTGCACGCAACCAGTTCTTCCTCGCGGTCTGTAAACCTGTACATGGTCTCTCCTATACGCCTCGGTAGCAGAGTGCTGCAGTGACCAGGTAAAGACTTCCATCCTTAGCAGGCATCTCTTCAGATTGTGGGTTCCTTCTCGTGCACCAGTCTCTAGCCTGACCAGCAGCAGTACCTTCATTGCTGCCTGCACATTTGCCAAACACTACGTAGCGGGCGGATGTTGTGGGCATATGGCTGGGATATCACAAACGCATCTATGGGGTAACATCACAATCCCTTGGCATGGGTGCACTACAGCTAGTGCAAGCACTGCCCCTCCTTGCTCCCTTCCTGCCCCCCAGCAGGCCCAGTGCCGCCTCCAACTGCCTCACAGCACCGTTAGTTCAAGCACAGTACAATACACGCATATACACAAACATGGATGCAAAAGTATACCTACACAAACACGCACATACCATTACCCTCACACCATCTGCAGAGGCTGCTCTGTACATGCATATGCACTCATTGACATTCGTTTTAACACACATCCATTTCTTTTTTCTTCTGGTTAGTTTACCCCAGATTCTATACGCATCTTTGTGTTCCTTAGGGAAAAAAAAGCATGAAACATGCACACAATAAGTGCTCTCCAACGTAAGTGGAAATACACTCCTCCGAGAATGCAAAATCATATATCATTGCACACTAGCATCGTCTGACAAGCTGTTGCATGCACTAACTCGAACATAGCTTCATGCTAACACACACAAACGAGCGCGCGCACACAGTGCAACTGCTGCTGATTGCGCTGTAACCGTGCTGTGCACCTTAAGCCTTCAATGCTCCATTTTGTTAGTTAAGCTTGACAAGTGCATTTCCACTGTCTGAAATCCGAAGCAACTGGCTTGCTCAATAGTGGTCTTTTCATGCTTTTAGTGGAGAGATTATGGCATAAGGAATGATAAAAGTCCTAACTAATGTGCAAGTTTCAGACTTCACCATCATAACATCTATAATTGGATTAATAAACAAGCATTGGCATAGCCAATAGGTCTCGCTTTTGGGACCTTATAAGTGTTTAGCCATGCAACAGTTGATGTTGTTGCACCAAGGATATTGTGCTGCATAACTAAATACTTATAAGGTCCCAAAAGCGAGACCTATTGACTTTGCCAATGTGTTTAAGCTGTGCTGTAGAGAAGTGTGGCTGCTGTGCAGCATGCTGAAAAGTTGTAATAAAAAGTGCCAGAAGCATTTTTGTTACCTTAAATATGACCAAAAAGGCATTATGTCCAACAGAACGACCATATTAAACTAGGAAACGGTGAACGCTTACAATATATTCAGGGTCACTGGATTATGTAATTCTGAAGCTGTGGCATTTTCTACATAATTTTGGATATATTGTGCTTACCAAATAATACACCATCTTTTGTATAGTTTGCATATTTCAGCACAAAAAATATTTTTAGCTCAACCAATCAAATGTTACTAAAAGAAAAGTGACACATAAGAAACTGTGGGGTGGCAGATTGCTTGCAAAGAGTAGCTACTTACCTGTAATTTGCCCTTTGCTGTAGCCAGGTATTAAACTGCTGATGACGAGGAGAAACTTTCGTCCAGTGTAAATGTGTACTTAATAGGCAAAACAGTGAAATAAAACTGCCACATAATGTGACGCAATACACTGAATAATTTACATTTAATTTTCTTGCAGCGTAATTGTGTCAAGTTTGCCGCATATTATCGTCCTTGCTTGCTATATAATTCCTCTGTAGCATAATTTAGCACCAGCCTTCCTCTTCCTGTGACAGAGTAGATGAGCACTCCCACTCAAACATGAACACATGCACACTTGCTGTTTTTATTCGTGAGTTTATTGTTTTGTGCATGAGATTTGCGGACCTAACATCACCCATGAAGACCTGTCCACTTTTCTATTTCACATGTATACATGTTTAGTGAGCATTGCAAATAATGCCTTTTATTTTTGTTTTCGTTTTTAAAACATAAATAAAAGGCATTGTCATTTACAATGCCAATAGCTTAGACTCGCGTAACTGCGAGACCTATTGCATTGGAAATGCTTGTTTTTGTAAGCCATTGTATTTCTCTATAACAGTGTTGAGTCATCTCGTTTGATGGCCCAGATGTGTCTGCTTTTAGTTTCTTTATCCTAGCAGGTCTCCGATTGCGTAGAAATCCTTCTGCGATCTTCATGGTGAAGAAATCCATTGCTGATGCACTTTAAAAAAAAAAAAAACTTAAGTGTATGTCAGGCCTGAGATCACATCCCCCTTGCTTAGAACAGTGACGGCTGTTGCTGCATTATCCTGGAAGATATTTCTGAGCACGACTGCTGCGACACAACAAGTGCTGGTTTCCACACTTTGCTTAGATGGAGCTCCTTTTACTGTTTAAAAAAATAAAATAAAATAGAGTTCTAGAATCAAATTACAGTCGTGAGCAGACATTAACCATTATTTTGTGGTTTATTTTCCCCTTGTTTTAGGTCGTTTGGTGAGTACATGAAATGTTTAGTTTTGGCCAGCGGCACTTCAGTGCCACAGTGGTTTAGAAGGGGCGGCACAGCCAGAAGCATCTGAATCCAGCACATATTCTGGTTTTGCCATTAAAATGGCCCAGGTTGACCAATGCATAAGCACGGGAGAAGACCTATGCTGATGCAGCCATCTCAAGAAGCAGCTGTGGTGGCCAAGTCTAGTGTCTTGGGGATGTGCATTTCACAAGTTGGCAGTCTTGGTGGGCACACTTAGCCTTTCATCCTTCCAAGGTTGACAAAATGAGCACCCTTGTCTCGGGTAACAATAAACATCCTTTATCCATGAATAGCATCCATGTGAGCTCCCACTGTGGTGAATCTTCATTCTATAAATAAGGGCGTTATGGTATGCTGGAAAAGAAGCGGAAGCGATCTAAAAATGATATGTTTACTTGTTATGACGTGTTCAGACTACAGCAGAATTAGAGAAATGCACATGGGGACCCCATTGACACCCAGGGATGGGTCTATGCATGTTCCCCAGGAGCCTGCCGGAGGGTCTTGTGACCCTCTTCTGGTGCATGAATCCTGCTCCTCAGCTGAACAGACGCTGGAAGTGTTATTTTTGCTGCCTAGGGAAGCGCACAGTGCCTTCTCTGCAGAGAATGCTTTGATTGGACCCCTACTTTGTCAGTGCAACCAGAGCCCCCCTAGGCCCACACTGAGTTCCTTGTCGCCAATCTCCGCACACTCACTCTGGTGTTTGCTCGCTCTAACCAAGCTCAAAGGGTGGCAGTAGGGGCAGTGACAGGCGGACCAGCAGAAAATGACAGCATTGTGAGCGGCTGCGACAGAAGCAGGACTGCCAGGGGAGAACAGACGAAGAAGTCACGTGCAATCACGTGCAAGGCTGCAGGGTATGCAACAGATGTGACTGCTTTTGAACTGGACTAAGCGCTCTGTAAAATTCAAAAACACAGAACAAATCTCACTTAGTTATGTTCGGCCTTCTTTTTTTGAGGCAATCAAATGTAAACTAGCCAGGGTACCAATGCCGGGAAGCAGACGTTAAGGGCATGGAGAAACACCATAAGAGTCTCCCTGCCCCTTCGGGTTGGGGAGGGGGGTGTTGGTAGAGTGTGATGAATCCTCCGAAAACTCTCGCCGTCCTGTCATCGCATCCACAGCAAAAGCAATTGTCTGGAGAGACACGAACTCTTGTGCTGCGCTGACGTTTCTGGACAAGTCCAGGCTTCCTAGCAGTCTCCACACATCTCTGTGACACGCGCCCTGATCAGAACTGGTGCAACGTGGGTTGCGAGAGACGCCGGTGCAACGTCATAGGCAAACATAACCCTCGCGGATTTACTTAGGTAACGCGCACTCGTAGTTTTTCCATCACTAGATAGGTGAACGGAGTCCGTTTCCACGCCACTCCCTTTACAGAGGGGCCTCCGTTTTCTCTGCCGAGGCAAAATGAGACTGAGAGGTGTCACCCCGGCCCAGCACATGCCAGCATTGCGTTTACAAACATTGTGAAACGTGGCCTCGGGACGTTTAAAGCCTCCTCCCACCTGTAGCATTCCCTTTGTGTGCGAGAGCGGACCAGGGGCTGTGGGGGAGTGGAGTGGAGGGGGGGGGGGGGAGAGCGGAACCCCTTTGAGCGTCTTGTTTACTCTCTTCATGCAGTTTGAAGATCTATTCCAAGTTCCTCGGGTCTCTCCACATAAGGGCCTCTTTACGCTATTCCTGAACTGCATCACAAACTGATACGCGCTGACCTACCTGTGAGTTACAAACAAACACGGAATCGAAACCTGTGGTGCGCGCGAACCACAGAGGAGCGGGGGGCGAGGGCGGCGACAGCGCTCTCGCGGATTACAAGGACGGCACAAGAGCAACCAAGTCATGTAAGGGTGGAGTCTTCATGCTGCCGCGTTAGAAAACGAGTGGTGCGCGCGAAAGTGATCGCGTGCTGTTAGGGTGCCGCGAGCGCTTAATGAGCCATGAGTGACGGAAAGCCGTCAGCAGCGTGAGAGAGGAGCGGGGCGAGCGCGGCAGCGTGCAGAGCTGACCACACGCTCGTGCACCATGGCCTTTTGCTCGCGCGTAACCGCCCGAAAAAGGCCACGACGCACGAGCGTGTGGTCAGCTTCTGAAACCCCCTTACATAAAGTCTCGTCAGAGCAGCGCTTGCGCGCTACTCGAGGCTCGACCTAAAAACAATTTAATTCAGCACATCAACACTTGCAGACTTCCTTAAGAAAAGCAGAGTAATAACCCTGATGAGAACCCGTCAAGTACAGAATGCAGGAAAGCAAGCATGTCACATGTCTGTTCTACACAGGACTATTAATGTGTGTTTACATTCCTCTCTCGGCCAGAGAACCAGCCTTCTGTTGCAATTACACCATACTCTTCAATCAGGGGTTTGTTAAAGCGCGACTACTCACCCGTAAGTGTCTCAAGGCGCTAGGGGTGGGGGGGGGGGGTGCAGGTTCCATCCATCAAGGAGGGGGTCTGTCGAAGAGCCAGGTTTTGAGGTTTCTTGCGAAGATGGGGAGCGATGTCTGTCTGAGGTGGAGCGGAAGGGCGTTCCATGCCCGCGAGGAAGGAGAAGGAGCGGCCTCCCGATCTGGTCTTTCTGGTGCGGGGGACCACGGCGTAGGAGAGCTGGGCTGATCGTAGGGTCCTTTGGGGTGCGTGGAATTTGAGTCGGCTGTTCAGGTATGCTGGTCCGGTGCCGTGGAGGGCCTTGTGTGCGTGGGTGAGCATCTTGAAGGTGATTCTCGCCTTGACAGGGAGCCAGTGGAGTGTGCGCAGGTGCTGGGAGATATGGCAGTGTTTTGGCAGGTTGAGGACCAGTCTTGCGGCGGCGTTCTGGATGTTCTGTAGCTTGCGGGTGAGGTTTTTGTTTATTCCGGCGTAGAGTGCGTTGCCGTAGTCGAGTCTGCTGGTGACCAGGGCGTGAGTGACGGTCTTTCGGTGTTCAAGGGGGATCCATTTGAAGGTCTTACGAAGGAGGTGGAGGTTGTGGAAGCAGGAAGACGAGAGAGTTGATCTGGCGGTCCATTTTGAGCTCGGAGTCCAGGATGATTCCCAGGTTGCGTGCGTGGTCCGTGGGGGTTGGCGGGTTTCCGAGGGCGGGGGGCCACCAGGTGTCGCTCCAGGCATCGGGGTTTGGGCCCATGATGAGTACTTCTGTTTTGTTGGTGTTTAGTTGTAGGCAGCTGTTTTTCATCCATTTGGCGTCGGCTTCCATGCCTTCTCGAAAGTTGCGTCTGGCGGTGTTGAGCTCGTTGGATAGGGAGAGGATGAGCTGGGTGTCGTCTGCGTATGACACGATGTTGAGTCCGTAGGTTCTGACGATGAGGGCGAGTGGAGCCATGTAGACGTTGAAGAGCGTCGGGCTGAGGGAGGAGCCCTGGGGGACTCCGCAGGTGGTAGGTGTGGGGTCCGAGAGGAAAGGGGGGAGTCTGGCCCGCTGCGTCCTGCCGGAGAGGAAGGAGCGGATCCAGTCGAGGGCCTTGTCCTGGATTCCTGCGTCGTAGAGTCTGCGTATTAGGGTGCGGTGGGAGACGGTGTCGAACGTCGCTGATAGGTCGAGGAGGATGAGGGCTACTGTTTCTCCTTTGTCCAGTAGGGTGCGGATGTTGTCTGTTGCGGCGAGGAGGGCGGTTTCCGTACTGTGGTTTTTTCTGAAGCCGGATTGGGAGGAGTCGAGGATGTTGTGTTCTTCAATGAATGTGGCGAGTTGGCTGTTGATGGCTTTCTCGATGACTTTCGCTGGGAACGGGAGATGGGTCTGTAGTTTTTGAGGTCGGTGGGGTCCGCTGAGGGTTTCTTTAGGAGGGGGTTGACCTCGGCGTGTTTCCAGTCGTCGGGGAACGAGGCGTTCGCCAGGGAGCGGTTGATGGTGTGGCGGAGCATGGGTGCGATGGTGTCGGCGGCTCTGTTGAAGATGTGGTGGGGGCAGGGGTCCGTGGGGGCCCCTGAGTGGATTGACTTCATTGTCTTCA
Organism: Calotriton arnoldi; assembly: GCA_963921515.1. Lineage (NCBI taxonomy): Eukaryota > Metazoa > Chordata > Amphibia > Caudata > Salamandridae > Calotriton > Calotriton arnoldi. The sequence continues at coordinate 234,087 of CAWUFW010003496.1, forward strand.
GTGTGTCTTCGGTGGTGAGGGCTGTCCAGTCGTCAATCGCTGGTTTCCGGGTGTCGGGGTGGTTGGTGAGGGTTCAGTGTGTTGGTTGTCTTCGTCGAAGTTGTCATAGATGCTCTTGATTTTGTGGTGGAAAAAGGTGCTGAGTTTGTCGCAGAGGTCTTGTGAGGGAGGGATGTCGGTAGACTCGCTAGTGGGTTGGGCGAACTCCTTGATGATGCTGAAGAGTTCCTTGCTGTTGTGCGCGTGGGTGGAGATTGTCTTCAATCGCTTTTTTCCTCGTTTCTCTGATGAGTTGATGGTGGGCGTTGGTGGCAGCTCTGAAGTTGTCATGAGCTTCTGTGGATTTGGTGTTCCTCCAGGCCTTTGAGGCGGCGGCATGTGCTTCTGGACTCTCGAAGTTCGGTGGTAAACCATCTGGCTTTCTTGGCGCGGGTATTGTTGTTTTTCTTGAGGGGGGCTATGGTGTTGGTGCTGTCCGAGATCCATCTATGCAGGGTTCGGGCTGCGGTGTTGGGGTCGTCGTTTTCCGCGATGGTTGGGGTGGAGTTGTTGAGTGAGGAGGTGAGCTGGTCGTTGGTGATTTTGGTCCAGTTTCTTCGTGGAAGCAGGTGCTGGTGTCTGTGGATGGTGGGTGTTCTGAAGGTGAAGTGGACGCAACGATGGTCGGTCCATGGGAGTTTGGTGGTGTGGCTGAAGGTGATGGAGTTTCCTGTAGTGAAGAGGGGGTCGAGGGTGTGTCCTGCTGAGTGCGTGGGCTCGGTCACGATCTGGCGCAGTCCAATGTTGTGGAGGTTGTCCAGGAGGGATGTGGTGTTGGGGTCCAGTTGGTTGTCGAGGTGGAAGTTTAGGTCTCCCAGCAGGGTGTAGTTGGTGGATGCGATAGCCTGCGGGGAGATAATGTCCGTGATGGAGTTGGCGAAGGGTCCGCGGGGTCCAGGGGGTCGGTAGATGAGGGTTCCTCGGAGGGTGGCGGTGGGGCTGGCCAGTATCTTGAAGTGAAGGTGTTCCATCAGTTCTGTGGGCTCGTCGGGGAGTGTGCTCAGGCGGAGGCTGGATTTGTGGACGATGGCGATTCCTCCTCCTGGGCGGGTGGGGCGGCCCTTCCTGGAGATCTTGTATCCTTGGGGGTTGGCGATGGCGATGTCCGGTCCCGAGGTGGTGTTGGTCCAGGTTTCGGTGAAGAACGCTACGTCCGGGGTGGTGCTGTCGAGGAGGTCACAGATTTCTGTGGCGTGTTTGTGGAGGGATCGGACGTTGAGGAGGATGCATTGCAGGGTCTTCGGTTCGTTGTGTTCTTGTGGGCGGGTTGTGCTGGATCCGTGTTCTTGGCGGTGCTGCAGGTGTGCCGGCAGAGGTGACAGCTGAAGGGTCCGTGGGAGTCGGCTGGTGATGCTAGCTTGCAGTTGTTGTTGCGGCCTGGGTTGAGTGCGTGGAGTGCTGCTGGTCGTAGCGTTGGCGGGCGGAGGTCCAGGGTTCCTGGTGCTGGTCGCGGTCGGGCGCAGACGGGCTTGCCTTTTACGCGCCTTCGGCGCCTTTGGTGCACCAGCGGCGTGCGCAGTGGCCGCCATTAAGTAGGGGTCGGGGAGGGCTGGACAGCTGGGAGGCGGGAGGGGAGCTGGATTGGGCCGGTCGCGCTGGGGGGGAGGGGCCGCGGGGGCAGCAGCGGCGGGGAAAGGTAAAGGGAGGAAATAAGGGATAAAGAAAAAAGGGAAAATAGGCAGAAATAAGGCACAAAAGAGCAGAGATGCAGAAAGGTGAAAGATAAAAAAGGGTAGAAAAACGAGTGAAAGAGCAGAGTGAGGAAGGAGACAGAGGTCCACTGACCACCAGGGATGAGGCGCAGGGAAACCTGCGGGTGGAGGAGGGCCTCGATCACCAACACTCGAGAGGGCAGGGGCAGGCCTTACTTAATGGTGGAGCTGCGAGGGTGGGAGAGCAATTTCACTGACAATGAGTCAGTGGTCTTAAATAGGAGTTACATTAGGGTTATTTTGTAAAGCACAAGTAATGATTTCTTCGGATCAACAAGTCATTCCATCCGTGGACCTGGAAATATTCTATTTTACTATTGCAATTATTAGCTGTAATCAAAGCTTATTTGTAAATCAGTTACACGCGGACAAGTTTAAGTAACCAGGACGCGTAAACAGTAAATAAAGTGTACATGAGTGCATTTCACATGTATACATAAACAGATGTCACAACAGGTTAGCGTGCTACGAGCAGTGCATATTGTTGCGGTTTGGTCCTCTACTGCAACAAGCATGTGGCAAAAAAAGTGAAAATAAACCATTCAAAGTACAAAGATAAAGAGACAGGACTGTAGCACAGCTGGTTTGAAAGCAGTTGAACTTTGTTTAACCAAATTGTGCCTTGTAAGTAATTTGCCACACACTCTTCTGCTTCACCACTTTGTGCACAAACTACCTATCCCTCTCTAACTTCCTGTCTAGTATGTGCAACTCTCACTCCTATCTATCCACCATGCCACATATTTCTACTACACAAATCCATTCCACACAATTCCACACCCAACAATTCCTATCCAACCCACATAATTTCACTCCACATCACATACATCCACTCCACTCAAACCAAAACACATGGGTAAGAGACATAGGCATTTACAATGCCAATAGGTTTTGCATTTGCGAGAGTTAGAGCTATTGGCGTTGTAAATGACAGTTTATTATGTTCCCTCCGCCATCTACAATTAGGCCCTTTTTCCTACCTTTGTTTGGAGAGTATCGGATGTGAAGGTTTCCTACACCCCCTCATCTTGTATCTCACCGAATTAAAACATTCAGAAAATCTCATATGGAAGGAAGGTGAGGTGGCCAACATTGCCAAGATGTGACTGAGAAATTGCTCTCAAAAAAATTTAATGGATTCTCCGCTGTGACTCCAAACTTAACACAATGGAATATTGGTATAACCTTGGGTAATTTTGTTTTCTTCCTCTGTTCCCATGTGACCGCCAACCTGTTTGCCCCTGAAAAGGTGCTGGTACTCTCGCATTGAATGCATTGTAGCAGTTAGTTTCATGGTAAAGAAGCGCAGGTACTCCGTACTGGACAACACCTGCCCATTTATAACGCTGCCAATTTAGCCACCCTTAGGGGCCCTGCACCTTAACACCCACACACTGCCACTGCAGGCTGCATGTTTTGGTGCAGTAAAAAGTGAAGTCAACATGGCACAAATCCCTGTATGCCATGCCTGCAACCTAGTGTCTGGGGCCTAGGTAAGTCACCCCTCTAGCAGGGTGCACTAACCCCCAGGTGAGGGTACAGTGGCATGAACCCTGTACCACTACAGTGTCTACTACACTTACAATGTCTAAGAATGAGCTTAAAGCCATTAAGAGTATATGTTCTGGGAGTTGGTCATTACTAACTCCACAGCTCCATTATGGTTTTACTAAAATCTGGGAAGTTTGGTAGCAAACTACTCAGCACATTAAACCCACACAGATGCCAGTATGGGATTTATTGTACAATGCACACACAGGGCATCTTAGAGATGAAAAACAACCAGCCCTGGTGTGGTTGCTGAATGGCTGCCTGCCATTTGCCACCACCAGACAGGTTTCTGGTCCCCTGGGTAGAGAGCCTCTGGTCTCTGTGTCCAGAAACAAAGCCCATCCTGGGCAGAGGTGTCATGCCTTCTCCCCAGGATGGGTTGGGTCCACGAGAGGGGACGCTTCAAAGGCCTGCCGCCTTTGTAAGCCGTCCGTGCTGTTTGCTGCCCCCAGCAACTGGCTCCCACCGGTTCTGACCCCCACTTTTGGCTGGAGAATTGGCAGAAAAACAGAGCTAGGAGGAGAGGTGTGCCCACCTTTGCCAACCCCACCCTTCAGGTGGGGGAGGCGAGGTGAAGCACACATCTCAGACGCCTCCATCTTGGAGATTAGGAGACCCAACCAATTAGGAAGAGGCTCATGCCCCCCTCCCACTGGGGGGTAGGCATAAAAGGAGGTGTACCCACCCCAAGGAAGGGACCCATTGGTTGCGACCTGCACTCCCCTGTAACACCCCTAAATTTAGTTTTTAGGGACAACCCTGAGCCTTGCCTCCTCCGATTCGAGGAAGAAAGAAGGACCGAAGAGTCGTGAAGAAGAGGACACCTACTGCTTTGGCCCCAGCCCTACAGGCCTGTCCAGACTTCAACCTGCCTACAGCGAGAACCCAGGCGAATCTAGCAACCCCCGGAGCCCGGGGGACCTGCCCTGCACACAACAGACTGTCTCCCATGAGCACCGGACTTGCTCATGCCAAGACACCTACAGAATCCGGATCCAGGCGGCTCTGTGATTCTGCAGCACTCTGCACCTGACGCCCACGGCCCGAGTTTGAGTGGCCCAACACCACGAGGAGGTCCCCCCCCAGTGATCCTGGGATCTAGTGGTCCCCGACCTCCCTCAAGCTTTGAGACGACGCCTGCAGCCTCAACCTGAAGGGTCCCCCCCGACAGGAGCTGGTAAGAAGAACCAGATGCCAAAAGACACCCCTTCACCCGACGCCGCACGTTCATCGGTGGCCCAACCGACAGTGTACAGGCATCCCCCAAGATCCCAACGTACCTCTCCAGCCGGTGGTCGCCTCCAGGAAACTTCCCTGCTCGAGCCTGCAGCATCTTTACCGAACCGAATATCTCCATTGACATCCACAGAGTCCCAGACGTCGCCTTTGCACTCTGCACCTGCCGCACCTGTGCCGCTGGTGGTTAAGCTCCTGTGCGGATTGTTGACCCCTGCAGTGCTGATCTTAACCCCAGGAGCTTTGCTCCCACCGCCGAGAGGCTTGCTTGTGAGCAGTCACTGACCGAAGGCCCGCTTAGCCCCATTGGCTAACATTGGCCCCTGCACTCTGCACCCAGCCGCCCCAGTGCCATTGGTGGTGCGATTTGAGTGCCTACCTAGACCTCGGGGGACCTTGGTCCTAACCCCCAAAACTCCCACTGGTGAGTCAAGTACTTACCTGTGAAACCGATAACCCTTTTTCTTCCATAGTAACTAGTGTTACGAGTTTTTGTTCCAAAAATGTTTTGTGTTGAACTGATGTTTTGTACGGAGAAAAAGTAACTACACTAAATTCTAAAAAGTCTTACTTACCTTGTATTGTGAGATCCTTGGCTTGGTATCTAGGCATACCACCCCAAGTAGTCGATGTAATCCAAAAGAAATCCAAAAGTATTCCAAAAGTAATTACTGTATAATTTAAACTGCTTTTTGAACCAATACCAACTTGTAACAATTGCAAGTTCAACCACAACCGCATTTCATTGTAAAGTCTTGCATTTGAGAGTATATTTTACTTACCTGTGCCAAGTCCTGCTTGGTACTAAAAATACAAAAGAGACAGTTGATGGACGGAATGCAGAACAAATCAAAACATTCACCCCCAGTCATGAGATCTGGGTTAAATCCATCATTCTTTTGCTCACCATGCCACCCCAGTTTAGACCTGGCCATATGCAAAACAGTCTTGACCCTGTGCCTCATGGGAACAGTCCAGCCCGAACTGCCAAGCCAGGTCCTCCCTGGACCCGATACAAGCATCCTAGGACCGGTTTCGGGGTTTCACCCCTCATCAGCCAGGATAGCTTGAATCCAGTGGCACAGTGAGCCCGGGACCCACGTCTGGGCATACCCAGCGCACTTAGGGCGAGAAAGCAAGAGACACACAGTTGATGGACGGAATGCAGAACAAATCAAAACATTCACCCCCAGTCATGAGATCTGGGTTAAATCCATCATTCTTTTGCTCACCATGCCACCCCAGTTTACAACACTGTTCTAAAAATACAACATAAGTATATCTTTTTGTACTTACCCAAGTGGTCTGGATTCAGACTGAGTGTGTGCCATCAGTCTTGATTGAGTGAATATAATAAATGCTTAACACACTTTGGATAAGCCCAACTTCTCTTCCAGGGGACCCTCATCAATAGTCATAAGCACTTGAATATTCCCGCCCATGCACGGGGACCCCAGAAAATATATAAAAATTATATATGAAAACACATATATATATATATATATATATATATATATATATATATATAGCTATATGAAAACATATATATAGATATAGATATATATATATAGATATATATATATATATATATCTATATATATATATATATCACACATTTTTAAAACCACCAATGCAGCCTTCCAGACCCAACAGGCTAAGCAATGCTGTAAAAAACTATCTTTGCACATATCCAAATAAAGTAGGAAACCAAAGGACATTTGAGTTGCTTTTAATGAACAGAAGAAATTATATCCCTGCAAAGACAAAAAAGGAGGCATTGCTAGCCACTAGGCTGCATTGTAACTCCAATAGCATAGAAAGCTGAAAACCAATACAGTGAAACACAAAAACTGGCACAGTGCCTTCAAGGCAGCCATGACCCCTAGCTTCCCATCATGCCTCAGGGGTGACAGTTAGGTCAGTTGTTCTTTCCTGCTCCTTCAGTCAGGACCCTGGTTAATCAGCTCCACAGGTTTTTTGACTTTTTCTGTCAGAAATTAGATTCTTTTTCATTAAAAACCTAATACATATTACACCTGTTGGAGTTGTGCTTCACTATTTTCAGGCAGTTTGGCATTTTTTTCTATCTCAAAAATGCCTTCTTTATTTGGTCCTTGCGCCTCTTGTGGCATAAAGAAGGCCAAAACGGAGTCTCATCCGGTTTGTATCCTTTGCCTACCGGATTCTCATGTTCGAGTCTTGCCACCACTGCCAGTCTTTGTCAAGGCGCACTCTCAAGGAGAGAGAGGATTCGCCTCTATGGGCTTTCTGAGAGAGGTAAGGCTTCAACCTCTAGAGGCAGGTCTCCTGAGAGACAGAAGAAGAGACCCAGATCATCTTCCAGGAGCAAGATCACGGTCTGTTCATCGGCGTCGGGCTCTGCATCGAGAATGCCTCCATCAGTGAGGAAAACAGCGACGACAATCCCATCGACGGCGGGCTCGCCGTCGAGAGTACACCGGTCGAAGATTTCCAAACACAGAGGTACGTCGTCAGTGTCGAAGCCACCGTCAACCCGACGACGGTCGGCGTCGAGGAGTCGTTCTCCGTTGGTGCGGGATCGCCCAACGTCGAGACATCGCTCTCCGTCGTCGCCGTCGATGCGGCGTTCGACGTCGAGGCGCAGTCCTCCGTTGCTGTCAACCAGGCGGCGGTCAACGTCGAGCCCTAGGTAATCGACGGCGAAAAAAGGTTCGATGTCGAAACAGACTCCTCCGTTGCAGCACTCGGGACATCGTTCAACGTCGAGGTCTCCTGTGACATCTAGGCGGACACCCCCGTGCTCAACGTCGAGGCCGGGGTCGAGTATCTCGAAAGGTTCGACGTCGAGAAGGATTTCTCAGTCACCCTCTCCTTGGACGACGTCGAGACATGGTACCCAGTTAGGTACTCCTCTTCTGATGTCGATTCATAAGCCTCCGTCGGCGGGACACCGGTAGACGTCGAGGCAGAGATCGATACACCCAACGTCGAGGCCAAAGTCTCCTTCAAAGGACTCGCAAGTCTTAGTGGCGCATAGTCGCTAAATGTCAAGACACTCACAATTGTTGACGTAGTCACATCATTCGACCACAGGTAGACACTATTCCACGTCTAAAGACCGCTCGGAGCAGTCAGGATCTCCACATGTCATCTCGACGTTGGAAAGCTCGGCTTCTGTCTCCAGAGCGGCGGGGCAGATACCCACCCCCCCCAGATCGCGACTCCTCCGACACAACAAGGAGAAGAACACAGATCTTCATCTATCCATCTTTCTCCGAGGTGGCTTCAACCACTCCATCACTGGCAGAAAGAACCAGGTGCTCAGGTGCAGCAGCCTTTGGATTATTCTTGTCCACTGCATAGATCCCCCCCTGGCTCGGCTGGTGCAAGCAGTGGACCGACCACCTGCCACACCTCCCAGAGAGCGCCACAGGGACAAGTCTCCACGTAGATCTGCTCCTCGTGGACGTCATAGGAGACGAAGATCACCTTCTTGGACCTCCTCTTCGACCCACTCCTCCAAGAGAGATTATTCTCCCACTCTTACAGACAGTCCACCCTCAAGAGTGTCACCGGTTGACCAACACATTCCATGATGTGCTGTCAAGTGGAGCACAAAAGTTAAACATAGAAATGTCTACACCTCAAACTTCTACATCCGTTATATTCGAGACTCTGCATCAAAGCTCCGCATCAAGGCCTTTGTTGCCATTGGTTCCTGGTTTGCTGCAGCCAGTCATGGATATTTTTCTTACCCCAGCAACCATAAAAACGGCTTTGGCAAGGGTTTTAAAGAAATACAGACTAGCAGAACAAGACCCTCTGTTTCTCAGGTCAGATCCTCCGCCGGATTCGGTGATCATCGCAGCTGCAAAGAAGACGCATGCAGTGGCTTCGTCTTCTTCGGTCCCCCCAGACAGGGAAAGCAGAGCCCAAGATTCTTGGGGGAAGAAAAGCTTGTGGTTCTGCGGTGGCGTCCTTGAAGATATCCAGCGCTGCAGCCCTGCTGGGTCGTTACGATAGAGCATTGTGGGACTCCCTAGAGCGTTTCAAGGAGAAATTACCTAAAGAGGACCGCCAAGATTTTGGAGAAATTCTCCAGGAGGGAGCACTGGTTGCTAACCAAATGATCCGTGCGGCAGCTGATGGGGCATCTTTAGCTGCTCACTCATATGCGCATGGCATATGCGCAAGAAGGTCCTCCTGGTTGCGACTTACAGCTTTAAAACCTGAAGCCCAACAACGCATCCTGAATCTTCCATTCTCGGGAACTTCTCTTTTCGGTTCTCACACCGATTAGGAGATGGCCAGGATGAAGTCTGAGCTGGACACTCTCAAAGCGGTGGGCTTAGAGGAAAAAGAAGGAGTTCAGACGTCGATACAGGCCCTATGGTCGGAGATGTTTCCATCAGAGGGTTCAAACCCCTCAAAGGTCCCAAAGGCAGTACCATCAATCCAAATCTAGCTATCAGGGACGTCGTCCTTCCAGAGGCAGAGGAGCGCCCCAACAGTCCACCGCAACAACCAAGAACGCAGGCAAACAATGAGTATTTACTTCCTCCGACGCCGTTGCCCACTCCAGTTTGAGGAAGTATCGCCAGACATGTAAGAGAGTGGTGCAGCATAACAAAAGATCAGTGGGTGCTGAATATACTTCAGAATGGATATGCACTACGTTTTCAGGCCCCTCCAAAATGTATTCTCCCAGCAAAGTCAAGAACCCACCAGCTGCCGTTGTTGCGTCGGGGGGGTATCCACTCTTCTTCAGAAATTGGCCATAGAGGAGGTTCCTCCATCACAACGAGGAAAAGGGGTATACTCCAGATACTTCCTCGTTCAGAAGAAAGATCAAAAACAGAGTTTCAGACCAATTCTGGATCTCTGTTCCCTCAACAAAGTCATCCTAAAAGAAAAGTTTTGTATGCTGGCGCTCCATCAAATATATCCACATCTTCAGAAAGGGGATTGGATGTGCTCGGTAGATCTCCGGGATGCTTACTTTCATGTTCCGATTGCAGCACGACACCGGAAGTTCCTGCGCTTCATGGTAGGCTCAAAGCACTATCAGTACAGAGTCCTACCGTTCGGCCTGAAATCTGCACCGCCAAGGCTTGTTCGTCTATCCATATCTCGACGACTGGCCTCTAAAGGGCGCATCTCCTCAGACGGTAAAAAAACACAATCAGATCTGCCTGAACTTACATCGCTTGGGCCTGCATGTAAACATGGAGAAATCGATCCATCAGCCCACGCAAAGAATTCCCTACCTAGGGGTCACTCTGGATTGCAGCGCAGGAGAAGTGTTTCCTTCAGAGGAGAGACTTATCAAACGGAAGTGCAATATCCTTCTTCAAATGCATCAACCCTCAGTGCGACAAGTTGCATCACTCCTGGGGTCGATGGCATCTTGCATTTTTCTGGTCCCAAACTCCAGACTGAGAATGAGACCTCTACAACAGGACTTGGAAGACAAATGGGATCAGACGTCGGCACAATGGAAAGACCGGATCCTTCTTTCCCAGTCCGCGAGAGCATCCATTCCCTAGTGGACTCGTCGAAAAAATCTCCTAGTGGGAGTCCTTTTCCACCAACCCTCCCCAACGCAATCCCTGATCACAGATGCATCTCAGCAAGGTTGGGGAGCACACATGGGTCGTCTGCAGACTCGGGGCAAGTGGTCGAGCAAAGAGCAAACATATCATATAAACATGCTAGAACTACGGGCAGTACATCTAGCCCTCAAAGCGTTCCATCCATCGATACAGTCCAAGTCGATATTAGTACAAACTGACAATACGACCACCATGTACTACCTGAACAAGCCGGGTGGAACCCGCTCTGGCCCACTGTCCCTGGAGGCTCAGGCGATCTGGCATTGGCTCCTGGCCAGACAGCTCTCGATCACAGCAATCCATCTGCCAGGGGAGTAGAACTCACAGGCGGATGCCCTAAATCGGCACTTCGAAGACCAACAAGACTGGGTGTTAAACGACGAAGTGGTGGCGGACATTTTTCATCAATGGGGTCATCCAACCATCGACCTCTTTGCAGACTAGTGAAACAAAAAAATGCCACGCCTTCGCGTCAAGGTTTTACCGACCAGGATGATAGGGAATGCCCTTTTGATCGACTGGCCAGGGACCTTTGCCTACGCCTTTCCGCCTCTTCCTCTCATCCCGAAAGTGATAACCAAGCTCACACGCTCCAGGATGAAAATGATACTAATAGCACCAGACTGGCCACGTCAATGGTGGAATCCGGACCTGCTACATCTTTCGATGTGTCCGCACAGGAGGCTTCCGTGCAGACCGGACCTTCTGGCCAAAAAGAGCGGGAGGATCCATCATCCCAACCTTCCCTCGCTGAACTTAGCAGCATGGCTCCTGAGGTCCTGCAATACGGCCACCTAAATCTCCCTCAGGACTGTATGAACATTTTGAGGGAGTCCAAAAGACCATTCAACTAGAAATTCCTACTCTTAAATGGAAGAAATTTTATTTGTGGTGTGTACGTAATGGTTTCCAACCTACCAGGGGGCAAGCGGAGGTAATCTTACACCATCTCCTGCATTTGGCCAAATCGGGTCTAAAGTATACTTCCATTAAGGTTCACCTGGCTGCCATTACGGCCTACAGAAAGGCCCCCAATCAACCTTCTTTCTTCCAGCTCCAGGTGGTCAAGGATTTCCTTCAGGGTTTGAAGAAAGTCTTCCCCCCCCTGTTCGACCTCCTTCTCCTCCTTGGGATTTGAACCTGGTTCTGTCCAAACTGATGGGTCCCCCTTTTGAACCTATTCATAAGGCGACCCTTCAGCACCTTACATGGAAAGCCGCATTTTCGGTGGCTATTACCTCAGCTCGTAGAGTAAGCGAGATTCAGGCTCTCTGTTCCAAAGAACCCTACACGGTTTTCCATCACAACAGAGTAGTGTTGAGGACTCACCCCTCCTTCCGTCCGAAGGTGGTATCTGATTACCATGTCAAACAGACGATCTCTGCCCTCTTTCTTTCCCATCCAAGCCAGCAGAAAGATCTCTCCATTCCCTAGACCTTGAGAGTTCTAAAATTTTATTTAGATAAAACCAAGACAATTAGAAAGTCTGATCGACTGTTTCTAAACTATGGTGCCATCAGGACAGGTTTTCCAGCCTCCAAGAGTTCCATCTCCAGATGGATAGTGTCTTGCATCAAGCTGGCTTATCAGTTTCTCCCAAAGCACACTCCACTAGGGGAAAAGCAGCTACAGTGGCTTTTTTACACAATGTGCCGAGATGTGCAAGGCTGCGACTTGGAAATCGGTGCATACTTTTACAAGACACTATTGTCTCGACTCGGACTCCAGAGCAGATACCCAAGTAGGTCAAGCCTCCTTGAGAAATTTGTTTCAATGCTAAAGTCATTTATTCTTTGAACGTCACTGTCATTTATGGTACTCATTTGCCCGCAGGTTGAGGGGATGAGCTTGTTACTCGATTCAAGTGCTTATGACTATTGAGGAGGATCCCCTGGAAGAGAAGGATAAGTTACTTACCTGTAATCCTAGTTCTCTTCCAGGGGTATCCTCATCAAAGTCATAAACAGCCCACCCGCCTCCCCGGGGAAATGCACCAAAATTGTCATTTCTTTGTGCCCTGACCTTCGGGTCTCCGCAAAGAACAACTAACCTAACTGTCACCCCTGAGGCAGGATGGGAAGCTAGGGGTCATGGTTGCCTTAAAGGCACAGTGCCAGTTTTTGTGTTTCACTGTATTGGTTTTCAGCTTTCTATGCTATTGAAGTTACAATGCAGCCTAGGGGCTAGCAATGCCTGCTTTTTTCTGTTTGCAGGGATATAATTTCTTCTGTTCATTAAAAGCAACTCAAATGTCCTTTGGTTTTCCTACTTTATTTGGATATGTGCAAAGATAGTTGTTTACAGCTTTGCTTAGCCTGTTGGGTCTGGAAAGCTGCATTGGTTGTTTTAAAAAATATATGTTTTCATATATAATTTTTATATACTTTCCGGGATCCCCGTGCATGGGCGGGAATATTCAAGTGCTTATGACTTTGATGAGGATACCCCTGGAAGAGAACTCGGATTACAGGTAAGTAACTTACCCTGCTCTCCCACACTACCACAAAGAGCTGTTAGTACTTACCTAATTTAGCCTCTGCTATACCTTTGGGGACTTCCATTACTCTGTGCACACTATACCTTACTTTGGTATCGTATATACAGAGCCAGCTTCCTACATCTGGTCCATCAGGAGTCAATCTAAAGGACGATATGACATGAGTAGGATGGAAGGAGATGTCAGGAGTTGAAGTTTGGGGGAGCAGGAGAAAGTAAAGCCGAGTGTTAGGGAGAACTAGCCCCCCCACAAAAGAAGATAGTAAAAGTACTACGTTATTTATAGCACGGAGTACTGGCACAAGTTAGTATCAGGCGCAGTCATATAAAACAGCCATTGGCAAAGCCAACAGGTCTTGCCTTAGATTTACCAGTGCCAACCTATTGGCTGTGCAAAGGCTTTAGCCGACGCAGTTTACCATCAGCATGCGCACGTATGCATCACAACACTACAGGAGCCCAGTGTGTTGATACGTGTATGCATCAGCTTGCTTTTGTGCACATAATTGATGGCTCGGTCATTTTGGTTTTATTGGTCAATTCAAGATGACAAATGCCCTTATTGGAGAGATGCATTAAAAAAAATATATATATGCACAAGCGCATTTTCACTAAGGAGCATTAAAAAACATTAAAGTACAGGATGAACGGGGGAAGTAAACACTGCTGAGGAGCAGAGGTAAGCAGGGATGGACAGTGAAGCAATGGGCAGTGGGGTGGTATGAAAAGTCAAAGGGGCGGAAGCAACGTATGAACTGTGAGTGGGAGAGCAACATGAAGAACAAAGTAGGGGCAGTGCATGAAGGTGGAAGCAGCGCACTGAGGAGAGGGCGACAGCAAGAAAACACTTGCACTAAAAGTAAACAGTAATTCTCTGAATGCAAGTAGTGGAAGGATGCAAGTAATCCAATCAAGGATGGTGAAGAAGCTATGTTACAGGGGAGGGACAAACAAGGAGTAAGGAAAGCTATTGCATAAATAAGCAAATGAGATTAAAAAGAAAGGCAGCCAATGAGAAGCAATGGACTGACCCAAAGTCTTATCCACTATAGTTATTTCAACAGACAGAAAAACATTAGTGAGACCTAAAAATACCTTTTGGTGTTGTCCTGTTCCTGTGGCTGCTTGTAGGTGTTCCTCTTGGTTATCCCTGCCTTTAGTGCTCGGTTTGTGGAGTTCATGGGGTGTGCCCAGGCAATTAGTCCCTTCCCCTGTGGCGCATGATCTTTTTTTTTTTTTTTAAACCAGCATGTGGCTGGGCTTGTTGGGTTGGAGCGGTCATGAAGTCTGCTATACCTGGTTGTGGGGGGGGCTGGGGATGTGATGCTATCCCTTTGGTCAGGTGGTGCTGCTTCGAGTGAGTCTTCTGGGGGAGGACGAATGAGTCTCCATGTCTAGCTCTTTTAATCCGGGATACATGCCACCTTTTGGGTATTCCTCGGTCATTGGAGGGCCTCTTGTTTGCAGCCCTTGTTGGGCAGTCTTGTTGTGAACAGCAGCCTATTTATGTTGCCTGCAGTGAATGCTCCGCTTGTTCTGGTGGTCCCTTGAGTCTTCCTATACTTATGGTTTGACCAGGCTTCTGTCTTCTGGCTGTGCCTGCCCTGTGTAGTTGTGTCCTCACCTCTGTCTTGCATAGTACTCATGGCCTCTTGCATGCCCAACCCTCCAGTCCTGCTGTTTGGGTAGGTTATATATAGCTCATGGCATTGTCTGGTTCACATTGTACTCTCATTGGGAGATTGAGGTTTGACTCTGTCTGCTGTGTTCATTTTAATGTGGTTGATTCACTCTAGAGTTGTAGCTGCATCTGTCCCTTTATGACTTTGGGATGTTTCTCAAAAAGTTGGTTTGATCCACTGGCTTTGATTTTTGGTTGGTGTAGTTCTCGGACACCTTTCTGCGGGACACTCCTTGTGATGCTGCCAGCTTCTCTTCTTGCTCTGGCCAGGGTGTTGGCTTCTGACTGTATGTGCCCGAGGTATGTTTTGGAGAACTTTCTCTGATCCTTATAAGCGTTCTGATATTTGGCGGTGGTTGCCTCAGTGGGGTTGACCTATCCATGCTCCAGCAAGATTATCTTGCTGTCTATGTCTTGAGTTTGCCAGCTCTGCTGTGTCTTCCTTTGGCCCTTGTTCTGGCTGCTTGTGGTGTGGCCCACTCAAACTTGTTGGTTTCTTTCCAATTCCTGCAGGGTCGTTCATAGCCGACTCCCTGTATTTGTGGGCCCCATGGGCTTTTTTGACCTTTGTACTTTGCTGCGTGCATTCATTTCCCGGACTAAGTTGTTCTGCCACTTGGCATGGGGTTCCTCCTCACTTTTCATATTCTGGGTTGAGTCCTTTAATGTTTTAGTGATTGAGTTCATCCATCTGTGGTATCTGAATCGGTTTGTCTATCTCATTCCACCTGGTCTTGGGTTCAGGCGCCACAAACATTTTCAAAGAAAGCTAGATTAGGGTTCTCACCTTCATGGGACGGCTCTTGGTGGGTCTATCATTTTTGGGTGCCCAGATTTAGATTGCTGGCTTCGTATATCTTCGGGTACTTAAGCACTGGGACAATGAACGACAACAGGGTACGGTCATGATTTACGCATACTCTTCATTCGGAGTCTAGACTTCCTCCTTTTAGTCCTCTTAACATCCTCCATCCCAGGACTGATGCTAGGGCAGGGCTTTCCAGGTTTGTGTTTCATGGTTTTGGGTTGGTTGTTGCTTTGTATTGGCAGGGGATAGTCCAGGTTATGGATTGTAGGAGTGGAGCCATGGAAGAAGAGAGAACACAAGCTTAGGGGATATAGGGCATCAGTCTCTGCGTGAGGAATCACCTTAATTATGTGAGGACTAGAAGAGGGAAGACTAGGATGAGCAGTAATCAAGACTACCAGCATGGAACTAGGACACTCCCTTACCAGCGTGTCCACGTGTTCATTTGATGGGCTCCGTTTGACTGGACATGGCGTGAATTGTAGGGCAACTGCATCTTTTGTGCTATAGTTTCTACTTTTGGCGAGTTGACCCAGCATCACTTTAGCACAGAAAAGGTTAGCTGTTTAAGAAAGATATCCCATTCAATAATTGTGCAGATTACTTTACATCCCACACGCCTGCGATTTTAAAGGCTTTTTGTAGTAGTCGAGGGCATTGGTATACACCTTCCCTTCAGTGGCATAAAGAAAATGCTGGGGTTCCTTGCAAAATGTGACGAGGGGCTCCTGAATCTCAGACATTAATTGCCCTTTGGCTGAAAGGGGGCCCCCTGGAATTTTTGGGGGCCTTCCTGCGCAGCACGGGCCAGTGTTGCGCCACTGTCTTCCTTACTAATACAGTGTTATATTTGTCTTGGTCGATTTATTTGGCCGTGTCCTGCGTGTCACTCCTCCGGTGTTTCATTAGCTCGAGTTTCAAACCCAGTACAGAGCCGCTATGTAATTACCTTCTGGATCTGAACTGGAAACTGAATGTTTTTGCCAAACTCCCCTCTCCGACATCACGTTACACAAGAGAGGAATGCACCATCTTCCATCTACAAACCGTAAGCACTTAAATTCAGATTGGAGCACGCAGGAAAACAACATTAGTTAGCGCCAACCGACAACCTGGAGATTGCGACGAACAGACGAGTTTGTTTTAGTAAACTCTAGTGATCGCCTCCGTGCGCTCCCAGAGAATCTCATGGGCTGGGCCTGTGGTAACCCCAATAAAACGGATTCATTGCGAACGAGGCCTCAAAAAACATACACGGCATGGGGTATGGAAGGGATAGGCTGCAAAAGTCGGGGCACAGAATGTCTACAAGTAAACAAAGTAGCACAAACCTTCTTAAACAACTCAGGTGTGGTTTGAAGCGCTATATACAAAACAAGTAATTAGGTTTCACTGAGGGCCGCCCCCTTCATTCAACCCGCCCTTCTTCCGCCAAAAGAGCCTGGAATCCTAGCAGAAGCACAACGCCGGGAAAGTAATGTTAAATGCAAAGCTGTAAATCTGGCCCTTGCTTGCCCGACAGCTGCCTCTTTGGGAAAATACACCAGCGATTTTATTAGCTAATAAAATATGGCAGCCCCCTTTCTTCTGGTTTCCATAGAGACCAGCAAAAACAAAGACTGGCAAAGCCAACAGGTTTTGCCTATGCAAGAGCTTTTGGCTTTGCCAATGGTTTTTAGCCATGTTGTATACCAGCGTGGCTGCTGTTCAGCATAACTAAACATTAGTGGCGTAGAGTAGAGTGGCCTGGAGTGTCTTGAAGGGAGTGGAATAGAATGCAGTGGCATAGTAGCGTAGCATAGTGTGTCAGAGTAGCGTAGCATAGTGTGTCAGAGTAGCGTAGAGCGGCATTGAGTGAAGTGGCAGGGCATAGAGCATAGCGGCACAGAGCAGCATGTAGCAGAGCGACGTAGAGCACAGTGAAGCAGAGTGGCAGGGCAAAGAGCAGCATGGAGCAGAGCGGCAGGAAGTAGAGTGGAGTAGCAAGTCACACAGGGGAGTGCCGTAGAGGGGAGTGGCGCTAAGTGGAGCGGTGTGTCGTAGAAGGGAGCACTGTGTCATAGAGGGGAGTGGAGTGGCATAGAGTGGACAGATGTAGAGTGGAGGGAAGTGACGTATCGTAGAGGGAAGTTGTGTTGAGTGGAGTGGCGTTTCGTGTCAGAGGGGAGTGGTGTGTTGTAGAGGGGAGTGGCGTAGTGTGCAGTATGCATGGTGTGGTAGCGAACTGCCATTACATACAATACATTTTCAATTGAAATGACCATTACATTTACACAGATTTACAGTTGTACTGAAAAAGTATACAGCGCACAAACGATAAAGTGTGGAAGTGTCATTACCTAGAGTATTGATTTGTTTGCACCATATTAAAATATTTGTTTCCAGAACAAATCAGAATTACAAAGAATGTGCTTTATTCGTGCTTGCCTCATTCTGATATATTCTGAAATATCTGCACAGTTACTTTACAGACATTTAAATTTAGTTGTGTGCTAGAAAAAAGCCTTTCCTTTCACAGCAAGTTAGTCACAAACCCACTCACTTTACTTTTCTTTCTCTGACTTCAAACACCAAGCTCTCTTGGAAGACTGATCCTGACATTTGACCACGGTCTTTGAATGCAGAGATAATGTGACAAGACCAAAACAAGATATAAAGGCCAGTTTACAGAAATCAAGCACTTGTGGAAGAATACAGTAAATAGGCTATGCTCCATGGGAGGGACACACTCAGGCTGGACAGCTTAAAACAAATAAAACCAGCAAATAGAAAGCAAGCAAATGTGAGTTACAAAACACAAAGCCAATGTAAGCTATGGGCGGAATGCATTCCCAGGGAAGCTTTAGAATGTCCCCCAAGAAGTCGTTAGACAGTTGCCCTGTCTGGTAGACTTTGACCTAAAAACAATGTTTGAAGCACTCCTGCCTTAATGTATGGTAATGAGGAGGGTAATTATGAGGGCAGGCCATCTGAGGCTCTCCCGTCTAACTCCACAGTAATGAAGAGGGCTTATTAACTGACGCACTCCCACCTCATTATGATGAGGAAGGCCTGTCGAGTATAGCACTCCCACCTGCTTCTTTTCTAATGTGAATTGTAATAATGAGGGCATGTCAGCTGATGCACTCATTTTAGTAATAGAGACTTCCTACTGAGGCATTCCCAGCTCCATCTATGATGTAGATAGTGTGGCACTCCTACCTTACTGTACGATGATAATGTCCAGCATGTTAAGCCACTCTTACCTCACTTTGGGGTAATGGATATGACTTGCCACCGAGGCATTCCCACCTCCATCTATGATGTAGATAGTGTGTCCAGCCCGTTAATCCAGTGAGGTAGGAGCGCCATTCTCATCATATACTCTTACCTCCCTTTATTAGAGTTAGGAAGGATTGTGTACTGGGACACTGCAAGATCACTCTGATAATGAGTAAGACCTCCCTACTGGGTACTCCCCATCTCCATCCAAGCTAATGTATTTACTGTGGTACTCCCACCTCACTCTGGGGTAATGAATATGACTTGCCTACTGAGTACTTGGCAAGGTAATGAGGGAAAGGCATCAGAGGCACTCCCACCTCGCTCTAACTAAAAAGACATCTAATTACATGATAATGAAAAAGAACTTTCTACTGCGTCACTCCAGTTGCGATATGAACCGACTCAAAATTAGTCTTGTAATTTTCTAGCCCGAAAATCAAATTTGCGCTTTTGGGATAAATTCTGGGGTGTGGAGGAACCAAAAATGTCATCCTACTGTGCCAAAGAAATAGTAACCAGTGATCTAATATGGGCAGGAGAGGTGAGAAATAGATTAGTAAATATGGCAACAAAGTTACATATTGTGAATTATGAGGTTATGGAACCAGCCCAAATCTCTGAGAGAGATTTGAAGAAAGCTTGTGAGAGAATCAAGGAATGCTGATTTACGTTATTTCTCCAGTATTGAATCTTTCATAGATTCACATGCTTGTATCTTCCCCGTCGTCATGGTGGGAGTCTCGCGGTAGTTAGAAAAGTAGTACCATAGAAGTACATTAGAAACCACCAAAGGGAAAGGAAAACTTTACAACATTTGTCAGCCTCATTATGTAGGTCCAAACTTTGGCCAATCAGAGACGAGCCCTAGACCTCAACCCCCCAGCTGAGCCACCAGACCCCAGATTTCTAACCGCACGTCGTGTGTAAGGGAGTCTCCCTGAGCTCTGCTCAGTTTGTCAGTGAGTGAACTTTTGACCCTGCTAAGATTCTACACAAGGTATTGTCTTTCTACCTTCTTTGCTTCAAAAATGTCAGTAGGCTCTAAGAAGAGGCTTTTTACACCTTGCAGGTCTTGTGGGAAGGCAAGGCTCTTTTCTGAGGGTCCTCATAAGGACTGTCTTTATTGCCTTTACCCCAAACATACAGCCAAGGACTGTAAATACCGCAGAACCTTTTCAGCTAAAACTCTAAAAGATAGAGAGGCCAGATTATTATTGTGAATCCAGAAGAAAAAATCCAGACCTGACTCTGGATCTGATGTTGAAGAGAGTCCTGGGCCATCCTCTGCTGAGAGGAAGCGTAAAAATGAGGGCTCTACCTCATTAAAGGCTGAATCTAAGAAATTGAAAGCAGAAAGAGCCTCTACTGCTGATAAAGCTGCCCTGAAGCAAAAGGATTCGGGCCTGAAAAAACTCTACTGCCTCTCTGCCCGTCACACCTCTGAAACAGGCTTGGTCAACGAAAAAAGCACCGTCGACAGACCCGTCGTCGAGGACATCTACCAAATCCCCGACTTCTGTGGCGATGACTGCTTCGTCGACGGCTGTGGTGACGGCATCGTCGACAAATACAGTAAAGCGCTGTGAGAAGGTTTTTAAAGGCCGTTGTTGCTTAGATATGGGGAATTTTGATGTCCATATGGTTTTAATTGCTCTGTGTATGTATTGATGTATTTATTCGGTTTTTACAGACTACGGTCTAAATAAACTATTTGTTTTACTACTAGCAAATTACATAGCAAAAACGTGGCCCAAGTTTGTAAATCGGGGCAGTTTTGAACTTGGAAAAGCATGCTGTATTGGTGGCGACTGCATGTATTTGTGCTTGCTGGAGGCAATGTGATAATATCAGGTAAAGTAAAACCGGTCCACCAGGCCATAAAACAGGCTCACTAATGGGCCTAAAAACGACCCCCACACTGGGCAGTCAGACCAGTCCTCCTGGCACCGTCAGACTGCCCTATAGAACAGTGCGAACCCACTCACCTCACTATGCCAACGAAGATCCTGGCTGACGGTGTGGAAGGCATGGCTCCACCAGGGCAGTGCACACTTCTGATTATAACTTGAAGCAAAAGGTAAAACACTCATTTCATGAAACAAGCAGCCCTGCAAAAGGATTCACCTTTTCTGAAACCACTAAAAATAATAAAAAAACTTGTCAAAATTATGAACCAACACACAGCGTCTGGACCTATCACATTCTAACCCCGAAGGTGACGTGGATTGAATTTTCACAGGATTATTCTATGGCAATCACTATCAATGACAGGGGCGTAGCTCTAAAAAAATGCAGCCACAGGGCCCATGGCATCTTTGCAACGTCACTGTATAGCACAACTTTGGATTGCTTTTGTCCTAGGCCATACACCTATTTGCTTCATTGTTAATTTCTGCTCATCTTCGCGCACTGTCTCCCCTACAATGAGCACAGGACATACAAGGTGTCATATTAATCAATGTGAACACAAGTCGGGCTTGCGTTCGTTTTGAGCACCACATTCTACTTTCGCAATAAAACAAGTTATAGGTTTTTTTAAAAATAAAATGTTAGGGATAGGAGAAATTACTCTAAACGACAATTGTTAACGGAGAAAAACTTATATTATTATTACCTTGTGTGTTTATAAAGTGCTCGTTACTGCTGCTCAAGTATCAGCGGAGGAGCGTCACCCCACTGTTCAATAGGAAAAATAAAATGATCATAACGTAACGTTATTTTATTTTTCCTACTGCAGTGGCTCAATTTCATACGGGACTAGCCAGAGCAGAGGGGGGGAGTGGTAGCACTCTAAGTCCACATGCCGGTTTGGCCGGCTGTCTTGAACCGGACAAACTGTCATGCGCACTTTGCATGTTCCCCACCATGCCGTAATGCACAGCCTGGTGGGGAACAAGCACAGCCTCCCAGTTCCCGTCTGAGCGCCGAACCACGGCGCTCAGACCAATCACGATGCTGCTGTCATGGTGGCAGCAGTGTCATGATTGGCTTAGGGGAGCCTAGGAGCCTGGGTGCTTCCTGCAGGACAGGACCGGACGAAAATGAAGAGGACGGAGGAGAGACGGCGGGCGGCCGTCGCCAGGTAAGTGCTTTTTTTTTTTTTTTTTTTTAATCACCCCTTGCCCCCGCCCTCCCTGCCCCACCAACCAAGTCTGGTAGCAGCCACTACTGCAAGTTATGAAACAAAATGATTACAATAAATCTACCCAGATGGGACATTCCAAACTACAATAGCACTCAAGTGAGCATCACCCATTCACATCTTCGGTTACCGAGAATTCATCTTGCATAACTACAAAAGCAACAAGAGATAGGGCACTGAAGTCCAAATTAAGGCATAAAGAGGGCTCAACATAAATACTCCAGATTTAGGGCTATAGGGAAAGCAGCAACAGATGCGCCAGCCGGCTGGCCCAACGCTATACGAACTCTGGAATCAGTTCTCATAACCCAATCTGAAGACAGGCAGGGTTTTCTCAACATAGTCTCCTTGAAATATTTTCTTATATAAAAGCGCAAGGAGCAATCTGTTCCAATAACATTGGACATAACCAGTTATTTCACACCTCTCCAGGATCCCAGAAGGACATCACTTTATTCCTTAGAGAAACAGCAGCAAACCTTATTGTGAATAAGGACTCATTGTCCAGATTTGTATTGGAAATGGATAATCAACACTGACGTAAAGTCCCTAAGGTCCAACTCCATCTCATGTAGACCCAACTCCATCTTAGTACACAGAGGCCGCCATCTTCCTTAACTTAGGCATGGAAGCTGCCACATTCCCTGATTTATGCAGAATCATTGTCATGTCTGCCTTTTAACGTTGATGTCACCAGACAGTATCTTTTTAGGAACTGTGATAGCATCAATTTCTTCAATTAATGACAGCTGCAACGTCTAATGAGACATTCGTCTGGGTCAAATGTCTCCTCCTTATGTCAAGGTTAAATTAGAACACATACAGACATGTTAATATGGAAAATGATAGTGCTAATATGGAAAACTATACATTCATTTATGGAAACAAAATCACGTCCCTATTAACAAAATTGCCCGTCATGAACTCCATATCAACCCCGACTTGCAAATACATAGTCAAGCAAGCTCCGAGACCCAGGCCCGGGTTTACTGATTTATAGGTCGCAGGTAGGATGGTGAGTAGCTAGCAAAAAAAGCATGAACAGGAAACCCTAGATCAATCACACGGATAGGCGCAGCAACATTACCATGGTCAAGGGAGAATGACCCTAATAAAGCACAAATGGCTGGAGGGGGTTTTGCGCGCTCCTAAAACACAATAAAGTCAGATGCAGCATGAGTTAGGAACATCTAGCCAATCTGAACACAGCACACGCATCAGTGATCATGCTCCCCATGCCGAACATCTGAACACGTTACCCACTGGTCACATTGTGGCCACGCCAGGGCGAGGCCCACCTGTAGTAACTATTTGACCATTAATTTATGACTAAGGCAGCAACCAACATTCTCTTCCAGGGGATCCTCATCTATATAAAAATTATATATGAAAACATATACATACAGCTATATATATATATATATATATATATATATATATATATATATATATATATATATATATATATATATATATATATATATATATATATATATATTTCCACCAATCCGCTTCCAAGAAAAACGGGCTGACATGCACCAGTGCTTCCCAGGTAAGCTTTATTTTCACCATCTGGTCACATCCTGCTTTGATAAAATATCGCCATTGCTGTAACACCTGACAGACGCGTTTCGGCTTCTTTGCCTTCCTCAATGCCAGCTATATGTGACAGAGAACGCTGTTGGGGGTCTAAAAAAGTCTCATTCACTCCCACTGGAGGATGCTTGCGGCCATAGAATGGGGACTGCAGGTTCAAGTTAATACTCTCACTGCTAGTTGTTTTTGTTGTCCCCTCCAACTCGCAACAATCCAAACCCCCAAAAATCAGCAGGATGCGGTCCAAGTCATGCCGCGTGTGGGAAAAACACAGTCCAAATCCGTGGTCATAGTTCAGTGACTATGCTCCAAGCATACGATAATGCCCTGACTTCGTCAGCTGACAGGTCGCGTTCTTCTCGCTGCGGCAATTCTGATGGTGATTTGGCTCACTAGGAAAGTACTTTTCGGCAGACAATCTGCCGCTCTCTCCCCTGCACAAAAACAATGAATGCCACTGCCGGGGGGGGGCGCCGCGATGCGTACCCTCATACGCTCACACCAAAGCTGCCGGCAAGTCGCAGAGCACCAGGCCGAGAGGCAGGCCAGTATTCAAGCGCCGACCGCTTGACCACATACTCCACCAATCCCGTTTCCAAGAAAAACGGGCTGACACATGCACCAGTGCTTTCAAGGTAAGCTTTATTTTCACCATCTGGTCACATCCTGCTTTGATAAAATATCGCCATTGCTGTAACACCTGGCAGACGCGTTTCGGCTTCTTTGCCTTCCTCAGTGCCAGCTATATGGGACAGAGAACGCTGTTGGGGGTCTAAAAAAGTCTCATATTCACTCCCATTGGAGGATGCTTGCGGCCATAAAAAGGGGACTGCAGGTTCAAGTTAATACTCTCACTGCTAGTTGTTTTTGTTGTCCCCTCCAACTCGCAACAATCCAAACCCCCCAAAAAACCGGCAGGATGCGGTCCAAGTCATGCCGCGTGTGGGAAATACAATTTTTTGTAGAAAACACAATCAATGCAGCCTTACATACACCAACTTTAAGGCTAAACAATGCTGTGAAATGTAGACTTTGCACATATACAAACAAACCAGGAAGACCAAAAGGCACTTGAACTGCTTTTAATGAAAACAGCAGAAAAGTAGTCCTGCAAGAAGAAAAAGCAGGCACTGTTAGCCCATAGGCTGCATTGTAACAGAGATAACATAGAAAATGAAAGCAAATGCAGAGCATCAAAAAACTGGCACCGTGCCTTTAAGGCAGCCATGACCCCTAGCTTTCCATCATGCCTCAGGGGTGACAGGTCAATTGTTCTTCCCGGCTCCTTCAGTCAGGACCCTGGTTAATCAGCTCCTAAGATTTTTGACTTTTCAGTCAGAAATGGATTATTTTTTCCGTTCCGTTCAAAAACCTTTATTTCGGTCACTAGGACCATAAAAGTATACAAAGATCGGTAAAACTACATTCTGGATTTAAAACATTCCAACCTGAAAATAAAACCACTTCCATTAGAAGAGTTATGGATACACATCATGACAAATTCCCTTAAAAAATTGAATACATCCATACATTTGCAAGTACATGGAGAAAACCACATAGGGCTGGGATTCCCTATAGTTGGTCGGTTCATTAGTATAACTAAACAGGCCCTGAGCAAAAGACAACACAGTAATGTTGCAATAAATAGATAAAAAAACTAGTTCCAATTAAGGAACAAAAAAAAAACAAAAAAAAAAGAAGAAAGAATCTACATTAATCTTAAAAATTTAAAAGCAAATTCCCATTACAGTGGTCTAAGCATTGGGCTCTTATATTAGTACTGCAATCAGGCTATTATCTTTTGATTATATTTCCTTATGAAGGAAACCCCTTCTCCTTCGCCACATTGCATTTAGAAACCGAGAAACAGCAAAAACTATAGGCTTAGAAGTGTCATATTTCAAAACTCTAAATGCCACCATACATTGCACAAACCCCAGATTCCTGCACAACTGTACAAGCCACCTTTTCTTTGCTTCTTTATACCCAGGGCAAAAGAATAAAACATGCAGTTCAGTCTCCTCGTGGTTATTACAAGCAGGGCACCCACGAGGGGGCAAATGAGCCCATTTAGAAGTAAAAACCCGGATAGGTAAAATACTATATCGGAACTGCACATATAATTTCCTTGCTATGGGAGGTAAAATGTCATCCAAAAAAGGTTCAGATTTGTAGTCCTCCTTGACTGTGAGGAACAATGTAGTTAGAGGACCTAATTTCGGGTTTACCTGAATGGCCTCAAGCTTTTTTATTCGATACATTTTCACAAGTTCAACTCGTGAAACTATAAAACTGGTTTCTTCAGGATTAGTCCAAAGTGTTGGTTTACCTATCATTGCACATAGATGCCTAACCTGCATAAACCAAGGGACTTTTTTTAGGGCCCCTAGATGAGCTAGAAGATCCTTCGTTTCGGCTTGGTATTCAACCA
This sequence comes from Calotriton arnoldi, assembly GCA_963921515.1. NCBI lineage: Eukaryota > Metazoa > Chordata > Amphibia > Caudata > Salamandridae > Calotriton > Calotriton arnoldi. The sequence continues at coordinate 259,637 of CAWUFW010003496.1, forward strand.
ATTCTGGGGTCACCCAAAGCCTTCGCCAAAAAGTTAGGGATCGTAAGGCAGCCTCATTTTAAATTGGGGCAATACCTATATCTAGCCGCAAGGGGGTTAGCGGTGTACTAGGTGGAAGGCTCAAGATTTGCCTGAGGAAACTGTTCTCAACCTTAGTTAAGGGGACAGAAGAGCAATGTCCCCAGAGTTCAGCCCCATACAACGCAGCTCCCCTCGCTTGCGCCCTATAAATCTCAATGGCAGGGGCAATGGGCTTCATCGTTGATTCCCTTACCAGTTTGGCTATTCCCCCGGCAGTCTGGGCAAGTTTTAGCTTGGCTTTAGCTATCTGGGAAGCCCATTCCATATTTTCAGTGAGGGTGACACCCAGATAATCAAATACGGAAACCCTTTCAAGTGGAATGCCATTTAATTTAGGATTTGAGTGCATTTTCCTAGGCGGATTAAGGACCATAAATTTTGTTTTTGAGGTGTTTATCACCAAGCTCCTATTATTACAAAAAGCAACAAACCTATCTTTTTCAACTAAATCTTTATACTTCGACATTTTACACCTGTTGGAGTATTTCTTTACCTTTTTTCTTCAACAGTTTGGCGTTTTTTCCTGAAATGCCTTCCCCGTTTGATCCCTGCCCTTCCTGTGGCAAGAAGGCCAAAACAGACTCCCACTCTGTCTGTATCCTTTGCCTTCCGGATTCTCATGAGACTTGTCAACACTGTCAGTCTTTGTCAAGACGGACTCTCAAGGAGAGGGAAAGGATTCGCCTTTATGGATTCTCTGAAAAAGGTAAAGCTTCCACCTCTAGAGGCCGGTCTCCTGTGAGGCAGAAAAAGAAGAGACCTAGATCATCTTCCAGAAGCAAGGTAACAGCCTGCTCTTCATCGGCGCTGGGCTCGGCGCCGAGAATGCCTCCACCGGCGAAGAAAACTTAGACGACACTCCCATCCACGGCGGGCTCATAGTCGAGAGAACATCGGTCATCGTCGAAGTCTTCCAGACATAGAGGTACGTCAACGACGGTCCCTCCGCCACAGTCAACCGGGCGGCATCGAGAAGTCGTTCTCCGTTGGTGCGGGACCGCCCAACGTCGAGGCACCGCTCTCCGTCGTCACCGTTTATACGGCATTCGACGTCGAGGCACAGCCCTCCGTTGCCGTCAACCAGGCGGCGGTCAACGTCGAGACCTAGACCATCAATGGCGTCTAAGGATTCGACGGCGAAACAGATCCCTCCATCGTCCGTCGCAGCCATCAAGACGCTCGACGTCGAGGTCAAGAACATCAGCGAAGAGAAAAGACTCGGCGTCGAGAAAGACTCCTCTGTTGCAGCCCACAAGACGGCGCTCAACGTCGAGGCCAAGATCGACGGCATCGAGAGAGTCGACGTCGAGAAGGTTTTCTCCAACACCTTTCCCTCGTTCGACGTTGAGACATGGTACGTTGTTGGGTACTATTCCTAACAAGTCTACGTCGACGGAACGTCGGTCGACGTCAAAGCACGCACAACCGATGCCAAGCCAGAAATCGCCTTCATTGGACTCACAGGTCTTAGTGGCGTATAGTCGATCGACGTCGAGACATTCATTGTCGACGTCGTCACAGCATTCGACCTCAAGAAGACGCCATTCTTCTTCAAAAGACCGTTCGGAACCATCGGTTTCAGCTGCAGGATCACCTCCAGTCATCTCGACGTCGAGAAGTTCATCTTCTCCGTCCCCACAGCGGAGGGTAGAAAAATCTACCCCGCAGATCACGACTTCACCTATGCAACAAGAGGAAGTACACAGATCTCCCTCAGTGCATCGCTCGCCTAGGTGGCTCCTCCCGGTTCAGCATTGACCAAAAGAATCTTCACAGGTTCAACAGACCTTGGACTATTCAAGCCCTCTGCATAGATCCCCTCTGGCTCGGCTGGTGCAGGCAGTTGACCGATCACCCACCACTCCATCCAGGGGCCACCAGAGAGAGAAATCTCCTCCACGAAGATCCTCTTCTCATCATCATAGGAGACGAAGATCACCTTCCTGGTCTTCTTCCTCAACCCATTCCTCCAAGAGGGATTATTCGCCAACTCTGACGGACAGTCTACCTTCCAGAGTTTCACCTGACGACATCAACACCTTTCATGATGTTCTGTCTAGAGGGGCACAAAAGTTGAATATAGAAATGTCTACACCTCAGACATAGTCATCTATTATTTTTGAGACTCTACATCAGAGATCCGCATCAAGACCTTTGCTGCCATTAGTTCCTGGTCTTCTGCAACCTGTCATGGATGTTTTTCTTACTCCTGCGACAGTCAAAACAGCCCCAGCAAGGATCTTAAAGAAGTACAAACCTGCAGAACAAGATCCCCTGTTTCTCAGGTCAGATCCTCCACCAGATTCGGTGATAGTTGCGGCTGCTAAGAAGTTCCATGCAGTGGCTTCATCTTCCACAGTCCCGCCGGATAAAGAGAGCAGAGCCCAGGACTGGGGGTGAATGTTTTGATTTGTTCTGCATTCCGTCCATCAATTGTGTGTCTTTTGCTTTCTTGCCCTAAGTGCGCCGGGTATGCCCAGACGTGGGTTCCGGGCTCACTGTGCCATTGGATTCAAGCTATCCTGGCTGATGAGGGGTGAAACCCCGAAACCGGTTCTAGGATGCTTGTTTCCGGTCCAGGGAGGACCTGGCTTGGCAGTTCGGGCTGGACTGTTCCCATGAGGCACAGGGTCAAGACTGATTTGCATTTGGCCTGGTCTAAACTGGGGTGGCTTGGTGAGCAAAAGAATGATGGATTTAACCCAGATCTCTTGACTGGGGGTGAACGTTTTGATTTGTTCTGCATTCCGTCCATCAATTGTGTGTCTTTTGCTTCCTGGGGTAGAAAAGTTTGCGGCTCTGCAGTAGCATTTTTGAAAGTTTCAAGTGCGTCGGCTCTGTTGGGCCGTTATGATAGAGCGTTATGGGACTCCCTGAAACGCTTCAAATAAAAGCTACCCAAAGAAGACCGCCAAGACTGGAGAGATTCTCCAGGGGGGGGCCCTCGTGGCCAAGCAAACAAAGTGAGGCTGCGGATGGGACATCCATAGCTGCTCATTCATATTCGCATGGGGTATGCGCGAGAAGATCCTCCTGGCTACGGCTTACAGCATTAAAACCGGAGGCTCAACAACGCATCCTGAACCTTCCTTTTACCGGAAATTTGCTGTTCGGCTCTCACACGGCCGAGGAGATGGCCCGCATGAAGTGCTCCCCCAAAGTACATTCCAACAGGGAAACCAACAGTTCACCAGCTGCCACTCTTGCGTAGAGAGGTCTTTACTCTACTACAAAAATTGGCCATAGAAAAAGTTCCCCCATCACAGAAAGGAGAAGGGGTGTCGTGTAGTTCCTATATTACCCATACAGGACCTGCGTGTTCGGATAACAAACTGTGGGTTTGGTGGCAGACTGACTGAGCACCCCCACCGAGAAATGTTAGCCTGTTTGCATAAGCTAGCTCACAGTGCCACTAGTGTCTCCTCTTATCGGGGAGAGAATAGTTTCTGGCAACCTTAGAACATGACAACCCTGATCCCTCAGGATCGTAGAAACAATGTACTACTTTTCGCTCAGTCACTCGTGCTTACTTATTCGGTCTCAGAGATACACAGAATAAACAGCCTGGGCGTTTCAATAAGGGTTTATTGAACAGTCGTTATTCTTGTGTAGAATATATGAGCTGCAACAACCATTAGACAGTAGCAGAGATATATGATTAGCAGTACAGTGAATATAAATGGATAGTACAGTTCTACCATCTTGCAATACGCATGAATAAATACATGAATATAAAATGCATGATAAAAGAAAGCGCGTACTCCTACGATGCCTATCTAGATGTACCCAAGTGTACCTAGCATGTGAGTAGGTGTGAAGCCAAGAATCCCTCTAGGATTTAGTCGAACCCCATTACCTGAGATGTGAGAATGTAGGAGCCTGTCCTGGTCTCGAGTTGGACACCCCGCAAGGGATGGTTAGACCACGGTCAGCTGGAGCGTCTGCATGCAGGAGCCTCAGCGTCTCTGGTCAGTGTGTCGGCCTGGAAGTCTCGGTTCCCTCTCACTAACACTAGCAAGAGGTGCTGTATTTATACAGAAAGTATCTAGGGCTCCTTTGTCCCTTGTTGCTTGTATTAGCCATTGTTGGATTTGAGGATGACGTATGAGATGAACCGTGTATGTAGATATGGGGAGGAAGGTGGTGTAGCTCCAGCCTGGTTTCTAAGAACCCTTATGAATATTCATTCATACTGTGTGAGTCTATTGATGGCGTTATAGGACACTATTGTTTAGGAGAAACCCTACTTCTGCACCCAGGACTAGAACTAGATAAAGGTTCAATCCTAAAAGGCTCGTTACAGTGTAGGGGAGGTAATGTAGGTGAAGGGGTATGATGTTACCCGAGCCTATATTAGGGTACCTACATGGAACATAACAGGGGTATACTCAAGGTATTTTCTCGTACAGAAGAAGGGTCTAGAAGAGAAGTTCAGACCCGTTCTCGATCTACGTCTCCTAAACAAAAACATCAAAAAAGAAATATTTTGCATGCTGGCGCTCCATCAAATATACCCACATCTTCAACAAGGGGATTGGATGTGCTCGATAGACCTCCAGGACGCGTACTTCCATGTCCCAATTGCACCACGGCACAGAAAGTTTCTACGCTTCATGGTAGGCACAAAACATTATCAGTACAGAGTCCTACCGTTCGGCCTGAAATCTGCTCCTCGAGTGTTCACGAAATGCATGGCAGTGGTAGCCGCGGCTTTACGTCGCCATGGTCTTTTAGTCTACCCATATCTCGACGACTGGCTTCTGAAGGGCTCCTCTCCTCAAATGGTAAAAGACCACCATCGAATATGCCTGAACTTACTGCAGTGCTTCGGTCTTCATGTAAATATGGAGAAATCAATCCATCAACCCACTCAAAGGATACACTATCTAGGGGATACCCTAGACTCCAGTGTAGGAAAAGCGTTTCCTTCGGAGGAGAGACTATCATCAATCGAACAGAAGTGCAATCTCCTTCAGGCCCATCAACGCTCAGTTCGTCAAGTCACTTCTGGGTTCGATGGCACCTTGCATTTTTCTGGTTCCCAACTCTAGGCTGAGGATGAGACCTCTTCAACAGGACTTGCAAGACAAATGGGACCAGACGTCGGCACGATGGGAAGACAGGATTCTTCTTTCCCAGTCTGCGAAAGCTTCCATTCCCTGGTGGACTCTCCGGAGAAATCTCTTGGTGGGAGTTCCTTTCCATCAAACTCCCCCGACACAATCCCTGATCACGGATGCCTCACTTCATGGCTGGGGAGCGCACATGGGTCTTCTACTGACGCAGGGCAGGTGGTCGATCAAAGAACAATCGTATCATATAAATATGCTAGAACTAAGGGCAGTACATCTAGCCCTCAAGGCGTTCTACCCATCGATACAATCCAAATCGATATTGGTACAGACAACACGACCACCATGTACTACCTAAACAAGCAAGGGGGGACTCGCTCTCGCCCTCTGTCCCTGGAGGCTCAGGCGATTTGGCATCGGCTCCTGGCCAGACAACTCTCTATCACGGCAGTCTATCTGCCTGGGGAACAGAATTCACAGGCGGATTCTCTGAGCCGCCACTTCGAAGATCAGCAAGACTGGGTATTAAACGACTAAGTGGTGGCAGACATTTTTCTACGATGGGGTCATCCAACCATCGACCTCTTCACGGACGAGTCAAACAAAAAATTCCACACCTTCGCGTCAAGGTTTTGCCGACCAGGATCGATAGGGAATGCATTTTTGATCGACTGGTCAGGAACCTTTGTGTACGCTTTTCCGCCTCTTCCTCTCATCCCGAAGGTGATAACCAAACTCACACACTCCAGGATGAGAATGATTCTGATAGCACCAGACTGGCCACGGCAGTGGTGGTACCCGGACCTGCTACACCTCAGTGCCCCCACAGGAGGCTTCCGTGCAGACCGGACCTTCTGTCCAAAATGAACGGGAAGATTCATCATCCCAACCTTCCCTCGCTGAGCTTGGCAGCATGGCTCCTGAGGTCCTCCAGTACTGTCATTTAAATCTCCCTCAGGACTGTATGAACATTTTGAGGGAATCCAAAAGACCATCCATGAGACATTCATATTCTTTTAAGTGGAAAAGATTTTATCTGTGGTGCATACGAAATGGTTTTCAACCTACTAAATGTCAAGAGGAGGTTATTTTACCTTATCTCCTTCTTTTAGCTAACTCAGGTTTAATTCCATTAAGGTACATTTGGCTGCCATTACAGCCTACAGAAAGGCTCCAAATCACCCCTCTCTTTCAGCTTCAGGTGGTAAAGGATTTCCTTCAGGGTTTAAAGAAGGTTTTTTCCCCGTTAGACCTCCCTCTCCTCCATGTGAGTTGAACCTGGTTCTTTCCAAACTCATGGGTCCCCCTTTCGAACCTATTCATAGGGCGACCCTCCAACATCTCACATGGAAAACCGCCTTTTTGGTAGCGATTACTTCGGCTCGCAGAGCAAGCAAGATTCAGGCACTCTCTTCCAAAGAACCGTACACGGTTTTTCATCACAACAGAGTAGTGTTAAGGACCCACCCCTCCTTCCTTCCAACGGTGGTGTCGGACTTCCATGTCAACCAGACGATATCGCTGCCTTCCGTTTTTCCCCAATCCTTCTACACCAGCAGAAAGATCTCTTCATTCCCTTGATCTCAAGAGAGTTTTAAAATTCTATTTAGATAAGTCCAAAACCATCAGAAAGTCTGACCAGTTATTTTTAAATTATGGTTCTATCAGGACAGGTTTCCCAGCCTCCAAGCGCTCCATTTCCAGATGGATAGTGTCTTGCATTAAGCTGGCATATCAGTTAGACAAAAAACCCCTTCTGGTTTCTCCCAAGGCACATTCCACTAGGGGAAAGGCAGCTACAGTGGCATTTTTGCACAATGTTCCAATGGCTGAGATCTGCAAAGCAGCCACTTGGAAATCAGTACATACTTTCACGAGACACTATTGTCTCGATTCTGATTCTAGACAAGATACTCAAGTGGGCCAAGCCTCCTTGAGGAATCTTTTTCAATGTTAACTCACTCTAAATGTATTTCTCTCAATGTTACTGCGTTTTTTATAATGCTCATTTGCTCGCAGGAAGAGGGGATGGCTTGCTACTCGATTCAGTGCTTATGACTATTGATGAGGATCCCCTGGAAGAGAAGGATAAGTTACTTACCTGTAATCCTAGTTCTCTTCCAGGGGTATCCTCATCAAAGTCATAAGCAACCCTCCCACCTCCCCGTGCAAATGAGCTAACATTGTCATTTCTTTGTGCCCTGACCTCCGGGTCTCCGGAAAGAACAACTGACCTGTCACCCCTGAGGCATGATGGGAAGCTAGGCGTCATGTTTAGCCTTAAAGTTGGTGTATGTAAGGCTGCATTGTTTGTGTTTTCTACAAAAAAATGTATGTGTATATATATATATATATGTTTTCATATATAATTTATATATATTTTCCGGGGTCCCCGCGCATGGGCGGGAATATTCAGTGCTTATGACTTTGATGAGGATACCCGTGGAAGAGAACTAGGATTACAGGTAAGTAACTTATCCTTCCTCACCATATATGGTTTGCCAGAGAACTTTACAGCACTCCTTTCCAATCACTTTGATATAGATATGGTTACAGAGAGGTGAGTGGTTGAAATTAACACCTCATTCAAGTAAGCAAAGTGTTGGCATACATGGTAGGTACTTGTAGGTCTCGCACACGGTTTTGAATTCGTTTTTCTTTTCTACAAAGAGTCAGATTTTTCCCTGTATTATGGTAGATCAGGAATCTTGGTTTGCCAATGCAATCACTGAATTGTGTTGCCACCAAGTTGTGTGAATTCATTTTACCACCACTGGCCAGGAGGTAAGAGGAATGTAGGCCTAGTCATGGGTTCTCAAGCTCCCCCAACTGCAACTGTCTTTCGCCACAAAGAATAGTGTGAGACCCTATGGGTAGAACACACCACTCCTTCACAGCTACCTGAAATCAAGCAGTGGAGTCATGGGTGTTACTCCTCATAAAACGTAAGCTTCCTCAATCAAGAAAGGACCCAAAGAATCTAGAAGCATCAGCTAGCTAGTCTGTTCAAGCAGATATCAGCCCTATTTCCATTGCTTTTCAGTATTTTAACCATGCGTTCTGAAGCCGCTCACCAGCTATCATAGCCTGTATCGCTTAGATATGGATATCCAGCGAAAGTCCAGGAGGGCTAGATCCATTTAAGAGGTTAACGATACCCACTCTTTAAATCGGCTCCATGTAGATATATCTTGTTTGGCTGTCTTGAAATTCGGCATTGATTCAGCCATCCAGAAGCTCTGTTGGATATCCCTGTTGTTGATAACTTCCAGGCACAGACTGGTGGTTCTTGTTATTCAAGGTAATGGGACCATATCTCAACACAATGATATAAAGAGCCCTTATTCTAGGAGTAAGTGGCACAAGCAAACTTAAGCCAAAGTCATAACGTGCTATTCTGCACCCATGTCCCTCACAATGAAAGCTCCAGGAAGTGCAGATGAAACCAATGGTTCCTACCGACATCACAAGCATAGATCTTTAAAAATATGACTGGAGTTTATCCAACTAGTAATTGGTAACTAATGGCTGAACAGTCACAAAGAAATCCTTAGTGGAAATCTGGGTCTCAGAACTGTACCCTTATATCAATGAAACTGAGACTAGTTCTCAATCAGTTTTGGTTATGAAGTCAATGCCCCTTTTGTGTATGCCTCTGGATCTTTCCAGTATGTATAACTGGATGCTATCTTGATGGCTACCAGCTACCTCGAAAAAAACGTATCCTTGTATCAGATAATCTTTCGGCCTATTATGTAACCTTATTATGCTCTGTCAAATACCCAAACCCTTTTCATTGCATATTTGGGAACAGCTCAATCCTATGTAAAAAAAGATGCTACCAGGTGGTTTTAGTTCATGCTATAACAAATACACAAATCCAGTACTGTAAATTGTATTACAAAAGATTAAGGAATTTGAGAGCAATTCTGCTGTGGTAAAAAGTATGTTGAAGCATTGCTCTGTGAAAAGAAAAACTTTTCAATATGAGCTATAAACAGACGATGAAATTGTCAGTCTCAAAGACGACATGAAGGAGCTTAAAGACCTCCTGTGTCTAGATACTACATTTAAGGAAAAAGACTGCTGATAAATAGGAAACCAACATGCCATTTGCTGGACTTGGACAGTATGCTACCAAAGCTACTCATTTCTTTATTCATAAGGCACATTGAATATGATCAAAGTCGAGATTGGAAGATGACAACTTTTAGCTGATGATCCATGTTAGAAATGGGGGTCTCTAGTTGGCAGAGGTAGGTACCTTTGTCCAAATAGGGACCATTGCTTTTAATCAGGGTAAGGGGGATACACTCCTAAAATAACCCCTGCTCACCCCTTGGTAGCTTGGCACGAGCAGACAGGCTTATCTCAGAGGCAGAGTGTAAAGCATTTGTGAGCACATACAGTAATACAGTGAAAACACTACAAATGGACACCACACCAGTTTAGAAAAATAAGTAATCTTTATCTAAACCAAAACAAGACCAAATGACAAAAATCCACAATACAGTAATTAAAATATGACTTTCAGATGGTAGAAAAAGTTCAGTTCAAGCAAATTGCAGATGCAACACTTTTCTCACAAAGTACCTGGGATGCATCACACAAACAACAAAAACGGGCCGCAGGGAAGGTGATGCGTCGGTTCTTTACACTCAAGGAAGGTGATGCGTCGGTTCCTTGCTTCGGGGGAGGTGATGCGTCTGTTCCTTACTGCAGCGCAGGGGAGGTGATGCGTCTGTTCCTTACCGAAGAGGAGGTGATGCGTCGGTTTCTTACTGCGTCCCCCAACGATGCGACAGACTTGACGCCTCGATGTGATGCGACGATCTGGTGACGATGCGTGAACTCGTGCAGCCGCACTGCAGGCCTTGCGTCGGACTCGGTGCGGTGATCTCGGACTTCGGAGATCGGTGCACTCAATGCGGCGTGCGGCGATTTCTCAAGCCGCGGCAGGCGCTGCGGCGGTTTCTTCGGTGATGCGTCGGAAACAGGTGCGGATGCATCTCGCTTCTTCGAAGTTGCGTGGTTTTCCAGCTCCCAGCGGAAAACAGTCTCTGGAGGTCCAGAACAGCAGCAGGCACCTCTTGGCAGGTTAGAATTCCCAGCAAGGAAATTCAGGGGAGCTGGTGGTGAAGTCTTTGTGTCCCTGAGACTTCAGAACAGGAGGCAAGCTCAGTTTCAAGCCCTTGGAGATCTTTCAAGCAGGTGACAAAGCAAACAGCAAAGTCCTTTTCTCCTTTCCTTGGCAGCAAGCAGCCACTGCAGGCCAACCCCAGACAGCAAACCGCAAAGGGGCAGTATTCCTACTCAGCTTCTCCGGCTCTTCTTCTTGGCAAAGGTTCCTCTTGATTCCCAGAAGTGATCTAAAAGTCTGGGCCCCTCTTTTTATACATATAAGAAAGTGGGTTTCTGTTGCAGTAACCCCCCCCCCCACTTTTTTGCCAGACTACTGATGCACTTTGACTTGATGTGCCCTGGGTCCATGCCAATCAGGTTCCCAGGGCCTGTGTTCTGTCCCCAAAACTAACCCAATTGGCATCTCTAGCCACAGGTCAGCCCCTGGTAAATGGTACCACAGGTACCCAGGGCACTGTGACCAGGGAAGACCTCTAAGGGCTGCAGCACTTATTGTGCCACTCTTAGGGGCCCTGTACCTTTACACACACACCCTGCCTTTGCAGGCTGCATGTTTTGGTGCACTTTAACATTCTGAGTTCAGGCATACTAAACTTTATTTTTCTACCTTGTTCCCAGGGCCAGTTACGTTTATACGATGTTATAAACAAACTCCCATTCTGTCTTATGGGAGCTGGTAGCCTTGCAATAGTGAAAAACGAGATTGGCAGTATTTCACTATCAGGACATGCCACACACATCAGGGCATGTCCTACCTTTCACATACAATGCACCCTGCCCACAGTGGTACCTTGGTCCTATCTTAGGGGTGACTAATATGTAGAAAAGGGAAGGTTTAGGGACTGGCAAGTGTGTGCACTTGCCAAGTCGACATGGCAGTCCCAGACTGCACACTGGCTCTGCAATGGCAGGCCAGATTTACATTCTATAGGCTGCTTCTGTGGGTGGCACTAGCTGCAGCCCACTAGCAGCATTTGATTTACAGGCCCTGGGCGCACACAGTGCACTATACTAGGGTCTGACAAGTAAATCAAATATGCCAATCATGGAAACACCAATCCATAACAGTAATTTAAAAAGGGAGCACTTGCACTTTGGCACTTAACAGCAGTGGCAAAGTGTCCAAAGCATCTAGACCAGCAATACGGAGTCCAACATATAGCAAAAACACAGGAGGCAAAGGCAAAAAATGCAGGGAGACCCACGCCAATGGTGCCAGGTCTAACAATCCACAAAGTATTTAAACATCAACATTTCACACAAGTCAAGTGAGCTGCAAGACTCCTTCAAGGTCCCACCTTCTTACCTACCAGGATTTCCCAAGGGCTTCATTAAAGTGTAGAAGGGATTCCTTAACTTCAAGCACAAGCCCGTCAGATGCAAAGTCTGGTCTTTCTCCAACCATTGGGAAGATCACAATCTCAGTTTCCTCTGACAACCTAACTTGAAATGCTGGAAGAGGCCATACTACAGACCTTTACCATTCACCTACCTGCGCCACACAGGGATAGTAAGCGCTATATACAAATGTCCAGTTCAATACCTCCTATCTTCAACTTGTGTCCTATTCACAGGTGTACTTCAACATATTGCTACATTTTTATGAACCCATGCAGATTCCCATCTCTCTTCCCATGGATGATTGTTTATTGGAAAAAGGTGTTCCAGGATGTGAAAATGGGTCTCCGTGAGGGGCTCCAGCCTTTGACATTACTGCCCCATCGGTTAGGATGCCTGTTCGTCAGTACTTTACATTTCACTTATGTTTTGGTAGATTTTGTCTTATACCCATGTAAACAGAAGAGCCTCCTCTTGCATATTAGGATGCTTATCCAGATACAGATATAGAGAGGAACTACGGTCCTTCCTTCAGACTGAGAGTCTAGATGACCTGGCTTCTTAGACAACGGTAATTGCTTCCTGTGGGTTTTCTTCCTGGTAATTCAGCACACATTGGATGAATCTGAACATTACTAACCTTGAAACGGTTTTCATTACAGCTCCAGGCCATTATGGACACTGTCGCTAGCTCTGAACTGTTCACCTCCCCAGCGTTTTCAGGTCTGTTAATCTTATTAGTTCAGTTGAAGCAAAGCAAGACTACAACACCCAGAATGCATGAAGTGAATAGAGAATTTCAAGACTGGAGACAGTGCCTGGAATGACCGGAAAGTAGGTGGTAACCTTACTCTCCACTCCTTACTGCACGTCTACATAGATCTGCAGAAGACCTTTACAGTCGGTGGCAGTGGCCACAGAGGGTGCTAACAGGGCACCTGCTGACCACTCTCGTTGACTGAGAAGACACTTGCAGCAGTCTGTACATGACCCTTGGTGCAGAACAAAAGTCAGACGGTTGCAGGCTAGTGTGCCATGTAATACAAGAACATATGGAAAGTGGTATACTCTATTGTCTCATTTTTAAATTGCTGGCTGAGGAACATGAATACAAGTATTTAGCTCACCCTTAGACAACAAGAATAAACTGAGCATAGTTCTCCTCTTTTGTAATATTAGGGAACATTAGCAGTAGTGAATGGGACAAACAGATCGACAATCATCCCAACAAAGGACAGCTGCAGAGTCCAAAACCATTTAGTTTCCATAAAAAAAGCGAACAGACTGCTTTCACAGTGTTAAATAGGGGCAACTCTGATGAAGGAGACCACACTACGCGGATGAGGACTCTAACACATGTGCGACCAAGAAGATACAGCTTTAGGGTTTTTGAACGGGGCAGGGATAAGAGTTTGGGTAAGAAACCCTACACAGGCTACCACACATTTGTATTAACAGAGCACACGATGGATAAACAGATCGGTGCACTGGTCCAGATACGTGAAGCCTTGCTACTCATACAAGTACTAAAGATCCGTCTCTCCACCTCTCCCACCAGGCACGAAGAGGACAGAAGAGTGGAAAGGAGAAAAACAACAAGGCAAGTGCAGGCACAGTGTCAATAAAGTATAGCAATGTCTATAAATTAACACTTTAAAGTACACCATAAAGCCATCCGTTTATATAGTAGTGAATAAATCAAAAGTACTTACCAAAAGCCCTGTTCAAACTGTCCTTTTCACTTCTACATCCTCGTGTTCGCACTACTGCCTCTGTGCGCACCCAAGCTTTGTGTGGTAATATTGCCGTTCATTTTAAAGACACTTTCAATAAGGAGTAATAGGATGGCAACAAACTACACATTTACACCATGGAACGTGTACATTTGATTTAACTCCGCGATGAAGGTAATATCTACCCAGCAAAAAGACAAACCAACAGAGCTTTCACACAACACTGTTTGGCTGCTGCCTTTTTTGTCCGCTTTACACCCGTGTGATGCAGTCTTGTGAACTCCTCCTTGTGGCGGTGGTTGATCTGAATATAGTCAACACCATAAAGACCCACAAATTAAACAACAAATGGCCCACACATACTAACCTGCCAGACCAGTCCTTACTGCCCGACTGCCTTAAAAGGCCAGTCCAGCCCTGTCTCCGACCCTATAACTAAACCTTAGATAAACTGATTGCAAAAACATCACAAATCTTTTGGCAATTTGAAAGAATAATAGACTAAAAAGCAAGATCAGCTTTACATTCTTTTGAATTTGATTTTTTCCCCCACTCAGCTGTGAAAAACTTTCTATGAGTATGTGTTTACAGTTTTCTGCAGACATTGAATGTCATGTAATTCACCTTTGTAATAGAACTTTAGGGATGTTAGGAACAAGCTATTAATTTCAAAGCCTGCATCTATCAGGCATACAAGTCATTTCCCTGTTCACGGACTACTACAGCAAATGCCCGTCTTCAAAATGGTTTCCATAAAGTTAACGCTTAATATTGGAGTGCCATCAATACAAACAGCAGATGCCACATCATTACAATAAATGCTTCTCCAGAAACAGGATACCAATTCTTCATACTGATGGAGCAGGGTTTTCGCGAAATAAACCCTGCTCGGATTGAACCCCTCAGTGTGCAAAATACTAAACAAATGATGTGTGAAACTAATAAAATAAGATTAAAGGGGAAAGATGAAAACTGCGCAAGCGTGTGTTGGGAGAGAGAGTAGGCAGCGAATGCACATGACTAATGTAGAAAATAAGACAAAAGTCAAGAGTTTAATTTTCACTAATATAGAGAATAAATGTGCAGTGCGAAAAGAAAAGCAAATGAAAAGAATTCAAAGTGTTTTATAAAGTGACGATTAATGCATGCATTTGTCTTTTCTAGAAGTATAGTCTGCTGGCCTGCAGAAAAAGCTCGAGAGACATTTTAGAGTTAACATGGGATATTAGAAATGTAGAAGGGGAGAAAACTGAAAGCTGTGAATTGTTCTTTGCGTGCCTCTGATGATGGCCAAGGTCGTGTGGAGGAAACAATGAATACAATGAAAAGCGGAACTTCCTTCCAGAGCGGGCATGAGGACATTTGTAACCCAGTTTGATACTTTTGCCTGGATCAGGAATATGAACAACTGGCAGAAGGTTGATATGGAAGTTCTACTACTGAAGGTTGAATGACGTGTATAGTTCATAACAAAGAACTGTTGAAACTGAAGACGTCATGAGTGGTGTGATTCAGACACCTTGTTTTAGCCAATAAAATGTTTTCTCTTATGGGGTGGATGGAATAGGGGTTGGACTTGTAGAGAATTTAGGGTATAATTAACTGTACTAAGGGGTGGGATGTGTGAGCGCGTTTCCTACTTTGCGAGAGGAGAGAGCTGTGACGCTGTTTCCTATATTCTATGGGGGGCTGCTGTTCTGCTAATCCTGACTAACTTTGCTCCTTAACTATTCTTGAGGGGCCTAGCTTACTCTCATGGCCAGAGGGTAGCTTTTCAGATTTCTTGAACCTCGTTTGTTTGGTTAGTATGATATTCTGAATTCGCATTACTTAATTGCAAATGTCTTATTATTATTCTTTTGTCTCTACGCCTATCCACTCTCTCATTGCGCTGACATTTGAGATGTGTAACTGCTATCTTATTTGCTAATGATTTTCTCTTGTGAGGTGATCTATGATTCGAGCTGTATTGTACTTGATGAGCAATCACATTACTTGGATAAAGCATTATAACTTGCAAATGAGTCTTTTTGGTTTTATTAGTCATTAATAGTTATATGAGATGATTATTCTATGGTGATATTTTGAGACTCCAATATTATTTTGCCAAACCCTGATTAACTTATAAAGATTTCATCGCCAAAGAAAGGATAAACAAAGATGATCCAATTGGTAAGTTTGGTTTAAACTCACTCAGTGTACAAGGGACTGTGGGATTTGAATTTGGGTCCAGATGATGAAATTCGTCAGTTCCTGAGCGCTGGATCAATACCACAACCAAGTTTCTGATTCTGGTGTACAAAAAAGTTGGTATGAATGAAGTGAGAGTCAAGTCCAAAAAAGCTTCGTCTAGAAAGGCTATACAAAAATGGAAATCATTTGCATGAAGAGCCTGTCGGGCATACAACACAGAATTGACATTTCTTGAATGTTCATCACGGCCTCTGTGACTCAGTGGCAGCTAGGCAATCTTGGTAAAAAAAAATTAAAAAAGTATTTCAGCTGCCCGTGGAAACAGCGTTGCATAGTACTAGAAACTCACTGAATTTGCATTTTTCTGGTGGTAGTGAGGTCGAACAGCCAAGGATTACTCCTGGTGGGTGGTGTTGGGCAGAATGACTATCGGATAACTCATATAGGACTCCTGGAGGGTGGAGTGGGGAAGAATGACTAGATCGGGCAACTGATGTATTACACACAATAAAAATGATGTCCAAGCAGGGTTACGCTTTGAAAGAAATAAAGACTACATTCATTAAACAAAACATGCTCAGTAATTAAGAATTTTTGTGGCACCTATATTCCCTTGCATTACCTTACAGCAGTATAGTAAAATATTTCTGTGCCGAGTAAGCGGGAGGGGTTTGGTGGGATTTGGAGGAGAGGTTGCTTGGGGAAACCATAGGGGCAATCACAGTTGAACATGGAAGTCAAGCAGTGTTTGCTCAGAAAGCAAAGGCCTCACTGTCCTGTGAGTGTCTTGCTGCATCCAGGGTCTGTCAATGAGAGTTCAGGTTCTCTCTGGTGAGGGCACTGCGTCAAGTAGAGGCAGGTGAAAGCAGCCAGGGGTACTCTCTCAAGCTGCAATGACCTTGAGAAGCTGCCAATACCTAGGCGGCCTTCAGGTGCTTGAAGCTGTTTAAGTGCTTATGGTGCTATGGGAAGATTGCCTGTCAGAGTTGCAGAGGGCAGCTTTACTGGAGCTGTGCAGGCCTCATAAGGGAGAAGAGACGTGTCCGGGAGAAGCAATGCCTTCTCTGCATGGGCATTTGGTTTGCGGTGCAAACTTGCAGTTACAGATCGGGTTGGGTTTGCAGGAACTCTCACTGATGGTATACCACATTGGGTGACACTAACAGGGTGACATGCTGTCCTAGGTCTGCATGAAATGTGCTTTGGGCAGTGGGTTGTTTAGATCTTTAGCCCTGGCTGGGCAGTGGAGCATTGCCTTTAAACTCTCTCACCTACCAGTGCTAAGTAGCTCAGGAAGGCACAGGCACACAGGATCTTGGGCTCTAGACATGCAATGCAAGTTCTGAGCACGTAAAGCAATCTACCTCCTCTGTGGGTTTAGGAGCATCGATCATCTCTGCAGTCCTGGGAATGTAGCCCTTATCCCATAACAGAAAGGCAGTCAAAGCATCGGTCTTCTTTTAAAGGAGAAGGATATCCTTTTCTCTGGTTATCCTTTTCCCCTTGTGGGGTTCTTTATGTACCAGTCGTAGCAAGGCATGTAGTCAGTCTCGCTCCCAGATGTTTGTATGCCTCAATGATTCACAACAGCTGCTGTATTCGTTTGGTATGATTGAAAATATCAATAAAAAAGATTTAAACCATAAAGGAGAAGGCTAAGGCTTTGGTCTTTGCACACCAATGCAGAGAAAGAAGAGGCCAAAACATCTTCAGCAAAAAGGTGAGCAATGGATATCCAGGAGGGTCCTGCTTAGATCTTGACCTCGGCCCACCTTGACGTGCCGGAACTAGCCTAGTTTTAGCCCAATCTTATGTATTCTGATTCGAAATAAACAGTGCTGTTTGCTTTATGAAGACTGAGAGGCAGGAGAGAATCTAAAGTGCAGCGCCTGCACAATTCTTCTAAATTAGACAGCTACCACCAACCCTAGGGGCATCCTACAACTTTAGTGACTACATTTGTGGAAGGGTACTCGTTTTGGGGTTCCCTCAGCAGTGTATGTAAACGGGCAAACACACCCTGCTGCTATACCCAGCTGACATCATCCATTAAAAGTGTCAAGATCTGTAACTGAGAACTTTGGGTGGACCCACAAAATACCCAGAGTCTAAATTCTCTGCTGGGGAACAAGATGCCATATTCATGCAGAGCACTGGTCAGGAAGCTCGTGGCACAGGTCTGGCACACTGTCTGCCAGAACAATAAAACCAGGAGTGTTTTTTCACAGTGACACTGCAAGGGACCTTTGATCAAAATACTGGATGGAAGATTCTGCCATCAAGCACTCCAGATTTAATAGATCAGATTGTTTATAGGGATGAGGAGAAATAGGCAGTTTAAGAGTTTTTCAAACTGAAGACGAAGCAACTTTTTCCAAAGTTTGCAGCCCACATTCTCTTGACTCAAAAGCTTGATGCTTCGATGGGCAATCTGGCACCCCCTTGCAGGTGCCACCATAGGCAGGTGACATTATCGCCATATCCTTGTAACAACCATGCAGGCCCCCAGTTTGAAAAGATGTCACCGACTTCAATAGTCAAACTATATCTGCCAACCAAAGAAGATGCAGAGCGAGAAAGCCTTTATTTAGCCATAAGTGTTTTTTGCCTGACCATCAGTGCAGTAACCAATGCTAGGGAACACAAAAGTAGTGGAGCTGCCACTCCCTTATGTCTTGAACGGAAAATTAGCTGAGCAGCTTTCCAAAATGAATATCAGTTCACCAAAATGCCATCACCTATTTGCCGCTGGGGGGCTGGAAGAAAAGGGAAGGGACAAACTGCATAAAGGTTACCAACTACCATTCAACTGGGGAACTACAATGGATATTTACAGTAATTAGTAATGTTATATAAAGCTCTGTATAAAAAGCGATTGTTATGATGTGAGGGCGTTCCATGGGAATGCAACATCTACCCCAAACAACTCCCAATAATGAACTGCTAATTTCACTGCTGGTCAGCTGCATGGACGCCTCCATCAGACTAAGTATGAAAATTACACAAGACAGGAGGAAACATACAGGGTTTGCAGAGATTAGTAAATAATTCAAATGGTACACAACCAGATTTACCAAGAAATACAAAGATCAGAGCTGACACTGAACTATTCATGAAACACCGGAATTAGCTCAGGTGATAAGACGGGCAATTTAGAGCAGGTCAGTATGGCACTCCCTTACCTTAATAGGGAAACTGCTTCTTAAAAGAGGATTAAGCCCATTTATTTACTTGTAGGTTTGCCAAGCAATGGATGAGTCTGCTCAACTACTTCTTATGGCTGTAGAAGTGCAGGGTGAGAAAAAGGGTAAGTTGTAGCAAAACTGTCTGGAGGTCATGAAGTTTGACAACAGCCCAGCTTGTCCATTCGGAGACTAAAGTAAAGCCTTCTTCTAGTCTAATTCTAGATGTGCGCATGTAGAGGTTTGGTCAGAGAGCTGGTGATCAGACTGTAGGATCCGGCTCTGGTAAGATTGGAGTTTTCACATCTCTCCCAATTTGTAGGTAGCCTACCTCGAGTTTAAGGAGCTACAAGGAGGCACTTTGAGGGTTGTCCCACGGGTTTGACATTTTGTTCTTCCAAAGTGCTTGTATCTGGTTAAGAATAGGAAATTGAAAGGTTTACTGTAAATTATGAGCCATCTTATAGAGTAGAAATCCTTAGAGAGATGGCTCTGGGGAAGGGTTGACATACCATTCCAATTATCTAGAAATGTGATTTTACTTTCACCTGTAGCCAGCTGAGGGGCATTAGGGTGGGCGCAATGTTCTTTTGGTACCATATGCCAAAAATAAGTCAGCCACGTGATTCGAACTTTGCTGAGCTTCGACAGCTATTTTACTGAGATCAAGAATAATTCAGAATTATATAAAGGTGTATTTGTGAAGCGCACGTTCACCGCAAAGGGTATCTTGGCACTGAATCGCTGAATAACAGGTGTTTGTGTATATATGTACATATTATATATAATTTTATTATTTTTACCCTAAGGGTAGTGAACTGCCGGACCAGCAAGGCGAGTGAAATGAACAACAGAGATCCAATCATATATTGACTGTGCAAGTCACAGGGAAGAATAACTTCAGGGCAAAGCTAGAGGCTGCCTATCCAACACCACACTGCAGGTTTCAATTTTCTACTATGAAAGTCCAAGGTGATTTGAAGGTTGTGGATGGTAGTTTCAGGTCGGCTTTCTTGAAGTGAGAGATATTTCAGAGTTCTGCATCGGCGATTTGTGGAAAAGGAAACCATCCAAAAAGCAAGCAGAAAGGTGCAAATACCTAAATGATGACCCCTCCCCCACCTAATACCTTGAGCCCCAGAACATCCCCTGCTGCTCGCATATGATCCCGATTGTGTTTGATGTATAGATGCTGCTCTCAGTGACATTTGGCGCGCAGTCAAAGGCGATTCTATGCTTGTTCACGGCACAAAGCAGGGGAACAAAAAACGCAAACGTTTGCAACATTCCCAATATGAAAGGCCTTAGGTCAGTCAGAAAGAAGGAAGGAACAAGAACGTGGTGTATGTATGCAATTTCGTTACACCTTTGAGAGGTGTCTGGAAGTTAGCTGACAAAGTTAAGTTTTAAAATAGCGCCGTCTGCGCACCCTCGGGTATGGGGGCGCAGGGGTGATGCACGGATGGACTTGGGGGCTAGCTGCGGGGCTCCTTATATGAGCCCGATGGACTATGTGCGCTCATGATGTCTACTGTGATTGGCTATAAGTATATGGATATGTCAATTCCATCTTGTGTGTCTTGTTCCCAAACCCAAAATAAAGCGGTGGAAAAAAATAGCGCCGTTTTCAGATTGTGACATTCCAAGCGCTTCATTTAATCCATTCAAGGTAACAAAGTGTTACTGCTTGTGCCTCTAATGGGGAGATCCATCGGTAAGGGCTGCAGAGTGGTTAATACTAACTTTAAGCAGCACATGACAGTAAATTTATCACCATTTGCTCTCTTTCACGTCGTTGTAGGGGACTCTAGTTTAAAGAGCCCCGTTTCGACTCAGACTTCACAAATCCCGGCCAGTTAATTTTACGTCATCCAGTCCTCAAACCCCTTCCAGGTGGCGAGTCGCCCCCTCCCCGCCCCCCCTCCCACCAAACTGCGTTCCTGTACTTCCTTAAATCACCACTGACAAGCGTGCTTTGGTGCCATAACAGGTCGCAGTTTATTTAACATCACATGTTTATACATTTACAACGTTCATGGTCATAACCTCCGATTGTTTAGTGTCCATGCTACACATTTACTGGTCTTTGCCCTTGTTTTGCTCGCAGTATGGACCCAGCCTCCTCAATTTCCTGGCAGGGGAGGGACCCTCTGTCTGGGCCTCCGATTTACGAGTCTTGGCTTCAACTTGCTACTGACTTGGAGGGTGTCCGTCTGGACCTGCCCGGGCTGCAAGTGCTGTCCGGCTCGCCCTGTGCCCTTTCGTGGGCCCTCCCTGCTCCCAGGGGTCCCTGCCGTGCGGCATCCCAAGGACCTTACTTGAGCATCTACTCTATCTTTCCTGAGGCCGAGTCCCTGCATCTTTCTCCCTCGGTTCCCCTGCCGTGAGGCATCCCAAGGGTCCTGCGGGAGCATCACATCTACTCTTTCTATGGCGTCATGCCGCCCCTTGGCTCCCTCAGTGCCCCTGCCGTTAGGCATCCCAAGGATCCTGTGAGAGCCTTCCATCTATCTTTTAGTAAGTTCTCTCTTTTTACTACCTTCCTTGTGTTTGTTCCGCCACGCTACCTACGGTTTCCCGACCGGAGGGAGCTCCCCCCTAACCCGGTCCCCCCTTCGCTCTCAGTTGAAACCCATCTGCTCCAGTACCCCTACAATGTTCAAGAGGAACATGTCCATTCCTACCCCAGTAAGGTGCACCCCGTCCTCGAGGTGGTAACCCGGGGATCTCAAGTTTATGAATCCGTGCCTAAAGAACCCCCATCCGTTGGCCCTACAAACCTTCGCCATGGTAATGTTGAGTTTCCGTCTGGATTTCTCCACCCCCCCCTTCCCCCCTCCCACTGCCCCTCGCCAGGCTCCCCGTACTATAATTTCAGAGAAAATTACTTCGGCTGGACGTATCAAGCGTGCCAAGGCCGTGAGGCTTTTCTGCATATTTTCTAAAAGAGCCCGCCTACCCAAGGCCGCCAAGTCTTTTCCTCCCAGGTGGACCATCACCGCGTCCGGTCTGCGACCTTGACTCGATGCTTCCCGCGCCGCGGGTAGCAGTTGATCCCATTTCATTCCCGAGCGCCCCAACCAGATTATTTCGGTGTCCCGCAGCCATGTACCGCCGAATTCGCATCTGGCCATTGCCCATTGTTGGGCCCGTGTCACGTAGGAATGCCCCATTATCCACACCTTCTTGCGCGAATTGTTCGGACCTAAATGGGTGCGGGGGGAGGAGGAAAAATCGGACACAGTACATTGTGGGGCGTACGTAACGCTTGAACGCGCTGGATGCCCAGCGCCCTATTCCCTTGATCTGCTCACTACCCAAACCTAGTCCCGCCGCCGTGGTGGCAGCCCCTATCCTGAAAGAGTGGGAACCAAACTTTTGCTGGGAGGCCCATCGCATCCAGAGTCCTTCTCATCACTGCTATGAACTGGAAGCGGCTGAGGAATGACCCATCTATATGCTTGAAAAGCGGCCCTTCGCTGTCTCCCCCAGGTCCCAAGTATTCTCGCAGCAAGCAGACCGGGCAGCAAGCTGCGTCCTTAATGCAGTGTATTCTGGTCCATGTCCCCCTTCCTGCCTGGCCCGTTTTGGACCGTCGCAGCAGTATGTCCATGCCCCCACTGCCTAACTCGAAGTCCCTTCTGTGGATGCATGCTGACCCTGGGTCACTTACTGATGGGGCTACCAGTTCGCGAACCCTGTAGGCCCCAAAGATTGCTAGTGCGAATGCTGCGCCAAAGAGCGTGGTTTCGTGCTTCGAGGTGCATATCCCTGCCAAGGCCCCCCAACATCCCCTGCAACATGCTAAAGTGGATGGGGCGCCTTGCGTCTTTCTTTGTCCGTTGTACCCTGCCCCAAACTATCATTGCCATTTTGCATTGGAAAGACCTAGTTGGGTCGTCCCTTGCATCCATCTTTGTGTAGTAGGCCACCGCGTTTAAGTGTGCCTGGGCCCAGGTTGTCTTGCCTGACGTGAAAGCCCACTCAATGAACCTTAGGACTTCTTCGCGCGTAACTCTCCGGCCCCCTTCTATCCCTGTCCAGGCCATGAATGTCTCCCAACACTTACGGTAATGTTTGTTGGTCTTGGGGGGCCAGTGCATTGTTCAGCAGTGTCTTCAACCCAGGTCCACCCATGCCCATGCTTCCACTGGCACTGGTGTCATCTTTGTCTGCGTCTGGGGCAAGCTCTCGGAATTTCTCACACTGAAAACGAGAAATGGCATCCGCCACGGAGTTGTCAATCCCTGGGATGTGTCTAGCCCTAAGCACGATGTTGCCCCTTATCTGGCAGCTGACTAGTTTCCGTAGCAGAGTTGCCACCGCCAGGCATTTTGCTGACCCTGTGTTAATTGCCTGCACCACTGCGTGGTAGTCAGACCATAGCGTTATCTGCCTGTTCGCTAGCTGCTGTGGCCAAATGTGGAAAGCCAGCACTATTGGGAACAACTCCAATAGGGATATGTTCCTGGTGAGCCCAGCACTCTGCCATGCTGCTGGCCAGGCCCCCGCCGCCCATGCGTTCCTGAGGATTGCTCCAAAACCGAAACCCCCGGCCGAGTCCGTGTAGAGCTCTAGCTCATCTGCCTGCACCCATGGGTCTCGCCATATTAGGGAGCCATTGAATTCTGACAGGAAATTCTCCCATTGCCCCAGATCCTCCCTCACTCCTTGCGTGATGCGGACCCTGTGGTGCTTTTGTGTCATGCCTCTGGTCAATCATGCCAGTCGTCTCGCATAGGTGCGCCCTGCGGGGATCACCCGAGTGGCAAAATTCAATTTTCCTAGAAGCTGCTGTATTTCTCCCAGTGTCGCTTTCTTTTGTTGCCTCAACCTTCCTATGGTGTCCCTCAGTTCGGCTACTTTCTCTGGTGGCAACCTGCACGTTCCGGCTACGGAGTCCAGTTCTATCCCTAAGAAGGACAGTTTTGTGGTTGGGCCCTCGGTTTTATCCTGTGCTAATGGGATGCCTAATTCTTGGGTCAGTGTTATGAAATTGTTTAGAAGATTGGCGCACTCACCTGAAATTCTTCAATTCTCTCCGCTGCGAGGGGGGGTGGATGTGCCTTACCTGGGCCCTGCTGGCCCCTTTTAACCCACCCTCGCCCTAGCCTACTCGCCCCGATTGGGGGGCCCGTGCTTCTACTTGGGGGACCAATCCTGGCTCCCCCGCCTAGCTGTAATGTTAATGAGGGGGGGGGAGCGGGGCAGGCTTCCCGCCCCCGGACGGCGTTCGACCCAGGCCCCCATCGGGTCCGGCTTTGCCTCCCGGGCTACGAGTAACACTGCCTTACCGGTGTAATCTCCAGAATAACTTAAACCCAGTGATCAAAGTGGGGAGAAAAAAAAGTAGGGGCATTGTGGGCGGAGCATCAGGGGGCGGGAATAATAAGAGGATTCGATCAGTGGGCGGAGTCAGAGGTGTTGCTAGAAAGAGCAAAACATACCAATTTTTTGTATGTTTGGCATTTAACTGACCAGTTACAGCTTATAACGTTATTTAATGCAACCAGTACATACACGTTTGAGGTTTAATATACAAGTTATTGACATTAAAATACATTTACAATGTGGGATACATTCTCAATCACAGAATGTCCGAAATACGCTAATAAGTGGAATCATAAGCCGCTTGTCTCCGAGCCATGCAGTTTCTTTCATCAGCACTTCTCCCTTTTTCTAATAATTTCTGAACATAAAATTTGGGCTTATATTCTATGACAGGAGGCCCCACGTTTTGGGGAGCACTGTTGATTACATCATTCTGTGCCACTCTGTCAATGCAAAATTGTAGTCCTACGTTTATGTTCTTCACGCAACATGTCTTGAAGCCAGCATTAGATGCCTCTTAGTTTCCTGGTATTGTATCTAGACATAGCACTCACAAATTAATATATACACCTAAAACATCCCAGACCTGTTGGTTTTGCAGATGCTTTTAGCAGTATCAGATGAGATACAACTATTATATTAGTAGATTGAGTAATTACTACTTAAGTTAGTTAGCAATGAGAATTGCCGATGCATCAATTCTGAAACTCAAACATTGGTAGAGTCAGAACTAGGATAGTGGTCCTCAAATTATCTCAATCAGTTATTTTCTCCCCTTCAGACTACTATCCTCTGCAATCACTATTCAACACTTTCATCCTTTGTCTCTCCATGAGCACTGTAGGTGTCTAGAAATACCACCCAACAGACTGCATGAGAGAAGTGCAAACATGAATGGCAAAATATCCTAGTTTGCAAATGTTTTCCACAATTATAGCTCTGCCGTATTTGCCACATAATACATCATCTGCTGCATAATCTGATGGTTTTAACTAAAAAATTGTTTGTAGCTCAAACGGATCAAAAGAACACGACTTGTGTTGCTGTGAAGTGGAGGGCCTTTTACAAAGGTTGACTGGTCACCGTTCTCACTGCTGCATGCATGTTAAACTGCTATTAATGAGGCGAAAACTTTGCAGAGACTGTTAGTATGTGTAAAAATAATAAACTATCAGAAAATGTACCACATTACGCTGCAGCCTTCCTTTGCTGCATAATTTAGTCAACACTGCAACATAATTTTGTCCTCCATTGCTGCATAATTGCAGTGGCCCCAAAGCAGGCAGCACATGTTAAAAGTGCTTGTGCCTGAAGCAGAGAGACCGTGAAGTTTGCTAACTTAGGGGCATATTTATGGGAATGGTGGTGCAGCGCAGCAAGTTACTTTGCTGTGCGGTCCTGCGCCACAAGGAAAGGGCAGGAATGCACCATATTTATCCAATACGGTGCATTCCTGTCCTTTCCCAGTGCGCTGTTGACGTTTCGTCAGCCTAGCGTCAACGAAGGCACCCTTGCCCTCTGTTGCATGCAGGATTGTTTTTGTGCAGGAACGGGCACCTTCATGCACAAAAATAATCCCGAGAGGCTTCTTCCTCTTTATGTGTGCTGCACATATAGAAAGAAGAAAAAACAGGGAGAAATGAAGATATTTCTCCTTGTTGTGCCTCCCTTGGGAAGGAGTAAGATTTTGATGCAGTCCCAGGTTTACAAGTCCTTGTAAATCTGGGAATGCGTCAAACCATGGGAGTTGAGTGGGAACATCCACTGCAACGCCTCCCTTGTGCAGAGTAAGGCAAACGCAGAAGTTTGCGCTTTGTTGCATTACGCCATATTTATGAAACCATTCAAAGCCATGCAAAGTGGCTTTGCGTGGCTTCATAAATATGACTTGGAGATTTGTCATGCATTTACCACGTCCCGTGGTGCAAGCGACGCAAGGCCCTCGTAAATACGGCACTTAGTTTGGTGTGTGTGCAAATCCTGCATTGCTGATCCCTGGTGAGCTGCACTACTATTGCTGGAACGAGGCCAATCGAAGCACCAATGGGTGAGGCTGACTGGCCTCAAGGGTCCTGTGACCTCAGTGACAGTCTTTGTTGATCTAGGGTGTGCTGCTTTGTCTGGTCATGAAGCCAGATTCCCCAGTTCCAAATTCGGTAGCTCTGGCCATATTGCCACATCTCCCCGCCCCAAACACCTTTCAGCCCCACTGAGAGAAACTTGCACTGCCTTCAGCTACACCCAATTGTACCCAGTTATAAACACCTGGATGTGACTCAATTCAAATTATGCACAGTCTGAAGAAAGTAACATCCTAGAAAAAGCAAACACTCATGGGCAATGCAAGATTATGTAAAGCATGCGAAATATAAGCAGGAACGACATGGTTACCTCAACGCTTTTACACTCATTGTTCACAAACCAATGAGTGTTTGTTGCCTCAAACGTTGAATACATGAATACAGGGCACCTTATGTACACAGGTGTGCCTTTGTTGCACTAGTGGACAGCAAGGAAGGGGTTAAGCAGGGCTCAGAAGATAAAGGGACTCTTCAGGAAAATCTGATCTGACTCACGGAAACCCACAAGGGCTCCTCCACATTCATGTCAGCCAGCAAGCTGCTCAAACAGACATTATGTATTCAAGTGTCCTGCAAATGATATCTTTTTAACTGTCCGGCTTGGCTAACTCTCCTACCCACAAAAAACTTGGGACCTCTTGAGAGTAAAGGCAAATTTATATTTTCATTCGGGAAGTGAAGGATACATCCAACTTTATTTGTTTTTGGTGACACAATAGTATGTTAGTGATGCTGTAAAGCGTTGCTATAAAAAATTCACACACCTAAGAGGTCCCAAAGGCAAGACCTATTAGCTTTGCCAATGCCTGTTTAGGTATCTCATTTGCTAAATGGGGCACTTTTAATTTGGTGCCAGACGGGGCCGAACTGGGATCCCAAAGCAGCCCTGGCAAATTTTGCCCATCTCCTGTACGGTGTGTTGCGAACAAATGCAGCAAGCGAGCCTGACCACTACAAAGGGGACATGGGGAGCGGGTGTTCTCTCCAAGAAAACTTTGGAAAAAAGTACAAAAATGGTGCATTCTACAGCACATTTTATTATATATTCAATTGTATTAGCTTTTAGAGCACAGTAAATGATGACCTTGCGGTGCACCAGGATACGACAATCTTGTTGGTGCTCTTCCCTCCCTATCACCCTCCAACACTGCCCCTCATCTCTACATAGCCCCTCCCACATGTATTTCATTTGTTTTATAGCGCCTCTCATACCAGTGTAGGTACTTGGAGCACTTTACATCATGCACGCATACTGAGACAATGAATCATACGTGTGAATCAGTGTTTACAAAATGTTATACAAGACAAAAGGGACTACAGGGTGTACGATTCACATGCCATCAATTCTGGTAGGCATTTTTTAAGATCTGGAGAACCACAACCAGAGGATTCAAAACATAACAGTGGTTGGATTTACTAATAAGAATGTTTTTTTACCTAAACAAACCCCCATTTTAGCAGTATTAGGATAACGAAAGACTGGGGAAAAAACATAACTTTCAAACCTGCTCCATGCAGTTTGCATGCAGCTCTTTGATGGCAGGTCATAGCTCAAGGTGCTAGATTTATTACGATTCTAAGTTATGCACAGCAAGTAACTAAAGGATCTCTGTGACAAAAGCATTAACCCACTGAGCTATGCATATTAAATACAGTTCTGTGATCTGCATGGTACACGTTCTTTGCAGCTGGCATATTAACCCTCCGCACTACAATAGATGAGTCAAAACTGGCAATAGACAATACTCTGATCTTTCTACAACAGGAAGATAAACCATCAGAGATATTAATCTTGACTCTTATTGTTGCCTGAAAACTGCTGGGTTTACAAGGAACTCTGCAGTGATTTATGCGTTTTTGAGAGTGAGAAGTTAGTCATTGTGCTGGACAGCACTGCTGGTTTTGTTACTGGGGGTCGTTTTTGCAGCCCCCAGTAACCAATCCAGCCTCCCACCCCTCCGGCCTCTGCCCGATGCCCATTACGCCATTCGGCCTTGGTGCCTGGGCCGATTTGTTTTCACAGTGACCATGGATAGGGTCCACAAGGGGCTCTGGTGTCACAGAACTAGACACCTCAGGCTGCTTTTATGTTATATCCTTAAAAAAGGTAAACAGTATTTTTAAAAAGACCACATCCCTGAACACAGAGCAGCAGTACACATTTTATAAAAATAAAATAAGGAAAACAGCTGATAAGACTCATCGTTTTATACAGTTCTTTTTTTTAAAAAAGCGCCAAGTTTGGGCACAGCCTGAAACCAATTCAACACTGGAGTCCTCTCCATATCCTTGTGGCATCGTCAGTCTGGGTGAGCTCGAAAATAAAGGGCAGATGAGGTAAAGGGTGGGGCTGCCAATGCGTCCATTGTATTGGTCACAGTGGGGGCAGGCTGGTGGCCTCCTCACTAAATGAGGTGTAAATCACACTGTAGCAGCCGCGCCATCATAGGTAGCCATTTTCGTGTGCTGATTGATTGCTCCTACAGTAAAACACAGCTCCCACAGTGTTGCTGGGCAGGCCCTGCCCACAGATACGGAGGGGAAGGGGGAGGAGGTCCTGGCAACTGCAGAGGCCTTCCTCAATATGCACCACACAGGGCTGTATGATCCCGTAATATTTTTAAAATTTTGGACCATTCCTGCCGTCCAGGGACGCATTTTTAAAATGAATAAGTAGGGGAACGAACTTTGTTGAATTAAAAAAGTAGGGGCACGCCGTGCCCTTCCAATCCTGCCCACTTCGACCACTGCTTAAACCTCCAGCGTCGAGCTGGACCTGCAAACCCAGACTCTGGTGCCCAAAGAGGTTCTCACTTTCAAAATCATTAAAAAAAAGCTTCACAAATACAAACCGAAATGTTGGCTATATACTACTCATACCTTTTATGTCAGCTGATGTATCGGTTTAGCAGGGTTGGATTGGGATAAAAAAAATCGGCACGGGCACACCAAAAAAAAAGTGGCCCCCATTTGCGTATTGCCTTTCCACAAAACACTGCTTCAGCGAAGTTTTATGAAAAGAAAGGGAGTGGGGGGCATGTTTTATTAACTTCACTTAGATTAAAAAAAATGCGTGGATTAGTTCACACTGCTGAGCCACACATGAATGCAAGTGAGAGCACTTCTGCTCAGGCCCCCTGCCCCCGCTCAATCAGCATACACTAATGGGCCGGCCCAGCGAGAGAAAGGGAGTGATACCTCCACCCATCTGCCTCTAGAAAGGCCACTTAGGATGCCGCCAGCGGCCCAGTGGGTGCCTAACAGCACAGACAGCCCCCAAGGCTGCCCAAAAAAGCAGCCCACAGCTACAACTCGGCTACCCGCCCTTTGGCAATTTCCCGAGTGCCCACGTTACCAATCCGAACGCCGTGCTGTTTAGCAGCCACGGCATTCGGAAGAGAAACCTTGTGCAAAATAACAATTTTACCTTAAAGGCCAATCATCTGTTGTGATGGTTAATAGACTGAAGGATATTCAAATGGAACATCTCACAGACAGACAAGCATTTAACATATATCCGTAATTCCATTTTATTTACAACGGGATGAGAGCGAACAGTGGGCTGGGGCAGGGTCACGGAAGCTGAAACTGCTGGTGTAACTCCTGATTTGTGTTCATTCAAGGTCTGAATGGCCCAGAGGCCAGGTAGTGCCCAAAGGTGTGGTCTGACAGGTCACTTGCCTGGCTGTTTGCGAGTCTGTTTTATAGTCTACTACTAGGCCGGTTTTTACTGTTGATTTCCCGGATATTAAAACAAGCATTGGCTGCAGCAAATCCTTGCAGCTTCCCATACCTTGCAAAACACTTATACAGCATGTCTTTACAACTTGAAAGCTACCCCAGGTTTCAAACATGGGTCACTTTCTTAACTATCCAATTCACTAATAAGGGTCACTTTTAGTTTGGTGCTTGGGCCCATTTTCTGTCCCAGTCTAACACCATGTTCATTTAGGGGGTCTCCAAGGCTGGGAGGAATAGCCCCGAGCTCTCGCGTTGTAGTGGAAAGGGACACTAGACAGACGAATGCACAGTGCTGGACTGGCCTGTCGGGCACTCTGGCACTCCCAGATGGGCTAGCCAAAAAGGCCAGTGTGTAGACAGCCCTTTTTCGACCCGTGGTCCATAAGGAGACTAGACGCAGGAGGAGGACTGGGCCTAGAGTAATTTAGGTACTGTGAGCAGATACTGAAGATGCGGACTGCTGGGATGGGGTGGGCAAGGGATGGTGGGCCAGCCGTGGATTGTTTGAAGACTAGGGCAAGAAGCGTGTGTTGAGCAAAGCAGTGTGTGAAATTTACCAACTTTTAGGCTTTAAGGGAAGGTGGGGTCATTGCGTGGAATGGTGAACATTCCTCAAGCAGGAAAAATTATAACTATACGTGTGGGAAAGACAGGATATGCGAGTGAGCAAGGTTTTGCAGTGCACACGCAAACACTTTTTGGTTTGAACACTGCAGGTTTTTCCTCACAGCCGTTCTTTGGGTTTCCTCACAGCCGTTCTTTGTGTAAACTGTCGAGGGCCTGGACTAGGTCTTCATATTAGCATCACCACGAGCAGACCAAAGCATTTCCACACACAGTAACGGAAGAGCGAGGAGACAAGTGTACTCCACAGGGACTGCCGAGCATTAGGTGCAGATCTCGTTAACCCCAAAACACAGTGAAGAGACAGCTTTCAGGTAAGGACCGAGGCCTTCCTGTAAAAAGGGTCTAACCGCAGGGCAGACGTGTGACCTTGGTTAAAAAGTGACCTTCTCCATCATTGTCCTAATGGCACTGCCCAACAGAGCGGTGCCTTTGGCACCCGCTGGTACAGCATGTTCTCTGCCCAGTGGTTTCTCGAGGATGACTCACTATTCTATCTTTAACTACCAGGTGCAGCATTATGGCGAAGGAGCACGAAACATTCACACACTGCTTGGAAAAGGGAAGGACCATGTATAATTAATTTAGAAGAAATTGTGCAAGAGTCGAGTTCCCGGAGATCGTATAAAGGTTTGCGCCTCCTCGCCACTTTATATTAAGGACTAAATCCATAGGAGGAATCTGTTTGGGGACAGTGTGTGTGTTACACAAATAACCATCAGACAGATCACAGTCCTGGTCTCCATTTCAAGATGCAACAGAAGAGCATTAACCCCTTGACTGCTAGGGAGACTGAACAAACCAGTGCCATATATTTTCTCCATTGTTTGCCCAGACCATGGACACACATTGGAAAGGCCATTTCCTTGTTTGTGGCCAGTGCCTATGACAAATACCCACCTGTTATAAGGGTGGCCTTGGTACACTTTGAGGCATGTCACCAGGACAGTCGAGTAATTTCTACCCGACATCCCAGTACTGTCTACCCTACTTGGGTATAGGTTTTTCGTCTCAGATATACTCCATGCTCGAGGGACTTTATGAAGCTGGCAACTGCAAAACCGGTACGTGGAAGGACGCATAGCACAGTGCCTGAAACACAGGGTGCCAGTTTCAGGGCCAGATTCACAGAAGCAGCAATGATGGCATTTTGCCCTCACAAATGGAACTCATTCACGCAGATGCCAATGTGGTGGAATTTCTATGCAAGACATTCTGCTCCTAGGGTCAGGTTTGTGGGGACTTCAGGGTGGGTCCAAATTCAGAGTTGAACACCAAACAGCATTTTTCTGGGTCAACCACATTGTCTCCTCTCAAGGGCAGGACAGTCCTTTTTATGGATAGAAATCTGGAGGAAACTCTATCAGGATAGACTAAGTGTAGACAGTGTAGGGAAAGATGTTTTTCTTTACTTGAACACAGAAATGTGCAGATCTACATTTATCGGTTTCTGAATGGATAGGCATGCAGGGACACCTGGAAATCTATGCAAGTCATAGCTCCCAGAAGTACTGCTGCTGGAATACTTTAAAAATGCCTTAAAAGCTGCTGTAAAAGTAATGAAAAAATAAGCATACATCTCTGGAAATACATTTCAGATGCAAACTTCACGTATTGGTAGGTAAAACGAAAGGTGATTTTCGATTTGTCCGTACTTATGAAAGTTGAAGGCTATATTGAAGAATTTAATCAAGAGTTAAACCTGAAGAGATCTTGTGTTTGAACAGGATCCGTGCTGGCCTGGACTTCAGCTCACAGCAAGCAATGGACAGACTGTGCTCCTGAAGCCGCCCTTCCAATGAAGGCCACCTCCTGCAGCCTGCTGTGGGCTGCTGGAGATTTCCCTGAGAAGGGTGTATATGAAGCGTATGGCACATCCATCGCACATTGGCAGTGACGTAAAATGGGATTTTTTGGCTAGCACAGAATCTCAATTACATTAAGATTAGAACTCTGACCTTTCAACTTTAAAGCTTAACCAGCCCCCTCAACCGTGTAAACCTCCCTTGTAAACTCTAACCATCTTCACTCCTATAGTTCAACTAAACATTAAACAAAATTCGATGTTGAACACGTCCAGATCAATTGACCCTGCACTGCCCTTTGGGTTATTTATTGACAAATTGACTCGACTGGAAAAATGCAGAGATCGTTCCAATATACAAAAAAGGGGACAGAACTAAGCCTTCTAGTTTTAGGCCGATAAGCCTCATCGATTCTTTGCAAAAGATTTTCTGTAAACAGATATCATCCCGACTCCAGGATTGGATTGTAGAGGATGAAATCTTAAGCGATCTCCAGGCAGGTTTTCGTGTTAAAATTAGTACCCTTGATCAAACGTTCCGCTTGTCATGCCTATATTGGAAAGAAGTGCACATTAAAGGGGGGGAACTCTATGTGGCCTTCGTAGACTTGCGGTCCGCTTTTGACCTAGTTCCACGGGCTAAATTATGGAGGGTCCTCAAAGATTTAGGTATGCCACACAACCTTAGATATTTTAATCAGACTGCATGCATCTAACACAGCACAGGTTAGGTGGGGGGGGAACAACCAAGTCACGAACAATTTCCCTGTGGACTGTGGTGTGAGACAGGGATGTGTCCTTGCCCCCACACTTTTTATTCTTTTTATAAACGATGTAATAAAATGGCTGGACAGGGATGGGTGCGATGCACCGAAGGTGGGTAGTCGAAGAGTTCCGGCCCTCCTCTTCGCTGATGATACTCTCCTGATTGCAAAATCTCCCCAAGGTCTCCAGCAGCTTTTAAATGATTTTATTTTGTTTTGTGAGGAACGAGGTCTGGTGCTAAATGAAACTAAAACTAAATACATGATTTTTAGGAAGGGTAGGGCCAATCGAAACAAAAGACAGGTTCTTGCAGGCAGCAGCAAGTTAGAGCGTGTGGAATTCTTTGATTATTTGGGCATTCGCTTAACTCCAACTTTGAGGTGGGACCAACATATTGACAAGGTAAAGCTGCAACTTATTTTCCAAACTGCAAACCTGGCGAACATACACAGAAATACCTTCACTAGGCAGTTGGCGCCAGAATTGGAAATTTACAACATGAAAATTTTAGGGGTGCACTATATGGAGCAGAACTCTGGGGCTCTGGTAAAATAGCACCGTTGTCATTGGTCGAAAATCGATTCCTTAGATCTCTGACTAATCTCCCAGCAAGTACCCCATTAGTTCCACTCTGTTTTGATTTGGCACACAGACAGTTGGTCCATAAAATCCATTACAAAGTTTTGATGTTTTGGTATAGATTGTGGACCGTGGAGGAATTGTCCCCATACCGGGAGCTTCTTCGCGAGCTCATGAAATCATCTACCATCAAATCAGTTCCTTGGTTTAGAGCTCTGAGGGCAATTCTAGAGAAGCTAGGGATGTTGAGGTTTTGGTCTGATCCAGGGAGTATGATCACTGTTTCAAGAACAGCACTGAAGGAACAGTACTGGGAAGCCACATCCTTACAAATTGCACTTGACGCTCAGGGTAGTCTGACTATCAATTTCCTAGACTTCAAGTGTGTACCCTGCTTTGAAGACACAGTTGATGAAATTGCTCCTCCCTTGTCCCGGAAGCTGTTTTTTCAGTTTCATTATAAAACGCTTCCGCTTAAAACTTTTTGCAAAAACTGGAGGCCAGGCTTTGAAAATAGCGTTCTTTGCCCCGCTTGCAATGCGAATCCTGAGTCCATTACCCACCTCCTATTTTTTTGCCCATTCTATAAATCACTGAGGGCCAAGTGGATCATTCCGCTCTGTAAAATCATTGGCCCCGGTCACTATTTGGAGGTGCTAAGACTGTTAAGCACGGACACTAGTAGACTCGTGGTCTTTGGTCTATCTAGATTCTGGCACGCGGTATGGCTGAAAAGGTTCAAGTGCTTGAAGTGATGACCATTGCCTAGCACTGGATCAATCTCAATGCACTTTAGTCTGGACATCATTTATGATTCTAAAACTGATTTACTTGATGCTTTGTTTTGATTTCCTCGATCCCTCAATTACATCGATTGCTGCTTTATTTTTGTAATTTTATTCCCTTTTAATTGTATTATATTTAATCATGTATTTTATATGTGCATTCTATATATGTTTTCTTTACTGTGCTGTGTATACTTTTATGACCCTGTGGTCGAAATAAAGTAAAGAAGAAGATACTGACTCGACTGCACTCAATTTGTGAAGCTTGTACGGTGCTGGGCTCAACATTTCAATGCGAGGCTTAATATTTACAGTAGACCAAGGAGAGACAAAATAATTCCAAGGTACTGTGCAGCTACAAACACCTTATGCACTTTTGAGCGGTAGACATGTGAGGAGGTCTTTCAGCAGCAGTCAGTACAGCTTGACCACTTGGCCAGCCACATGCCCGAGACCAGAACACTGCTGACGGATACAGCTCCAACACAGTGACTTGACTAAGTGGGTCCAAAGTTGTGCAAGAGCGCCACTGAATTTGGCATCACTGAAGTGCACACGAGTGCGCCAGTACTGCACAGAGCACACTAGTCCTCCCTCTGAGACCAGATTACAGACACCAGCAAGGACTATGGGAAGAAGGGTTCACAATGCAACTGAAAAGCGTCCTGTGCAGTGGGTTTAAACATTTACATTCCACATATGTACAAAGAAGTGTGATTTGCCCCCAATCAAAACATGTTCTTGTTAATTCCAAAGAGGGGATTAGAACCCAGACCTAAAGGTTCAAAGGCCACATCTCCCATTACCTCTACTCAAGTTCGCTCATGGCTCCCACAGTAAGGCGTACCAAGCATATCGCCTCGCCTGCCCTTTTAATCAAATTAGCAAGCAGCGCACAGCCTGTAGTAGAAGACACTGCAGTGCTTCCCCCATACATAGGGACACATGGCAATCCTAGTTTTAATTCTTACTAGTAGACTCGTTGCACTAACCGTGCTTACGGATGAGTGCTTTACTGCGCTGTGGAGCAATCGCCTTCAACAGGTATCACAATTTTATGCAACGGCAGACCAACTCTAGAGGACTTCTCGACCATGAAATTCATCATGATCAGCAGACTAACCATCAGCATAGTCTACTAATCCGTGACCGGGTCACATGATGGTGCTGCTGTTCCAGCCTGCTACGCCCATTGTACTTGGGCAATGGCTCTTAATAGGATCCGCATGAACGGATGTGCTTCTCCTAAACTGCGATATAGTAACCTATTTTAGGTCTCTTTGTCAAAAGCCAAGTGTGCAGAATACCAATACTTACAGCAGGCTCAGTGTCAGCTTATTGGTTATCATTGGATTTCTTGTCACTCATTTCCTTGCATCTTATTCAATGGCTTGCCTTTCGGTTGTGTTCACCCCGCCTCTGGAGCAGAACGTCTTTACCATCCTTTTGACTAGATTACTGTGTCCTTCTACTGATTTAAGCCAAGGAACTACTTTTTCTTATAGCACTTCGAGAGTAAACATCTTTTCCTACTCCCTATCTCTCCAGTGTACTGTTTCTCCTTCACATACCCACCAGCACTCCCTCCATTTTACTTCCACTCCACCATCTCCTCCATTGCTTCCCCTTTTCTTATTTATTCCTCCTTGCTCCTATATTATTCCCCATCCCTCCATTCTCAATGTTGCCCCAAGCTGCTCCGCGGCATTGTTGCTTCCCCACCCCCCCCCTGCACTCCTCCGTTGTTCCTTGTCCCTCCCAGCCTGGCAGCTGTAATTGGCCACTGGCCCACTCCTTTCTTGATAGTCTGCTTTCATGCACTTCTCGCTCTTCCCCTCTCACAGCCTGCACACCCAGAATTGCTTAGCCATTCCATTACTTCTTCCAACCAATTGCAGCTTTTTCTTTTCATTCCTCTTGCTTCTCCATAACCCACCTCTTATTTATTTTTGTTTTTTTCTTCGGAGAGCTCGGCCGCTGCCATTTCCAACTGGCCCATTCATTCCTTGATAATGCACACATACTCCACTTTTTTTTATTTGTATTTACTGCTCTCTCCACGTGTGTTCATTTTGGAACAACAAATAAAAAATTGAAAAAATTACTGCTGCAGCTTTATGACGCACACGTCCACATGCATAGTTGGTGATGAATGCACATCTATACGTGATTACCTTTGGACCGCACATTTTGTTTTTACCAATGCAGCAGTAACTTTTTTTGGCAACAAGGATTGACAGTCAAAAGGTCATCTAACATCTCCCAAAGGGTGCAGGTGAGATATACTGCCGTTTCTTGTATTTGTTTTGCATAATGCATCAGACTGCACTGCTGCCATTTTTAAACACTGTATTCATATCACGCAGTTCAATGGTACTGAATTTGCCAAACTGAAAAGGAATGAAGATCAAGTTGGATTTGGACTCTTCGACTGCAGATATCAGCAGAGAGTCTTTGCCACCTTATTTTAGGAGCACAGCGCTATGGTGCTCCATGCATGTATTTCGGTCTTTATAGTACTGTATGGTACATCTTAGCTAGTCTTAAAAATTCACCAAGGAGCACTAGGCCTTTGAACAACCTTTGTTTACAAACAAGAGAACCTCCCCATCTTCATGCCAAATACGCCTCAAAGCCACTCATACACATTGTGCAACCAGCAAAGCAGTGGTTTTCAAAGTTCAATTAAGCAATCAATCAGTCTGTATTTAAAAAGCACGGCTAATCACCCGATAGGGTATCCAGTCGCTTGCAGGTCTTGAAGGCCATTCGGAATTCCAGTGTGATTCAGAATAGATAGTGTTGCACTCAGTTTCATCCAAACAGAAGTCTGAATCTTTATACAAGTCTCTCTGGGGCGTTGATGCACATTTGTAAGAGTAAGATAATCATTACAAACTGATCATCCTCATTCCGATCCGTGCTTTCCAGTTCACCGCGGCCATTGTTAGCGGAGAACAATTTTCCAGTTGATAAGAAGAGCACTGAAGACTGCCCTTCCAGGAATCAAAAAATAGGGTTCACTGTCTAAGATATCAGACTTCCCAGTCTATTGGTGTTTGTGGATGTTGATCAGTGTCTCCTTCCTTCAAACCTACCTACACGGTTCATAGAGATATTCACACCAAGGCCATGACTGACTTTCTATTAAAGTACAACTAGAACTCTACATCCAGTGGAAATAATAAAAAAAAGTGACCAAGACCAGTAGTGGTCACGCCTTTTTGATGCTGGCTCCACATTTTTGAAACTCGTCTTTTTCAAGTTGTCAATGGAAGATCACCTAAGAGCGCCAGTCTTCCTAGCCTCAGTTGAGACAACAGTAAACCAATTCACTGGCTAGCCTCCTATCCCATGGGCTAGGAGGCCATTTCGGTGGTGCCGGTAATAGTGTGCAAGCTTTGAAGTTAGGAGGAGAGAGGAAGGGTGATAAATTAGTATTTAAGATGTGAGGTAGCAGTGGGTGTTGTCATGGAAGTGCCTGATCACTGATCAGAAGGGATGAGAAGGGATGAGAAGGTAAGGAGACTGCAGTGCAGAAGGGGTGCAGATGGTGGCGCTGTTGTGCAGTTTTACCCCTGAAAGATTAGTGCACGTTGCTCACATGGGGAAAACTGTAGGGTAGTACCCAAAAGTTACATTTCCGAATGAAATTCCTATGGGCAATATGTAAAAACCTAAAGTGGCAATGACACCAAGCTTAGCGGAATAACAGCGGCCCTCACATTTACACGTTGTTTGGTTTGGAGTAGATACGTCTGTATTTTTTGACACATCATCCCCCCTATAGTTTACATTAACAGACTGATGGATGCACAGCACACAGTGAGCGACTGTGCACAAGCAATGCCCAAAACGGCCCACAGGTGCTTTCTGCAGCCACTGTTTACACATACAGCACCGAGCCTGAAGCCATGCACTCTGAGCACCACTAGGGTATGCGAAACAGCCTACAGCCGAGGGTTACTCCATGCAGTAATTGTAGTGTCCAATTTCCATTCTTTCCAGTAGGCAAATTTACAAGTTTTCATTATGCATTAGTGAGCACAACCTCGAAGCTAGCAGTTTGTGAACAACGTGTGTGTTTAAAGCGCATTTTTTAATCGTTGGGACATCTTGGCACTGAGTAACAGATGTTTATGGTTTTCCAAATTAATGGTGCTTATTTTATTTACCTTGGGAGAACGAAGGGTTGAGTGGACACGATGGGAACCGAGCCTGTATCCACGAGTCGGTCAAACAGATTTCTGTAGGTGATCAGTTCTGTCCACTGAGCCACGAGACCAGTCATCGATACCAAAGGGGATGATGGACGGAGCGTTAGAGCAAATCAAACACTCACCCCCAGTCAACTGATCTGGGTTTAATCCATCATTCTTTAGCTCACTCCACCACCCCAGTTCAGACATGGCCATATGCAAATCAGTCTGACCCTGTGCCTCAAGGGAACAGTCCAGCCCGAACTGCCAAGCCATGTCTTCCCTGGACCGGAAACAAGCATCCTGGGACCGGTTTCGGGTTCAAAACCCTCATCAGCCAGGCTATCTTGAATCCAGTGGCAAAGTGAGCAAGGGACCCACGTCTGGGCATACCCTGCCAACTTAGGGCGAACAAAGCGATACCAAAGGGGAGACCAGTCAGAGCAGAACCTGGATGGGTCCCAGTAGCCAGCCTTGCCCGTTTCCTCAGCACTGCAGAAAGCTTAAGGAAGTGACCCGATTAGGGCCAAAGAAATCCTTAGTGGAAATCTGGGTCTCAGAACTGTACCCTTATATCAATGAAACTGAGACTAGTTCTCAATCAGTTTTGGTTATGAAGTCAATGCCCCTTTGTGTATGCCTCTGGATCTTTCCAGTATGTATAACTGGATGCTATCTTGATGGCTACCAGCTACCTCGAAAAAACGTATCCTTGTATCAGATAATCTTTCGGCCTATTATGTAACCTTATTATGCTCTGTCAAATACCCAAACCCTTTTCATTGCATATTTGGGAACAGCTCAATCCTATGTAAAAAAGATGCTACCAGGTGGTTTTAGTTCATGCTATAACAAATACACAAATCCAGTACTGTAAATTGTATTACAAAAGATTAAGGAATTTGAGAGCAATTCTGCTGTGGTAAAAAAGTATGTTGAAGCATTGCTCTGTGAAAAGAAAAACTTTTCAATATGAGCTATAAACAGACGATGAAATTGTCAGTCTCAAAGACGACATGAAGGAGCTTAAAGACCTCCTGTGTCTAGATACTACATTTAAGGAAAAAGACTGCTGATAAATAGGAAACCAACATGCCATTTGCTGGACTTGGACAGTATGCTACCAAAGCTACTCATTTCTTTATTCATAAGGCACATTGAATATGATCAAAGTCGAGATTGGAAGATGACAACTTTTAGCTGATGATCCATGTTAGAAATGGGGGTCTCTAGTTGGCAGAGGTAGGTACCTTTGTCCAAATAGGGACCATTGCTTTTAATCAGGGTAAGGGGGATACACTCCTAAAATAACCCCTGCTCACCCCCTTGGTAGCTTGGCACGAGCAGACAGGCTTATCTCAGAGGCAGAGTGTAAAGCATTTGTGAGCACATACAGTAATACAGTGAAAACACTACAAATGGACACCACACCAGTTTAGAAAAATAAGTAATCTTTATCTAAACCAAAACAAGACCAAATGACAAAAATCCACAATACAGTAATTAAAATATGACTTTCAGATGGTAGAAAAAGTTCAGTTCAAGCAAATTGCAGATGCAACACTTTTCTCACAAAGTACCTGGGATGCATCACACAAACAACAAAAACGGGCCGCAGGGAAGGTGATGCGTCGGTTCTTTACACTCAAGGAAGGTGATGCGTCGGTTCCTTGCTTCGGGGAGGTGATGCGTCTGTTCCTTACTGCAGCGCAGGGGAGGTGATGCGTCGGTTCCTTACCGAAGAGGAGGTGATGCGTCGGTTTCTTACTGCGTCCCCCAACGATGCGACAGACTTGACGCCTCGATGTGATGCGACGATCTGGTGACGATGCGTGAACTCGTGCAGCCGCACTGCAGGCCTTGCGTCGGACTCGGTGCGGTGATCTCGGACTTCGGAGATCGGTGCACTCAATGCGGCGTGCGGCGATTTCTCGAGCCGCGGCAGGCGCTGCGACGGTTTCTTCGGTGATGCGTCGGAAACAGGTGCGGATGCATCTCGCTTCTTCGAAGTTGCGTGGTTTTTCCAGCTCCCAGCGGAAAACAGTCTCTGGAGGTCCAGAACAGCAGCAGGCACCTCTTGGCAGGTTAGAATTCCCAGCAAGGAAATTCAGGGGAGCTGGTGGTGAAGTCTTTGTGTCCCTGAGACTTCAGAACAGGAGGCAAGCTCAGTTTCAAGCCCTTGGAGATCTTTCAAGCAGGTTACAAAGCAAACAGCAAAGTCCTTTTCTCCTTTCCTTGGCAGCAAGCAGCCACTGCAGGCCAACCCCAGACAGCAAACCGCACAGGGGCAGTATTCCTACTCAGCTTCTCCGGCTCTTCTTCTTGGCAAAGGTTCCTCTTGATTCCCAGAAGTGATCTAAAAGTCTGGGGTCTGGGCCCCTCTTTTTATACATATAAGAAAGTGGGTTTCTGTTGCAGTAACCCCCCCCCCACTTTTTTGCCAGACTACTGATGCACTTTGACTTGATGTGCCCTGGGTCCATGCCAATCAGGTTCCCAGGGCCTGTGTTCTGTCCCCAAAACTAACCCAATTGGCATCTCTAGCCACAGGTCAGCCCCTGGTAAATGGTACCACAGGTACCCAGGGCACTGTGACCAGGGAAGACCTCTAAGGGCTGCAGCACTTATTGTGCCACTCTTAGGGGCCCTGTACCTTTACACACACACCCTGCCTTTGCAGGCTGCATGTTTTGGTGCACTTTAACATTCTGAGTTCAGGCATACTAAACTTTATTTTTCTACCTTGTTCCCAGGGCCAGTTACGTTTATACGATGTTATAAACAAACTCCCATTCTGTCTTATGGGAGCTGGTAGCCTTGCAATAGTGAAAAACGAGATTGGCAGTATTTCACTATCAGGACATGCCACACACATCAGGGCATGTCCTACCTTTCACATACAATGCACCCTGCCCACAGTGGTACCTTGGTCCTATCTTAGGGGTGACTAATATGTAGAAAAGGGAAGGTTTAGGGACTGGCAAGTGTGTGCACTTGTCAAGTCGACATGGCAGTCCCAGACTGCACACTGGCTCTGCAATGGCAGGCCAGATTTACATTCTATAGGCTGCTTCTGTGGGTGGCACTAGCTGCAGCCCACTAGCAGCATTTGATTTACAGGCCCTGGGCGCACACAGTGCACTATACTAGGGTCTGACAAGTAAATCAAATATGCCAATCATGGAAACACCAATCCATAACAGTAATTTAAAAAGGGAGCACTTGCACTTTGGCACTTAACAGCAGTGGCAAAGTGTCCAAAGCATCTAGACCAGCAATACGGAGTCCAACATATAGCAAAAACACAGGAGGCAAAGGCAAAAATGCAGGGGAGACCCACGCCAATGGTGCCAGGTCTAACAATCCACAAAGTATTTAAACATCAACATTTCACACAAGTCAAGTGAGCTGCAAGACTCCTTCAAGGTCCCACCTTCTTACCTACCAGGATTTCCCAAGGGCTTCATTAAAGTGTAGAAGGGATTCCTTAACTTCAAGCACAAGCCCGTCAGATGCAAGTCTGGTCTTTCTCCAACCATTGGGAAGATCACAATCTCAGTTTCCTCTGACAACCTAACTTGAAATGCTGGAAGTGGCCATACTACAGACCTTTACCATTCACCTACCTGCGCCACACAGGGATAGTAAGCGCTATATACAAATGTCCAGTTCAATACCTCCTATCTTCAACTTGTGTCCTATTCACAGGTGTACTTCAACATATTGCTACATTTTTATGAACCCATGCAGATTCCCATCTCTCTTCCCATGGATGATTGTTTATTGGAAAAAGGTGTTCCAGGATGTGAAAATGGGTCTCCGTAGAGGGCTCCAGCCTTTGACATTACTGCCCCATCGGTTAGGATGCCTGTTCGTCAGTACTTTACATTTCACTTATGTTTTGGTAGATTTTGTCTTATACCCATGTAAACAGAAGAGCCTCCTCTTGCATATTAGGATGCTTATCCAGATACAGATATAGAGAGGAACTACGGTCCTTCCTTCAGACTGAGAGTCTAGATGACCTGGCTTCTTAGACAACGGTAATTGCTTCCTGTGGGTTTTCTTCCTGGTAATTCAGCACACATTGGATGAATCTGAACATTACTAACCTTGAAACGGTTTTCATTACAGCTCCAGGCCATTTTGGACACTGTCGCTAGCTCTGAACTGTTCACCTCCCCAGCGTTGTTTTCAGGTCTGTTAATCTTATTAGTTCAGTTGAAGCAAAGCAAGACTACAACACTCAGAATGCATGAAGTGAATAGAGAATTTCAAGACTGGAGACAGTGCCTGGAATGACCGGAAAGTAGGTGGTAACCTTACTCTCCACTCCTTACTGCACGTCTACATAGATCTGCAGAAGACCTTTACAGTCGGTGGCAGTGGCCACAGAGGGTGCTAACAGGGCACCTGCTGACCACTCTCGTTGACTGAGAAGACACTTGCAGCAGTCTGTACATGACCCTTGGTGCAGAACAAAAGTCAGACGGTTGCAGGCTAGTGTGCCATGTAATACAAGAACATATGGAAAGTGGTATACTCTATTGTCTCATTTTTAAATTGCTGGCTGAGGAACATGAATACAAGTATTTAGCTCACCCTTAGACAACAAGAATAAACTGAGCATAGTTCTCCTCTTTTGTAATATTAGGGAACATTAGCAGTAGTGAATGGGACAAACAGATCGACAATCATCCCAACAAAGGACAGCTGCAGAGTCCAAAACCATTTAGTTTCCATAAAAAAAGCGAACAGACTGCTTTCACAGTGTTAAATAGGGGCAACTCTGATGAAGGAGACCACACTATGCGGGCCGAGACCAGGGCCGCCCAGGAAGCACTGCACACAAGTGTCCACTGCCCCACGCAGATCCGCGGGGGGCCCCCTGTCGCCGAGGACACAAGCTCTCCACAAATGCGGCCTACAACACACTGCTTCCTCCCTTCCAGCAGGGGCAGCCAACTAGTCCAGTGTCAGCACTCTCCAGGTATTCCACAATTCAATTGCGGGGCACTCAATATGGCAGGAATACCATCCAGGGGGGGGCCCCCACCATCAGCAAACCTGTCTCCCCCCTGGGGGGGCCGCCGCAGTCCAGCACTATCAGATCAGCGCTCCCTCTCCGTGCGCCCGACTTAGGCCGCAATTCATCCCCGGGATTTGCGTAAATCAGCCCCGGGGATT
The DNA here is from genome assembly GCA_963921515.1 of Calotriton arnoldi. NCBI lineage: Eukaryota > Metazoa > Chordata > Amphibia > Caudata > Salamandridae > Calotriton > Calotriton arnoldi. Next base: position 303,474 of record CAWUFW010003496.1, read on the forward strand.
ACTCACAATGCGCGGCTGCTGCCAGCAGTCACAGCCGGTCCGGTCCGGTCCGCCCCAGAGTGCAGGATTGACAAGGGAGCACTCCGCCCCCGTCCGGACACCTTCCGCCGGCCCTCTGCTGCAGAGCAGCCACAGCCAGGGGCCGGCCTCGATCGATACCGCTGAGGTTCTTTAATTTTGACCCCATCTTACAGTCACCGCCATTTTTGTGTTGCCTTTACACAGGCTGCTCGATGAGCGAAGTGTCTCTGCCCTTTTGGACTGCAACGTGTCAAAAACCCCCTCCGTCCTTGTCCTTAAACCAATCTCAGACACCAGCCGGCCTAACTAATCCTTGTCTGGACTACCTAATCCCCGTATCAACTATCTGTTAGCCTTTAGTATTCTCCTCTCGCCATATCTTATCTTCTGGCCTTCGCTATTCTCTCCCTGTGTTTTCCTACTTTGTAACCTTCCTCTTGAAGCATACAGATATGTCCTGCCATTGCAAACACCGAACTATGGGTACCAGTATTGATTAACTTTGGGGGCTGGATAACACAACATGTAAGCAGAGAGCATTCTGGTGACACAATATCTTGTTTTCAAACTCTCCTGATTGGCTAAAAATTTGTGCGATGGGTGTATGTTTGTACAGATGTATTTCGACGATAAAAGCTTGTGAGCCACGGAGTCAAGTGGCAGTCTCCTGAGAACCTACTTGATGTACTTCTTGGACAACTGTGCTTAGCTGCAGCTAATAAACTTGATTTTCTACGCCAACAGAGTATTCCGTGTCTCTGTGCAACAAGGCAGGTGAACCCGAAGATTTCAGGCGTGCCCTGCGCCGCCAGGCCCAAAGGCCCGGTTCTTCATCGCCAGCGGGCGGGTTCCCGACAGCAGGCCCGGCACAGCTCCCCTCGCAGCTCAAAAGGCCCCGGGCATCAGCGAGTCCCAATGCCAGGCAGCAGACGCACCGAAAGCCGGCCCAACTATCGCCCCCACTGCGCTGGCCTTAGGGTGCACCGAAAAGGGCACTTTGGTGCAGCGTGGATCAAATATGCCCAGGATGTAGGAGCCCGGGTCCGGAGCTCTGCTAAAATGCAGCCGCCATGTTCGGCTGTCGGCCACGCCCCCCGCCTGCCACTGAAGAGCCTGTGTGCGCTTAACTGCGATGTCTACCTGGCAAGTGTACCTACTAGCCAGGCTCAAACCCTCACTTTTACTACATGTAAGGCACCTTTAAGGTAGGCCCTAGGTAGCCCTAGGGGCAGGGTGCTGTGTATTTAAAAGGTGGTACATGTGCTTTTAAGTTTTACATGTCCTGGTAGTGAAAAGTCGCTAAATTTGCTTTCCTCTACAGCAAGGCCCATCTTTCACTTAGGTTAGCATTGGAGCTGCACTGTAGCATTTTACACAGGTATATTCCAATTGGGAGCTGATAAAAAATTGGAGTTTGGCGTCTCTAGACTCACAATTTAAACATCTTTTAGTGAAGTTGGTTTTTAAATTGCAGGTCTGAAAATGCCACTTTAACCATTCAGTGCTTCTGTCTGTCCCTAGACTACACGTCTGGGTTGGATGACAGTTGGGCTTTGTGAATTCACTCTAGACAGTCACACACAGAGGGAGCTGAGGTGTACCCTACATATCCTGATGGCCCATCTCCAGGCTGGTGGGTCTTTCTGAGCTAGAGTGGAGGGAGGAGTAGGGCTGTACTTGTCCCCACACAAAGAACTGCGTACACCCCCCACCCCCATTGTGTGTCGGGAGCCAGGGCCAAGAAGGGCAGGGTCTTATGCACTACAAAGGCCTTTCTTTGAAGTCTCCCTCCTTCAAATGCCAAAATGGGTATACGTACTGGACCTCTGACACAATAATAGTAGAAACACTTCTGGACGGAGGACATTCTGCTAGGAAGAAGAACTGTTGGACTGCCAGAAGGGACTGCCACTTTGCTGCTTGCTTTGCTGTGCTGGCCTGCTGTCTGCTGATTCTTGCCTGGGAGTGAGAGGACTAGACTTTGCTCTCTGCATCCTGCTTTCTAAAGTTTTGCCAAGTGAGCTTGCCTCCTGTTGGAAGTCTCAGGGCCAAATACTTCACCTGTATCTTGCCACTAGCAAATGGGCTCCTCTGCTGCGAGTCCTGACCTGCCAAGTGGAGCCAAACCCAGTCCATGACCCTTGGAGGTGATTCTGGTGCTGCAACCAAGAAAAATGATGCATCGACTCCAAGCATCACTTCAAAACTGGTGCATCCCTGCGAAATCGCTGCATCGCCGCTGCCTGCACCAAAGCCGTGGTCCCCCCGTCTGAGTGCGCAACGTAATGACCATGACTTACAATGTAAGCTCCGACGGTGCCGCAGCACCTACGCAGCATCACCGCTGCGAGTCTCTATCATTGATTCGACAAAGTCCGTGACACACTGATCCGACGCAGCGCCTGGTGGTTCAACGTCAATGCCGTGGAATCGACGCACTGCACTGTGACATTGATGCATCAGACACCGCATTGCCTTCAGGACCCGAGGTCTCGCACTTGCAACTGGCCCATCACCTCCTTGCGTTCCGCAGCGTCCCCGGGTGTTAGCGGCTCAACGACCCTGCACCGCCTCCAGGAACCGACACCTCACCCTGCTACAGTGACTCCTCACCTCATTTGCTCAATGTATCATCCCAGAGCGCCTGCATAGCAGTAAGTAACCAATGCATCATTTGCTTTCACGACACCTCACCTGTGCCTCGCACCGCCTTTGTGACGCATCTAAGGTACTGTACCGGGGTCCGTCAAACTCCTGTAGCCGGCCTATGCTCCATCACTGTCGGACTGAACTTGGATGTGTCTCGGTCAAGCTGGACCAAATAGCCCCAGTTGGAGCTATTGTTTTCTAAACGCGGGGGAGGGAGGGGGTGTGTGTGTGTGTGTGTGTGTGTGTGTGTGTGTGTGTGTGTGTGTGTGTGTGTGTGTGTGTGTGTGTGTGTGTGTGTGTGTGTGTGTGTGTGTGTGTGTGTGTGTGTGTGTGTGTGTGTGCGCGTGTATGCGCGCGCATGCGCGCAGCGTGCTGTGTGTGTGCGCGCGCAAATACACATTGCCTTTTTAGTTTAGCCTGACTGCTCTGTGCCAAACTACCCGAGGGTGAGCACAGGTAATCTTAGTCTGTACTACACTTACCCCCGACTAGGGTATGGTCCCTACTTGGACAGGGTGCAAACCACTGCCAACTAGAGACCCCATTACGAACACCATTGCTTTTTGATGGATTTCTTAAATCTTTTACATTAACTCCTCGACTCAAAATGCATTACACTTCACAGTTGTCACTCTGGCCACCTGGTTAATTTGATTCCATTCAGTGATTTCACAGTACACAAAAGCAAGATGCAAATCAGTGGTGTCGTCTCAGTGAGTTAAGAGCTTGCCTACTAGTATACAATGTAACCTGGTGGTCTTGCCACTGAACGCCATAAGCTTGGGGAATAACAAAATAGGGACAAGATAAATGAGAGCAAACGGAAACAGACTATGCAGAGACAGCACAGATCGCATGGGTGCAAGTGCTTGCATGCATTAGCGCATTAAAGTCAGACCTACTTCTACACCTCTAGTCTCATTTTTACAATTTTTGGCTCCAGCTCAGCATGTGGAGTGGGAGGAATAAAGTCAGATTTGTAAGGAAGTGGACTCACAAATTCAGTTTGAAAGTGTTAGAGATTTATATGTGGTGTTTCTTTATGAAAATCACACTACTTAGGAAGTGAAACAAGACAAATACCAGCATAAATGAGCAAACCTAAAACAAAGATTCAGATCAGATTCCAGAATGGCCCTGGGTCAATCCAAAACGATCATCAAATAAATACCAGAAACCGTAACCAGCAACAAATACCATACTCTGAGTAGGCTCGCAATCATCAATAATGATTTTTTTTTTGTTGTTCAGGCCAGGCTCTCCTCAAATTTATTTCGGATTTAAAAAAATCTTTAAAACCACACAGTACAGTTTCATAATTCATCAAAACAATAAAATAAATTGTTAAAATAGCATGATGAAAAGTAGTAAATAGCAACTACATTGCCTTTGCGAATGATGCAGGCTAAACATTATTTCATTAGATAAACACTACTCTTACAAATGTGTGTAAAACGTTAACGACAGCAGCTATATATGATAAAGTGCAAGTAATATATAAGTGAATAAACCTCGGGGCACATGAACAACATTTTAAAGTAAGACAGACCATACCAGGACTGGTCAAGTTTCCACGGACGTGCAAAAAGCAGAATTGAAGAATCCATACAACAGCGTGTTGAAACCACATGCAAGGGGCTAACTAGAACATACTACCCTCCAAATGCTCCCGCGGGAATGTACATTATAATGGCCCGGGCCTAAAGTCAGAGGCCTAATGAGCACTACAAAAGCAGGCCTTGGTGTAGTTCGCAGAGTTTTGCTACGCGGAACTCCGCGAAGTTACAAAAACTCAGCGGAGTTCCGCAAGTGGCGGAGTGCAGTGCGAACTGCCGTTCGCACTGGTCTTCCTGCCGCTCGGGTAGAAATTCTACCCGAGCGGCAGCTTGCTAACTTACAGTTCGCGAGCAGGGAAAAACTCAGCTGCACTACGCAAAGCGGAGTTTTCTGCACTCCGAGACATCTGCGGAGTGCAGAAAACTCCGCAAACTCCGCGAAGTTCACCACCCGGGCCTATCCGTCACACCATGGCCTTTTTGCCGATCACCCATACGGAGGCCAAATATTTGGAGACCCTGATATGGATCTCATCAGTGTCCGACCTCATTATCCTCAAGGCATGTTCCATTTTCCGAAGCCCCAGTAAGAAGCACATTGGTTGGTCTGATCTATTACATGCGGGACATAAGCTTGGCAGAAAACAAAAAGAAATGGCGTAGGTATTCTTCTGAGCATTTACATGACGACCATAAAGTGCCAGTGGGATGCTCTGGGTCCCATCTAATACAGAACTATTAATGGGTAAAGTGCCATAGCTAAACCGTAAAAATAGCCGATTGGCTAAAGTTGAAGACATCTGGTCTAAAAAGGATTCATACAGAGGAATAGACTAATAAAAACCCAGACATCCATCAGAGCTACTCCCCAGATTTTGTTTCCTGATCTCCTCATCCCAAAGCAGCAATTCAAGCCCTTCTTTTAACATAAGCCTGGAAAAGCAGACGCAGTCTCTGGGGGTTTCCATCAAGGCCATCAGTGATTCACACCCAGGGAACGCACCCTCCCCTCCACTCCACTCGGGCAGTCTTTCAATAAAAAGTGTGTCGAATATCTTCTAAAGTATTTTAATGGTGCGATAGTCAGCAAAAACAAGGCTGACTTATTATTGCACAATTCTATATCTATTCGGTGCGCTTCTGTGCCAGCCGAACTGCGTGGATTGGAATACCGCCTGCTGCCCAGGGTCAAACATGGGCCTTGCAGCTGCGCCGTTTCTGAACAAGATCCGTGCGAGTGTTCTCCTGCACCTTGTGTTGGCTGTTTGCTTTTGTTTGGAAGATTATTTGCTGGACTGGTACTTTACTAATATGTGTTCTGCCTTTTGTTAACAGTGCTGAAGCTAAAACGTACAAACACTGCCATCTAACCGGAACCCTGGCGCGCCAAGCCTGCTGAAACAGCACTACTTATTTAAAGAATGGGTGGGTAACAACTACCTTCCTTGAGAGTAGCAAGAACAACTTTACAACGAACAAAGCATTATTCTCCTATTTTCAATGTCAGGATTGTAGTTATGATTATCCCTGCAGTTGTACATTGTAGTGGTTTTAGAACTTAGAATTGAGTTCCAAGATAAGTATTTCGTATTTTGCACGTATTTTCACGGCAAAGGGGTGCCTGTAGTAGGAACAGTGAAATGACCTTGAAACCTTTTTTTTTTTTTTAAAGGACCTGTATTGGTGACCAAATTAATCAAGAATTTTATCGTTCATCCTATTAAAGTTGAATGCACAAAGCAATGTAGGATTGTTCATGTTAAGCTAGTGTGTTTTATATTCTGTAATTTGGCAGTCAAAAGAATTGTTTTAGCAGGAAGTATGCAATTTAGGGGATTTACTTAGCACTTTTATCTGAGTATTTTGTTGTGTCCAACTGTGAATCTGTATATGTGCTGGAATCATATGAATTACATGGTTGTCCCTAAAAAAAAATGTGAATGCACAAAGCACTTCTATTTAAATACTCGATTGGGTAAATCTAGCATTATGTTTCATAGTCTGGTTTTAAGATTGGAATGTTGTTATTCGTGTCTTATGTTAATATCTTACCTTTCTTACTTGGGTTGGGTGTTTAAGGGAGTCCGAAAAACTGAACAATTGAATGATGACAGTATTTTTATTGCATGATTTTTTACTTGTGATCTTATTGTGGTAATATTGTAAGTTTTAATTAACTTAATAAAGTATTACCTTAAACTTTATAAGTTTGCAAAGATTGCAAAACATTTTGCTTTGCCACTTCCGCACAAAACCTTTACATTTAGTGCAAAGATAGGTTACATATGTCCTAACATAATACTAATAAGCTGGTTGGGCATGAGAGATAGAATTGTTCAATGACTATAAAATGGCATTGTACATAGAAAGCCTTTGCGAAGGAAAAAGTGCAAAAAATAATTCTGCGCTCACTTTCCAGTTTGGCCAGGCTTGTTTAAATTGAATTATCCTGCAAAGAGGATCAAATTTGCTAGCTATGCGGAAAATCCCCTCTGGAAAAGGTGAATGATCAACTTTACACCTTCTCTGATGGAAACAAATAGCACACCAATGGCAACAAATAGGTGCTGCATACACAAGCTTCTTCTGGGTTAGAAGAGGCTATTCTAAAAGATTGAACAAATTGTGTGATGCTCTTCAACCAATTTTGGACTAGAAGTGGTTTCGTCACAACCTACTGTAGCCAAGGCTTCCTGCGAGACACCTCCTGCAGACACTGCTCCGTTTTACTCATTTTGCATTTCAGTTCCATTTCTAAGAGGCCAAAAACTTAGTGTCTGCTTTTCTTTTCATAAATGTGCGAAGTAAGCCCTGACGGCCTTCACACGTGGAAGAACATCACTGCAGCTCATAAATCCCCTCTAACCTCCTCAGCAACGGATTCCTTTTTGGGAAATCCGGGTTTCTTCAGTTTATATTCAGAAGATGAATTTCAATACAACGGATCTGGAAAGGTGTGGGGGTCATTTGCATATTAGTATATTTAACGGCAAATATTGAATAAGACATATTGCTATACTTAACACAAGACTTGGTGCAGTGCTCCGACTGCCAGCGAATGCCCATGGTTTGTCATCATTACCAGTACAGGCGTTTTAACCAGAGTACATCTAAGGATGCTGTTGGTAAAAACCAGGGCCGGATGGGAACGCAAACCGGCCCTAGCAATTGATTCAGACCGGCCGCGGGGGTGGGGGGTAGGTTGCGGTAACAAAACCGGCCCCCCAGGGCTACAAAACCAGCCCCCAACCTGGCGACTCACCGGGGAAATGCCCGGTGGCCGCTATGGCCAGTCCGGCCCTGGTAAAAACTTGGTAAAATATTTTGACCCACTTGGGTTTTCGGGCCAGCTTAGAGACAGCTTTAACTGACTCGCCAGCCTCCTGGCTTCCAAAAAATATTAAAAATAAATAAAGATCTACATACATAGTGGGGCTTTGCATAACCTCCCTTCATCAATTGGTCTGTTCCAACGTCATTCATATTTTGCTTTCACCCACCATGGCAAACAGCATGGAGCACTGGGTCAGCTCACTTCAGCCATTGGCTGTCTTCACTGAGAGGCAGACTTTTTCGCTCTTACACATGAGCGCATCCACCTAGAAAGTAGTGCAGGGCTGGTAGGCCAATGTCTGCTTCCATTTCATTTTAATTTTGCAATGGGTCATTTTTTATTTACTCTTTTGCGAACACATGAGCAGCACCTTTAGACATTTCTACATGATTAAGTCTTATTAATTTAACACTTTTAATAGATATATATTTGAAGAAAAAAAAGGCTTGCCGGGGCCAGCCTTTGCCACTGCTTGTTATTTTTGGAACATGGCTTATCAGTTGTATTGTAGCGGTTTGGAAACATTTTGAAGCTTGTGGTGTCTGAATCATAACCGAGCCACATACAAAAATATTGACAACTGAGGGTCGACAATATGTGCTTGACATTTTTCTGGCTCCCCCGCATTACAGACCCACAATCTCCAACTCGGTCTACGCCCTTAACACTACAACTGCTGTCCTGAATTTTTTTTTTTTACGTTACCGATTTTTTCTCTTGGTTCCTTCTCAGAACTCCAAAAAACCTTTGGGCAATCAAGCACTTCCTACATAAAATAAATTACAAAGTAAATAAATTATAAGAAATTGATTACTGCTGCTCCACTCTGCTTCAGTGGCCAGCATTCTTCTAAAATTACAAGTTTTGACTGAAAAAGCTGTCCCTTTCCAGCCTGCTCTGTACTAGAGATCCATGAACTGCAACTGGAGCTTTTATGGCATTATTTGCCAGAAGTTTCCAATTTTGTTTTCACAAAGTAAGGAGTTGCCACATAAGAAAAGGTAGCAATCTGACAAATGCCACGTATATTTCACAATTGTCTTCAGTTGTTTACATTGGCACTTTCACAAGTTGCTTCCACAGTTAGACATAGAAAACACCCCAGGCGATGCTGCCTTTTAATGGACTGAATGGTAATCAAAGGTGAGGCAATAGGTTCAGCTTTCGAGGTCACACAGACCTCTGCTCCAGGTGGTATTCACTATAGTAATGTCAAGAGGAGGCTGGCCTGACCTCGAAAAGTCATGCATTGGCAGCTGAGCTCCATGCAAGCCACGCTCGGAGGCCCAGGAGAAAGCCAGCATTGTATCTCTTCTATGTAGGAAGGTTCATTCAGAGTTTGGAAAAACAGGTTCTGGGATGCCCCAGGGACCAGCTGTCATTGGTCTCTGTGCATGGAAGGGAATGAGTGGGGTGGTTTGTTAGTTCTTAGGGACTTCAAGAGCTAGTCTTTGAGAGGCTTGGATCAGCGCTCACTGGAACAGTCTGAGGCGCAGCCCTGCAGGACCCTTACCCTGCCAGGCCTGGCTAGGTGACACAGACATATCATCCGTTAAGGAAGGTACCGTTTAGTTCAGGACATCAAATTCAACAAATATGAATATGCCAGAGGGGGCTCAAGAGCTGGGCAGACAAGTGCTAGGTCTGATCAAACCACAGACTGGTAGATCCCCCAAGCCTCTCTCCAGCAAGTGCCCTTTCTTCACTAAGCACAAGACTACACAGAGGACAGATGAATTGCCAGACCCGAATTCAATGGTGGGCACCAACTAAGTGACACCACAACTCACCACTAAGACCAAACAACCCCAAGGGCAGGTTGCGGGGCTCAAAAGTAGCATAGATCTCAGAGGTGGTTCTTACCCATAAATATTGGTCTTTGGCCATAGTCAACCACCTTTGCATTTCCCAGTTGGGGATATTGCATGACATCAAACTTATGCAGAGCCACAAGGAAGGCCAGTGGGGGCCATGCCCACACCAGCTTGCAAGACTAGTTGATGCCTTATTGCTTAAATTGTCCCTTTACACACAGTGTAGGACACCCCTAGGGAAGTTTTACAACTATTCGGGAGTCCAGGATATTTGTGGTCTCCGTATAGAAAATGAAATGGAAGAGGTGTCACTAGATTAGGGCACCAAGAGCTAGGGACGGAATGTTTTCATCTGGACACTGAATAAATGTTTGTACCTGGAATTCCAAAGTTCCTTGGTTGTCTTTATATTCTGGTCTGTTGTGCCTACGACGCTTGTAAACACTCATTGAGTACGGCAACCATCGCTTTGTGATTGTGTTTCTTTGGGAGATGCATGATGGATGATTATTCTGGGTCACTAAAGAAGGGAGGCATTTGGATTTTATGTAGAATATAAGTTCCTACAGTATACCCAACATATGAATTTGAAAATGTACCCACTCTTGAGGAGTTTTGGGTCTGGATGCCAGCCAAAATAGTGAATAGTGGGATATTGGGATACCAATTTTAAGTGCTAGGCCTTAGTGTTGTATTGCATTCCGTCAGACTATGGTACTGGTAGGAATGCAGACATTTTGCTACCAGCTCCTGATTGAATCTCAGGGCCATACATTTAGCCCTGGTTGGCTGGGGAAATAGTGTGTTCAATTTGGGACTGTTGTCCAGAAGAGTGAGGGTCCAACCAGACCGAAGGAGCTGTTGCTTGCGTGTGAAACATTCACCAGGTGCTTCAAGAAGTAGCTGGGGCACGGGTGACAACCTGTCCCTCGTGAAAATACAAGAATTGTTACAATTGAGGAGTCTGCATCAGTGCTTAGTTTGAAAATACTTAAGTGCCAGGGCCCTTCTCAGGAGGCCATTGCAGCCTGCACCACCCCTTGCCACTGCCTCCAACAGCAACAGCCCCACCTGAATTGAGATGCCAGTGATTATAGCCTGAATAATTACACGTACCAGAGATTATTTCAAGCATTCCACCCATCACTTTTGTCTTCTTGGTGGATGTTCATACACTGCAGTAGAAATTGAGTTGTTGGTTGAGGGGGAGTGAGCCCTTCTCAAACAGTCACGATCAGTGTCAGGGTGAGCCACAAAAGTCACTAAATTAACCTACGCTTAACCCTCTGGTAGCTTGGGAAAAAGAAGTCAGGTTTAACTTTGAGGCAATGTGTAAAGTATTCATGCAGCACACAAGCATTAAAAAAGTGAAAACACAAACTAAGGAAAATCCCACACCAATTAAAAAAAAAAGTAAATTTTAATAAATAAAAGGACACCAAAATGACAAATCCAGTCAGTAGAAATGGAGATATGCAATTTTAAAGATTTAGATAAAAGTAGAGCCAAACTGCTCAAAGCACCAACTGAGGGTGTCTGGTTGCACTGGACCGAGAAAGTCACAAGTTCAAGCCAACCATGAGGCCCGGCACAGGACCAAGTTTGACTCATTGAGGATTGTACCTTATGTTCTTAGTGCACGGTCTGCATGGCATAGCTTCACGCCTGATTTGGTAGAATCTTCAGTTAGGCTGGTACAGCACCTTTAACCCCACTTCCAAGTGTCCGAAACTTGAGGGGCACCACTAGGAGGGTCGGGACTCACGCAGACTGGATCCAGGTGCAGGTCCAAGATGGTTGGAGCCTTTTCTGTCCCTGTGGCTTTGATCAGGAGGCCAGCAAACTAGCCCTTGGAGTCACTCTGGTAGTCCTGGGTACAAGCATAAAAGCAGGTCTAAGCAGAAGGGCAATCCTCGGAGGGCACAAGGCAGGCTTCAAGCATCAGGGAAGTCCTCTTGGTGCAGCAGGGCAGTTCTCTCAAGTACACAGCCAGCCACAGACAGCAGGGCAGTCCTTAGAGTCCTCCACAGGTCCAGAGGTAAACTGAAGAGTTGGTCTGAGGGTCCTATTTTTACACCTGGTGCTCCCTTTGAAGTGTAAGAATCTTCTGGAGCCCCCCTTAACCCCCCCCCCCACTCACAGAAAGGCTTGGAATGTCCTGCCTCCCTGCCCTGGTCTCATGTTGTCTGGGGGTAGAATGACCTAGTGTGAAGCCCTTTTTTGTGTGTGCTGAGGCAGCCCATTGGTGCAAGTGTGGAAGGTGACCGCTCCGCTTACCCACCCCTACCCCCAATCCTGCCTAAATTGCCCATTCTGTCACCATCCAGTCTCTCTGTTGTGTGACTGTCTGGGACAAATACACAAATGCTAACTGGCACTCGCACCTAGTCATGTGACCCAGGAGCAAGCTGCAGGCACCAAATGGTTAGGGCAAGGCAAGAAAATGCCAATTTTCAGAATTGTGACTTAAAATCAGACTTTATCATTACAGAGGATTTTAGATGACAATTTTGAGACCAAATTTGACATTCCCACTTACTCCCAATAAAAAGTTACCACTTCTAAAAGTAATAAGGTAACCTCATGTTATCTGAGAGAGGTAGGCCTTGCAGTAGTGAAAAACAAATGTAAGAGTTTTTCACTACCAGGACATGTAAAACTTAAAAGTACATGCCCTGCCCTACCGGCTATTTGGGCCTACCCTAGGGGTGACTTGTATGTATTCAATCAATTCAATTATCTTTATTCGGAAACAAAAGTGTCTATAAAAGTACATTTTAAAGACAGAGAAACTGGCATTTCATATAAGAGATTAATTACATTTAAAATATATGGCCAAGGGCTTTAGTCCAGCTATGAGTCACTACTAATTTGTGTTCATTGACATACGAGCCCGAACTGCCACTTTCAAAAATGTACCCACAGCAAAAATGCTCTCATCACCAAGTTGAAGCAGCTTGCTTTACGCTTCTCTAACATCACCAATGGCAAACTTCTTAATTAAAGGAAGTAAAAACCTTTTAGTATAAATAGAATAAAAACCACAAAAGAATAAATATGTAGCTGCGTTTGGCCTAAACTTCCACTACCTGGGCAAAAAATGGTGTCCAAGTTTTCCTGAAATCCTAGGAGGGAAAACAACATGCATTTAACCGTGCCCGCCCTAAATCGAAACAGCAAACTTCTCTCCCATAAGTTTTGTTAGATACATAGCAATTGGAGCTCTTACTAATGGTGGGTGGTCCTTCCAGGTTTTCAAAAAGATATTGACATCCTACTTTCTGTAAACGAGATTCCACGGTTGCCAGCCATGCAATACTTTTGCCTTTTTCACAAGCGAAGCAATCTAAAATAATGTCTCGAGTGAGACTTGCCTCCATGTTCCTCCATAGTGCTAGCCATAGTAGTGGTGGACACGCGTAAATATAGTCTCAATGAAAGAAATATTCAATTCGTTATGGTAAATAAAATTAGAGGTAGAGATGGGGACCCCTAAAACTCTTCTGTAGAACCGATTCTCTTCCACTTGGATTGAATTACACTTATTATCGCCCATACCTCTGCCGCTTAAGAAGCTATTGGTCTACACTGCATTTTAAAAATTTGCAAAAGTGGAGGTAGAACTCCTCCTCCTTGGTTGTGATAGACTAAGTAGCGAATTAACCGCTCTTGATAATTTGTTGCTACTTTGTGCAACATGTTCTGACCACTGACATCTGTATAGGTTAATCCCAGATATGAGAAAGTGAGTACATTTTAAGCAGGACTCCCCCACTTTTAATCATTTCCCAAAATCAGTTTCTTCGGGCCACAGGTCATTCTGTACGATTTCATAAAATCAGTGCATAAATACAAGGATTTCATAAAATGTACAAAACCATACACTACCTGTCGTAGGGCCGTTGGAGTACGCGCCATTAAAACTGCATCATCAGTATATAGCAGTGATGGCAAAAGGATCCTTTAACTTTAGGTACATAGGGTGTGGCAGTTAATAAAAATGGATGAAGATCATTTGTATATATAATAAATAAAAGTGGGGCTAGAACACTTACTTGTTTCACTCCCCTAAAAATTCCAATTGCCCCAGACACCACCCCTTCAGCGTTTAATCTTTTACTGGCTTTCATGTCTCTGTGCAAATGAGCTATAAGGTGCACCAGTGCTTCGTCCATACCAAGAGTGGACCACAGCTTTGGACGATTTATACTGTCGAACGCTGTAGACAGATCCATGAATGCCAGGTATATTGAGGACTTTTGTACTATGGTGTATTTCCCAATCAGTAGATTAAGACACTGCTCTACAGTGCCAATCTTCGATATAAAGCCATACTGACACGGGTAAAAAATTGAGTTCTCATTTGACCTTTCGTTTATCCAATTATATAGAGCCCTTCCCAGAATTTTTAGTGTTGTATCAATTAATGAGATCAGCCTATAGCAACTTGGTTCTGAACTATTTCCCTTCTTAAAGATGGGGACTATTAATGATGTGGACCAAGTACTTGGTAGGGGAGAACGTCCTAAGCTATTAAAAACATTCAATAACATCGGAGCCCAGAATCCTTGATTATCTTTAAAGAGTTCAATTGATACCCCATCGGGGCCTGGGGCCTTTCCCCCGATACTCTAATTTATGGTCTCCTCAACTTCCCCTAAAGTTAGCTGTACTGGGGTGATATTTATGGGCGGTATATATTCAGAGACTGTGTGAAGTGGTAGTTAGATGTTAGAAAAGTACTGTTATCAGGCCTCACTAGTTATGTTGGAATTAATCTTTGCCTATACCTGGTTGAACGGTTTCATTTTTTACTGCTACCCAAAAATGTTTGCTATTCTCAGTATTCAAAGCTAGGGAGTCCCACTGCCGGTCTAAAATTTCCTTTTTTTAGCTACAGTTGTTTGCTTATAAATTTTCCGTAGACCTCTCACCTTCTGCATGTTCCTGGGAGAGGCCTTAAGAGCCTGGCGTAATTGGCGATTAGCAATGGAACACTCCTGGCTAAACCATTTTGGTTTACTACTGTGAGGTTTTATGGGTCTCATAAGCTCTTTCTTAATAAGGGAACAAAGCTGTTCAAAAGCCGTAGCCAGTGGGTGGGCCGTATAATCTTCAACAAGGCAAGCCATAATCACTGGGAGATTCTCTAATAACTTTCTGGAATAGGGTTGCAAGTGCAACTGTCCTCCATGTTAATCTAAGACCGTCAGATGAAGGTTCAAGGCTGCTTGCCTCAATTTCCATCGATTAATGTGGTTTAGGAGCCAGGGAGGACACCACTTCAATTCGGTTATGATCTCCAAAATCTTAAGCAATAACTTTCCCTGATAACAGCAAACCCTCCACATTGGGCGATATAAAAAAAGTAATCAATTATAGACGTGCAACCTGGTCCCCTAAAGGTAGTACCTCTGAGCAGTTACCTAAAACATCCATAACGTTGTGAAGTTCGCAAGTAGCCAACAAAGAAGCCAATTCAAGTCCTCTGCCACCAGGTCTGGTATGTGCGCAAGACGGGGTGTCAGTGCAAGGGATAATATTCAAGGAATGAGAGTGGATATTTGCTGGACTTAGCCTTGTATTAAAATCGCCACCCAGGCAAAAACTGGCCAATTGACCGCTATTGCCTACAGCACTTTGCAAGGACAACATATTCAGACAAAACTGGAAATTTGGTATTCGGCACATTTGTAAAATTATTATTGTAAAAAATTAATTAAATATATAGTGGGGCCTCTTTGATACCTCAATGCCTGAATATTGCCATCAACCGACTCTAGTATTTTCAAACGACCTCCTGCTTTAATGTTCACCCAGATAGCTAGCCCGCCTGATGCGCGGCCTGATTTAGAAGATGTTGCTAAATTATAATAACAAACGAAACCTTCAGCAAATATTTCGGAACATTAAAATATCAAACTGACTAATAAAACACCAGCCAGTCTGGGTTCGATAGTTTAGAATTCAGCCCGTAACATTCCAATTTTTTGTGTATGCTCATCATAGCTTACACACTGGCTCAGTGGCGCTGTAGAGGGGGACTCAGTTGCCATGATGTTGGGCGTGGGCACAAGCAAAACTATTGGGTTAGGCCTCAGTCAGTCTAGCTCATCGAGGCCTTCTAGGGTAGAGAACCTGTTGCGATATGTGATCTGTGGAGGACATAGAGGTACCGATTCTACTGGTCTATAAAAGTAGCCCTGGGGAAGGCAGCAGATTTTAGTGCTAGGGGCGCCAAAATCCTCCTGCTGTTTCAACATGTTTCGAACACTCAGGGGTCTACAGAAATTGATAATACAATCTCCCTCAATGACTTTGTTCAGTCGACCTAACCACCCAACCCTCCGTACCATCAATATTTCATAGCATCTTAATGGATTCAAGTGTTTATGTTTAGTTAGCCAGACCATACATTTGCTCTGCAGTTCCTCCCAAGTTTAACTTAGGGAATTCTTCAGCGGAGGGACACTAGCTAATGTCGTGTAGTTCCTATAAAACCTATACAGGATCTGCGCGTTTAGACAACATACACTACGGGCTTGGTGTTCAGACCGATTCCAGACACCCCCACCGAGTATGTTGGCCTGTATACCAGCTAGCTCACCGTGCCACTAGAAACTCCTCTTACCAAGGAGAGAATAGTTCTTGGCAACTATCGAACACAACAACCCTGATCCCTCAGAATCCTGGAAACAGTGCAATACTTTTCGCTCAGTCACTCGTGCTCACTTGGTCTCAGAGATACACAGAATAAATGATATGGACATTTTTCAATAAGCATTTTATTGAACACTCGTCATTCTAGTGTAAAATAGGTGTGCTGAAACAAGCACTATACAGAAACCGATATAAACGATTAAAAGCACTAAGAAGGTGAAAGGATGGTAGATCTCTACCATTCTGCTATAATCATGAACATATGCAAGTATATAAAATACATGACAATAAAATGCGTACTCCTCCGATGCTACCCTAACTAGATGTACCCAAGTGTACCTAGCCTGTGTGTAGGTGTTAAGCCAAGAATCCCTCTAGGATAGAGTCAACCCCATTACCTGAAGTGACAGACTGTGGGACCCCCGTCTTGGTCTCGAGTTGGACACCCCGCAAGGGATGTTCAGACCACTGCGAGCTGGAGTATCTGCATGCAGGAACCTCCGCGTCTCGCGTAAGTGTGTCGGCATGGAAGTCATGATCTCCTCTCTATCTCAGCAAGATGTGAAGTTTATATACCCGAAGGTATCCCCAGGGGGTTCTACCTTGCTGTGCCACTGTCGAACTTAGGATGACGTTGTGAATTAACCTTGTACATAGTTATTATGCAGGAGATGGTAGTCCTGCTGTGTTTCCAAAAATCCAAGGATCCTCATGCATAAAGTATGAGGCTATTGTTCAGGGAAAACCCCACGTTCTGTAAGCAGTACTGTAACTAGGTAAAGGGTCAGTCCTAGCAGCCTGTTATGTATGTAGTGTAGGGACGAATATAGGTGAAAGGTTGGGATGTTAACCTGGCCTATATTGAGGTACCTATATGGAATATAACACCCACTCCTCATCCGACTGGATGACAATTTAATTAGAACGTACCACCCGTCTAGGTACTGGTACGCAAACATAAGTAGTAAAAACCATAGTTCTGCTAAAAAATGTTAAAAACTCTAAAAAGTGCTAAAACAGAAGAATTGTCACTCAAGCAATAGCTCTACTGTGTCCATATATAGTTCGAACAACTACAAGCATCAGAAAGCCGTGCAGGTCATAAAAAGTGTCAATTTGCTTTGGAGTTCCAATTTGGAGTTGGTTTTAAAAAAAATACGAATTTTTCCCAGCACACAAGCCAAATGTTTATGCGTCTTGGCTGGTAGACGCAACATTGCTGTTGCCTGCCTTCGCAGAGGACGATCCCTGTAACACCTCGCAGATTACGTCAATCAAGCACAGATTATCTTCCGTACTGCCTGCAGCCGATGCTGGGGCAACCTGTGCGCCATCCAAGGACTGGGTGTCAGTGGAGGAGCCGGTTTCCATTCCAACAGGAGCAGAGAGTTCCTGTGGAGGCTCTAAGAATGCTGCCATCAACATAGGAATACTCTGGGGACACTGCAGAACATGGGCCGTTATCGGGTCCAGTAATGCATCAATCAATCAATCATGGGTTTGTTAAGCGCAACTACTCACCCGTAAGGGTCTCATCAACGTCCGGTTGCGCGACTGATGGAAGTGTCATACAGAGATCCAACACGCATTCTTCTCCGCAGAACAGGCATCGGAGAACAGGTAAGATGCAGTCCATCCAGACTGGTCTAAATGACAGGAACCAAGATGCACTCAGTTCTCGTAGGCGGGGTGTGCCCAGATGTTGTACCATGCGATCACGGTATTTGCGCTCCTGGAGCGCTTTTTCCATCTCCTTGGTGACTGGGACGTCCATTGCGTAGCAGAAAAAGTACAATCAGGATTCCTGCTATTAGAAACGGGATCAGCGGAGGTCAACCAAAAATGCTTCCGAATACTGAGTGTATAAAGTTTGGTATAACTCCGAGGACCGTCTGAAAGGTGCTGAACAGTCCCGAACCTATGGTCTTAAATAGGTGTACTATACCCGTCGTATCAGACATGTTAAAGATACGATTTACCATTTCGCCGAAATGGAAGGGGCAGTTTGTATGTATGAGTGCCTGTATCTCTGCCGAGGACCTTGCTATTTGGAGATCAAAAGTCTCCCGGGCGGAGGTTAAGGGCACGGTTTTCTGTAAAAGCATGGCTTTCATTCTGCTCAGAGTATCAAACCGTATTAAGGGAAACATTCAACGAAGGCCATAGCGGCGCTTCTCTGACTGTCGGTGGAAACAATACTTGCATACAGCAAGTAACCCTGGAGCTCACGGTGACTAGATATGCAAACAACCTTGATCGGTCAGCTTCAAGTAACTCACATTTGAAAGTAGCCTGAATACTGGAGTAATCACGGCTGCCGGGGTACCCCTCAAGTGACAGGATAGGTTCGCTACTGAACCATTGCAGGCCCCGTGCAGCATAATATCCTGGCATACGAGAGATTCACCCAAAGCGTTCTCACAGTTTGTACCGCTTAGAAACACTTCTAGAGCCCCACTCCTGCATCAAAATTTATACGGTAATTCCCAAACCCTGAAAAATAATATTTTTGTGCAATTGTTTTTGAACTACTTTTCGGTAGTGTAGGGCAATGTTTCCATTAGTGGTATGTGGAAACATTCCTAGGGGTACTGGATTTGTGTAAAAATGAGGACCATAATGTTGATAACAATACATTGAGTTAAAGTCTGAAGTGTCTAACATTTTATTGCTAGAAAATGCAGCATTTTGTTCTAAGACAGCATGTTATTTACAGTTTCAAAATCCCAATCATCGGAAAATGTACTGGAGGGGATGAGATCATTTAAAGGAAATTTTAAATAAATGTGGTATTTTTAAAAGTTCGGTCGGGACAAATGTATCATAATTAACCTTGTCCCATACTATACCATCAGGTATAGGAACTGCTGTAATCTTTACTGATGACATGCCTTTGTTCCTGATGTGATGAAACATGGTTTCAGGATCAAGTTCACTTCTGATGCTGCAGAGCTTTGGCGAAGATAAGTTCCATTAATTAGTAAGCAGAAGACAGTTACTAAGACTATCCAGAAAAGAAAGAAAAGTATCCCGGTGCTTATCCAAAGTTCTATCCAAGGTGACACCAGGTAAGTCTTTCTATGAAAGGTGAAGAAGTCTGATTTGTTGTTGACGAGTTTTAGGGGCTGGCGTCGTTTCAGGTTCACTTGGATCCAAAGAAAAGGTATCAAATTCGATAAAATAGCCAGATGCAGTTCGATCTATTTTTGGCAGCT
Organism: Calotriton arnoldi; assembly: GCA_963921515.1. Lineage (NCBI taxonomy): Eukaryota > Metazoa > Chordata > Amphibia > Caudata > Salamandridae > Calotriton > Calotriton arnoldi. Next base: position 322,723 of record CAWUFW010003496.1, read on the forward strand.
CAGCAGGTTTTGTTGAACTTGTAGATGGCTCTTATTGAGGCATGTTTAGGTAGGCAGTGTTAGATCGAATTGAAATTTGTCTTATTTTGATTTTCTGTATCAAGAGGAACGAGTTCCATGGCATTATTGCATAGGCCATCATTCTGTGTGGGAGACTCTTCAAATGTGATGAGCCTTTCCATCTGAACTTCCTGTATGGTAGCGAGAGGAGGGCGTCGGCTACCCAGGAGCCCACGAGGCCTACTATTCAGTATAGGCCACATAATGTGGTTTTATCAGATCAATGGAGATGAATCTTTTCTCCTTTTTTCCGGCAAGAGGTGGCAGAAGTACTGTTCTTGTTCCTTCAACTGCCAGGACAGGCTTTCTGTATGATGGTCCAAATTCTTTTTTGTCCATTATCTTTTCCCTGACCAGGTCCCCGACCTTTGGAATCCAGACAGGTCTTGCCGTGACTGACTTGACTTCCCCAGTGGCGAACCTTTATACTTGGATATTGCTCTGTGGAGCCCGTGATTCATTCAGTTCCTGTAAAACAGCCAAACGTTTATTGTTGTCAAAAGGTTTTTCATCCGCCAATGTGCCTTCACAATCTAGGTCAGGAACCCACATTCTCGTCCCAAATAGGACCTCATAAGGAGTGACCCCCCCCCTAGAGAGCTTCTTGGCATGTTGTTTACGGCCCTCTGGACCCCATATAAGTGATTGACCCAACGACCCCCGTGCCTAATACTCTAGCTGTTAATGATTGCTTTAAGTCCCGTTTTTTCCTCTCCACGACTGAATTTCCCTCGGGATGGTACGGAGAGGAGTACCGCAATGCTACACCCAAACCTCCCATGGCCTCCTTATAAGCCCTAGAGCTAAACGCGGGGCCACAGTCAGAATGTAACGTGCCGACTGCGTATGTCCCTATAAAGACTCGCAAATCTTTGATAACAGTTCGAGCGTCAGCCGAGCGCTAAGGCCATACCCATAAGAATCTCGAGCAGGAATCCACTGCAACCATTATGTACTTGTAAGCCCCATCTGATTGTAAGGGGCCGCAGTGGTCCAAATAGACACACGCAAGAGGTCTGTTTGAGATCATCAATGGTGTCTGCGCTGGACGTGTTATGGTGGAGCCTTTTATCTATTGACAGATGTCGCACTTTAAGACATAGTCTTTGGTCTGTTTTGTTAACCCTGGCAACCAATAGCGTTTCAGTAAAGAAACCATTGCCGTAACTCCTGCGTGCGCAGAACCTAGACCCTCGTGTGCAGCTAAAATTAAGCCTAATCTGCGATCCATGTTTGGTATTACTCTATCCCCCACTCCTGGAATCTGAGCAAATGGAACGTTGTTTGCATCTAACTTGTAGGAGTACTTGAGTGGAAAACCTTTCGGAAGTGCTTTGTTGTCTTTGCGTGAAGCAATGGCAGCTACTATTATCTGTCAGTCTATTCTCATTTTACAACAAGTGATTGCAGCTACGGATGCAGTTTGCACTGCCCCCTTTGCGGCTTCATCAGCCAATTAATTCCCTTCAACGTGAACGCCATCACGTTGATGACTCCGCGTGTGTATCACGTGAGCTCTTGGTAGCTCATTTTTCAATTCCACTACCGGTTCCATAGCATTTTGTGCTTTATTGTGCCACCTTTGAGTCTTTAAACCCATTTTGTCCCCAATAGTGTAGGTATTCATTATATGACTGGACACAGTAAAGGAATCGCACACAATTAGTGTGGGGAGTTCTCGATCCGTATTAATAAGTGCCAGTAACAGAGCTTTTAGTTCTGCTAGCTGAGCCGTGCAGTCTCCCAGAGACTGAGTTTTTGTACAACTTGGATGGAACTTGCCATCCTGCATACGACCTTAAACAATCGCACACGTGGCGCTGTACTGTTTACTTCCTATGGCCGGTTGAGCAGATCTGTCTGTGTAAATTATGAATTCACACTTATCTAGTGGCATAATTTAATTCGGGAGAGGATATTCTTGTTCGTATTGCAGGAATGCCTGTGTTTTTAGATTTGGGTCGTATCTGTATTCTACATCTGATGCAGTGAGAGAATTAGCCCATTGTATCCATCGCGGATGTAAAGCCTTAGCATTTGGAACACTTGCCTTTGTAGCAGCCTCTAAGGCCGGTACTGGAGTCACGACGATAATTCGTTTCCCCTGAGAAAGTGCTCTAACTACAGCAGTCTGTACCGCTGTCAGAATTCTTTCTGTAGACACAAAACGCATTTCAGTGTTTGTGTACAAATGTGATTTGTATGCTATTGGGACGGTTTCACCTTTATTGTATGTTAAATAGGTGTACCCAGATTGACCCGCAACTATACGGATCACTAGATTGCGGACATTTACGCGTGTCTAAGTGTTTGGATGCTATCATGTCAGCTTGTAGGGACCGAAGGATATCTGTGTGTTCCTGTGTCCATTGCCTAACTGAGAAATCAGGTCTTAGGAGGTCGTAGAAAGGTTTAACCCTTTCTGCGTAATCCAAAATGTATGTTCTGCCAAAATTTAGGAATCCCAGTATGGACTGTAAATTTTTCAATGATTTCGAAGGTTGGAGCAGCGTGCATTTTTCTAAAAAGTTGGCTGCCAAGCTTTTTCCTTCACTTGAAAGCTCATATCCCAAAATTAGGACATTGAGGTGGGCTATTTTTTATTTTCTAAAGTTAAACTTGTAGCCCTCAGAGGCAAATCCCAAAATTATGGTGCTCACCCAGGTCAAGTGTTCCTCTAGGTCATCATCTGTTAGATAAATCATCTACATAGGACAATGCCTCTTCGTCCATATTCTGAAGTAACTCAGTTACCCTGGCTGAAAACAACCCCGGGCTGTTCTTAAACCCCTGGGGGAAGTCGACAAAATTGCCGCTGGGACCCCAGCGCTGAGAATGCGGTCAAGTATCTGCTCTCAGGCGCTATATTTTGGCAGAAAAATCCATTCGAGATATCTAGTGTTTTGTATTTTTTTCCGCACAATGTTATTCATTATTGCGGCACTATGTGCATTTTGTACTGCAAATGTTTTTGTGCATGAGTTCAGATGTCTAATCTAAAACTAGACGATATGAATTGTCGGGTTTCATTACGGGAAACAAAGGATTATTCATTTAAGAGGTGCAAGTTTCAATCACACCTTGGTATTCAAGTTGATCTAAGATCTCTCTGACCTGTTTTTCGCTTCCTGTTTTACTGAATACTGTCTCTGTGGAGTTGGAGTAGATTTTAGTGGTATCACGTGGTGGGTTGATTCTTCATCCCACCCAACATGGTTGCAATATAATGCAGGAGCAAGGGCTACTGCCCACTCCCGTGCGTATGTATGTTTTAAGTATTGGGGAACCAGGTCGGAAAAAGCTGGCATAATTACCGGTTCTCCCTTTGGGCATTCCATAACAATAGTAGGCGGCCAATCTCTCTCAGCTGAAAGGATGTCATAGCCAAAAGTCAGGTTCTCCCAAAGGAGACCTTTAATTTTTCTGGGCTTGTCCCCCTCCATCCGGAGTGTTCCCATGTAACCTATGTGGGACACTTACCCTAGTATCATGTGTTTCCACCGTGATATACTCACTCAACTCCGCTGTCACCAGAAATTCCATCAGGTTCTGGCGAGCTATTGTTACTTCTGCTGCGCTGTCTAGCATCATCAGAGCCCATTCAGTAGTAGTTTCCTCAGAATTCTGGGCATGTCTAACTTTGAGACCTGCTACTTTCTTCTTTTTGAATTGAAGTTTTGCTTCAGGCTTTTCTTCTTTTTTGGAAGCATAGTCTGAAGTGCGTTGCGTGTCCCTGGACTTTGTACTCTCTTCTGGTCTGTATTCTGACCGTCCTTCCCTCTCCCGAGTTTTTTGATGAACCCTGAAAGGAACGAGAGGTACGTGAATCAGTGTGCTGATACCAGTCAGGTTTTTTAATGTTATCTCTATTCCTAAGGTTATACCTCCTGTCGGGGGGCTCCTGTTGAGGTTGCCCCTGGATAGAGATCTATTCTTTTGTTGTTTGTTATTATCCCATTTCTTTTTTGAAGAGACCGGTGTTTGCTTTGCCTGTTCATTATCTGGACCTCCCATTAGTGGAGGTTTTACTGGTCTAGCTCTCAAACTATCCCTACCTAGTTCTTCATAAGCAGTTTCAATAATTTTAGGTAATTCTGTCTCCTGTTGTAAAGGAGTGAAATCTCTCAGGCGTTGGCGTATTGCCACTGATGCTACTTCCCCTTTAATGTTTGCTAATATTATAGCTGATACCTGGGCAAAATTATTTAGTAACTTCATCCCTAAGTTCAGAGCAGGTTCTGCTCCATACTCATTCTGTATTTGTCTCAATAGGTCTGGTATCACTGCTAATGAAGGGATACCATGAGTTTTGGTATATATTGCTGCGAAAACTGTACCCCAAGAGGTACAATCCTCTATCGGGGGAGCTATCCCCATCGGCAAACAAATTGTTAGCATTCTATGCTTTTCTTGTGGACCAGTGTGTGGGAATACTGCCTCTAGCTGTGTTATTTTTTGAGCTATCCAGAAAGGCATTTGTTCACGTTTAGTGGGCATTTTACCCATCACTGCGTGTAACGTTTGTGGTGTAATTTTAGTTGTAGAAGTTTGGACTGGTCCTGGTTGTATAGCCGGTGTTGGCTGAAGTGTGAGTGTTCTCATCGCAAAGTGTGTCATGTTTCTGTACAGTCTTATTAGTTCTTTATGAAGTATAAGTAAGTCTCCTGCTGGCATTGTGTCAGTCAGGATGTGGTGTATAGGCCGCTAGTACCGTCCATGTTGCTCCGTCTCTTCCGAGCGGACCGAGTCCTACTCTATTTCTTGTATGGGGTAGGGTGCCTTTAAACCAGTATAAGTGTTCCTGGTAAGTGATTGGAATTTCAATGTCCTCGTACGGACTATATTCATTTGGTATGTCCTCTTCGACATAGTAATGAAATGTTTTTGTTAGTGCATTTGCCTGTGGGAATCGAATCCATGAATAGAATACCTCTGTTCTATATGATTCATGTGCCTCAATCACAAAGGTTACTTGCCCACCCCTAGATGTAACACCGTATGCTACTAGTTTTAGGGTGATGGCATTTCTAACATTTTCTGCAATTTGTATTGCGTCTGCATCTTCTTCTTCGGCTGAGAGATTTAGTTCATGCACATCATCTCCCGGCTCGGTCATTGTTTTCAGAAAGAAGAGCTTTTCAAGGGAACTGAGATAAGGTGTTATGCACAATAGGAACAATGTATCCTTCAAGCTTGATTAAACCAACAGCCAATACATAGGATTTTTCCTACTCAGCTGTGGCGGATTTTGTTCCCTCCCACTCCAGACGTCTCTGGGGAAAATGTGAGTAGGGGTCTCTGAGAATAGCACGACTGAACTACTCAGATTTGACCGTTAAATAAGTACCCAACCAACGTTGGCGGCGCCATGTCGTGTACTTCCTATAAAAACCTATACAGGATCTGCGCGTTTAGACAACATACACTGCAGGCTTGATGTTCAGACTGATTCCAGACACCCCCACCGAGTAAGTTGGCCTGTAGACCAGCTAGCTCACAGTGCCACTAGAAACTCCTCTTACCAAGGAGAGAATAGTTCTTGACAACTATCTAACATGACAACCCTGATCCCTCAGAATCGTGGAAACAGTGCAATACTTTTCGCTCAGGTCACTCGTGCTCACTTGGTCTCAGATGCACAGAATAAACGATATGGACGTTTTTCAATAAGCATTTTATTGAACACTCGTCATTCTAGTGTAAAATCGGTGTGCTGAAACAACCACTAGACAAAAACAGATAAACGATTAAAAGCACTAATAAGGTGAAAGGATGGTAGATCTCTACCATTCTTCTATAATCATGAACATAGGCAAGTATATATAATACAGGACAATAAAATGCGTACTCCTCCGATGCTACCCTAACTAGATTAACCCAAGTGTACCTAGCATGTATGTAGGTGCTAAGCCAAGAATCCCTCTAGGATAGAGTCAACCCCATTACCTGAAGTGAGAGACTGTGGGACCCTGTCTTGGTCTCGAGTTGGACACCCCGCAAGGGATGTTCAGACCACTGCGAGCTGGAGTATCTGCATGCAGGAACCTCTGCGTCTCGCATCAGTGTATCGGCATGGAAGTCGTGATCTCCTCTATCTCAGCAAGATGTGGTGTTTATATACCCAAAGGTATCCCCGGGGGTTCTACCTTGCTGTGCCACTGTCGGACTTAGGATGATGTCGTGAATTAACCTTGTACGTAGTTATCATGCTGGAGATGGTAGTCCTGCTGGGTTTCCAAGAATCCAAGGATCCTCATGCATAATGTAGGAGGCTATTGTTCAGGGAAAACCCCACGTTCTGTAGTCAGTACTGTAACTAGGTAAAGGGTCAGTCCTAGCAGCCCGTTATGTATGTAGTGTAGGGACGAATATAGGCGAAAGGTTGGGATGTTAACCTGGCCTATATTGGGGTACCTATATGGAATATAACACCAAGCCCATTACATAGGGGACTTGTATGTATTAAAAAGGAAGTTTTTGGCATGGCAAAACTGCAAAAGAAGAGGGGAAGTTAATAGTATGCAAAAATCTCCACTCAATTTCCAATTGTAGCCCTGCATCTTGTAGGAGACGCATCTTTGTGGAGTTTAAGAAGCGCCGACCCTGCATGGAGTTTCCTTGCTCCGCCCCCTTGCATGCGTGATTACATCACACGTCGAGCGGGCGGGGCCAAGACAAAAGCCTTCGTGTGAGTTTGTCGGCCTAGATTACCTGCGATGTATGGGCGGGGCTTAGAAAGTGGTCAATTAATATAATCAGGTAAGGGACATTGAAGTTAATTTTAATACATATTTCATAGATCCCATTAGTAATTCATTTTAGAAGTGCGCCCACCATGAGGAGGTTGAGCCCACTCAACCACATTAGGTGGCCATGTGTTGACCCGATGATGAAGCATCCCACCGAGGTAACAGTGGGTGAGGGTCTCTTAAAAAAAAAAAACCTTAAGGGATTCCTAGTTGGATTAGGTTTCTTTGAGGTAATCCACTCTCCTTGGATTTCTGCAGTAATTTGTTTGTATTACCCACTCCCCTTTGATTTATTTTTAGTTTAACACTGCATAGAGGCTGTAATGACAGACCTGAGTCATGTTTTAAAGGGCTGCCTAAATGGTGGCACAATAAGTGCTGCAGGCCCACTAGTAGCATTTAATTTAGAGACCCTGGGTACACGTAGTACCACTTTACTAGGAATGTACAGATAAATTAAATGTGCCATTAGGGTGTAAGCCAATTTAACATGTTTAAAGGAGAGAGCATAATCACTAGTACTGGTTAGCAATGGTGAAGAGCACAGAGACTTAAAACCAACAAAAACTGGTTCAGAAAACAGGAGTGGTGAAGGCATTACATTTGAGGGTGACCTGGCAGACAGGGCCAGGTCAAACACTGCTCTACCCCCGTCAAAGCCCCAGTTTGACAATAGTGTATTACACAACATGTATTGAAAAAAAGCAAACATTCCTAGATCATAATTTAAAAGAAACAATTACCAAGAGTGTATATGAATTACATTGTTCACGAACAGTTTATTAGTCATTTGTAGTGTTAAAGGTCTTGTGCCGTTCTGCTCCTCATTTCATCCTTCTGGTTCAGCCGGAATGTACTCCTGTCACAAGCCCTGAAAGGTGAAATACGTTATTTGCATGGTGCTCCTCAGTAGAATTCCACGTTCTGCTGGCATGTAAAGGGTGCCAAAGTGATGCTTCTTTCATCATGTCTGGCTGCTGAGTCATAGTTGTGGGGTACAGGCAACTCACCTCCAAAGTGGAGAGATTGCCTACTTGTTCTCCTTGTTAAAACCCATATAGTATGTCCCGACTGAGCCCCTGCCCCAAACCGCCTGAAAGTGAGCCATGAAAGCAGCAATTGGATACATGATGCGGTTTGTACCCCTGTTTAGTTGCCTTCCTGTGTGGTCGTTGCCTCAAGATAGCACCGTGCTTCATAGGTTTACTGACCCATCAGAACTATTCAGACATCTTCTACTCCCTGCACGTTACCCTGTGCTGCTCCTGCACGTCCCCTGATGGATCTATTGCAAGGTGCATGTATGTGTATAGTTCGGATCACATGCCCTTTTCAACCAAGCAGGAACCATCCTTTGCGTCAACTCTTCCAGGATTAAGCCAGCTCCAAAAAGTCACCTTATGAGATGACCACAGTCCTGGTTTCCGGTGGCCAATAGTATGACCATTGCAAAAGGAGATGGGCTACCAGCCCATCACCCACACCCTGTGCACAGATCTTCCAAGAATGTGGCAGCCCAGTGCCAGATCTTGAGGCTACCAATACCTGGTCTGGACGCCCTCCTTAGGGAAGACATTATGGGACCGGAGCCGTCCCGAAGGAAACCAGAGTGACACTGCATCGTCTAGTAACTGGCTTCCATGACGACTTACAGGACCTATAGAAACAGTTTGAACACGGAACTGTGAATCTTGAGGGCAATTAGGCAAGTCTTATAGCAAGTGTTGTTATCCTTTGAACCAAAGGAGCCATGTAGTACACTACGAGCTCACTGAAACGTGAAGGAGCTTCTGTTAAAAAATACACACACACACACACACACACACACACACACATACACACATATATATACCAATCGAAAAAGCTCCCAATTGAAGACTCCACACTGCGGGTGGGGCGTTGTCACTAATACAGCACCGAGGGAACAGCGTGTGAGTTTGCAAGGCGATAAACAGCAGGACAAAACAGCCCCAAGTAGCACAGTTCGGGCTGGACTGTTCCCATGAGGCACAGGGTCAGACTGATTTGCATATGGCCATGTCTGAACTGGGGTGGTGGAGTGAGCTAAAGAATGATGATGGATTAAACCCAGATCAGTTGACTGGGGGTGAGTGTTTGATTGGCTCAAACGTTCCGTCCATCATCCCCTTTGTATCGCTTTGTTCGCCCTAAGTTGGCGGGGGTATGCCCAGACGTGGGTCCCTTGCTCACTTTGCCACTGGATTCAAGCAAGCCTGGCTGATGACGGCTGGAATGCCAGAAACCGGTCCTAGGATGCTTGTTTCCGGTCCAGGGAAGACATGGCTTGGCAGTTCGGGCTGGACTGTTCCCATGAGGCACAGGGTCAGACTGATTTGCATATGGCCATGTCTGAACTGGGGTGGTGGAGTGAGCTAAAGAATGATGGATTAAACCCAGATCAGTTGACTGGGGGTGAGTGTTTGATTGGCTCAAACGTTCCGTCCATCATCCCCTTTTGTATCTCTTTCATCATGTCTGGCTGCTGAGTCATAGTTGTGGGGTACAGGCAACTCACCTCCAAAGTGGAGAGATTGCCTACTTGTTCTCCTTGTTAAAACCCATATAGTATGTCCCGACTGAGCCCCTGCCCCAAACCGCCTGAAAGTGAGCCATGAAAGCAGCAATTGGATACATGATGCGGTTTGTACCCCTGTTTAGTTGCCTTCCTGTGTGGTCGTTGCCTCAAGATAGCACCGTGCTTCATAGGTTTACTGACCCATCAGAACTATTCAGACATCTTCTACTCCCTGCACGTTACCCTGTGCTGCTCATGCACGTCCCCTGATGGATCTATTGCAAGGTGCATGTATGTGTATAGTTCGGATCACATGCCCTTTTCAACCAAGCAGGAACCATCCTTTGCGTCAACTCTTCCAGGATTAAGCCAGCTCCAAAAAGTCACCTTATGAGATGACCACAGTCCTGGTTTCCGGTGGCCAATAGTATGACCATTGCAAAGGAGATGGGCTACCAGCCCATCACCCACACTCCTGTGCACAGATCTTCCAAGAATGTGGCAGCCCAGTGCCAGATCTTGAGGCTACCAATACCTGGTCTGGACGCCCTCCTTAGGGAAGACATTATGGGACCGGAGCCGTCCCGAAGGAAACCAGAGTGACACTGCATCGTCTAGTAACTGGCTTCCATGACGACTTACAGGACCTATAGAAACAGTTTGAACACGGAACTGTGAATCTTGAGGGCAATTAGGCAAGTCTTATAGCAGTGTTGTTATCCTTTGAACCAAAGGAGCCATGTAGTATACTACGAGCTCACTGAAACGTGAAGGAGCTTCTGTTAAAAAATACACACACACACACACACACACACACACACACACACACACATACACATATATATATATATATATACCAATCGAAAAAGCTCCCAATTGAAGACTCCACACTGCGGGTGGGGCGTTGTCACTAATACAGCACCGAGGGAACAGCGTGTGAGTTTGCAAGGCGATAAACAGCAGGACAAAACAGCCCCAAGTAGCACAGTACCACTATGGTTTTTAAACTGTACAAAGGAGATTGAGTGGCGGTATCCACTAAGGAACATTTGAATATGCAAAGACCTCAGATACCACAATGCACTGGGCAGACACGCCCACTGGGCGGAACTCTTAAAGATCGCTAGTGCGAGTTACTTTCCACCGCTGCACTCCACGCAGCCATTCCTGTGATCAAGGGCGAGAGGACGCCCGAAACGCGTTGGAATCAATGGCAGACTGAACACCGACTACTGTGTCCGTGAGGCTGATTTGAAATGCTGCTTTGTGAATAAAGAAATCAACACACGCTGAGTGTGGAGTCTTCAATTGGGAGCTTTTTCGATTGGCATATATATCTCCCCAGAGGATAGCGAAATCGGTCAAGTCTTACTAGCAAATGTTAATGTTATTGAAATTTGTAGAGCGCAACTGTTACCCAAAGGTGTCCTGGCGCTGTGTGAAGTCCTATAGAGGCATAAAGACAGAGTGACTATGATCAGAAATTACGCAGAGAAGAGCCATGTTTTTAAGGCTTTCCTAAAAGCAAGTAAATTAGTCATGCATCTAAGCTGCAGCGGGAGACTATTCCAGGCCTTAGCTGCGCAGGCCACAAAACTTCTGCCACCCCAGTTGGCTTTTCATACCCTGGGCACCGATACCAGTATTGCCTCTACTGAACGCAAAGGGTGGTCTGGGTGTCACAATTCAGCTATATTCAGTATCTTTCACAAGAAATACATTGACCAATCAGCATTATTCTTTGTAGTTAAAAAACATAAGACTTTACTGAAAATTAACAATACTATGGCCAGTAACTTCAGCAACAAGTTCTTTCAAACGATCCCAGGTACATGAAAGTCGAGACAGCCCAGCTCAGTGCAGCCATGGACTCTGTGACCACTTACACGTGCGAAGGTGTCACACCAGTGGAATACCAGCCACGGACTAGGTGACCACTCAAAAGTGTGATGGTGTCACACCGGTGGAAGACCAGCCACGGACTAGGTGACCACTCACACGCGAAGTTGTCACACCAGTGGAATACCAGCCACGGATTAGGTGACCACTCACACTTGCGAAGTTGTCACACCAGTGGAATACCAGCCACGGATTAGGTGACCACTCACAAGTGCGAAGGTGTCACACCAGCCACGGACTCTGGGACCACTCACAAGTGCGAAGGTGTCACACCAGTGAAAGACTAAAACCACAGGGACAAGTCTCACGTTCAACTTATTCAGCTTCAAAAAAGCAGCAGCATCCATGAAGAAAAGGCAGAGGCTGTGATGGGTTAAAACTTGTAGCCTAAAGTCTGAAACACGCTGGGCCAGCAGACTGAAAAATGCAGTAAACACAACACTGCTCGAGAAAGAGCCCCGCGGCCATCTGCACATTAAAGGACAAACCACGCCGGCTGCCAGAGTTCTGTGCCATGGAGTGTTTGTTAAAGCAGCAACTGCACACCAGGTATTCGCAGCCACACAAAGGGACGCCACAACCTCCAGTGCCGTTGCTGTCTACACATCAGCGCTGGGAAAACTGGCCATCCGCAAAACATACGAGTAGATAGTTTTTTGCTGGAAAACCACTAGTATTGTGTGATCAGAACTCTCAAACCGGTAGATTGTAGGCGTGAAAGCCATTGCAGTGGCTATGGCATGTGACCGTGAGCTAGTGGCCTGGACATCTCGCTTGTGCGGCGATCACTCAACTCCATTATGTCACCTATCCCATAAAATAATTACATCATCCATAATTCGATCTCTTTTATAGCATGATCTGGGGTTACCCGTCCAAAGTACTAAAACCAGCTCAAAATAAAACAAAACATTTGTAAATATAACATCTTATTTCCAAATCAAATCCTGAAGTATAAGAAGGACGTGCAACAACACATGCAACCAGATCAATCAGATTCACAACTAATATTTGTCAATCGAATGCAATAAGGAAGGAAATACTGATGCATTGGTGCATTCTGCTCAATGACGCGATCATACACCCCTTTAAGGCCAAAACCTCAAATAACATTTCATAAGGCCAGGTCCCTTATAAACCCCGCACTGTGCCCACTCCAGTGTATAAGCATTACAAACAAACCAACCTTGTGGTCCCTAACAAACAGCCAACATGCGCTGTGGTTATAGTGGTCGTTGTTGGCCGCAGTTTATTAGGATTATATACATATACTGTGGTCTTAATTTGTATGACCCCTGGTCATACATTATCATTTGCGAACTGTCATTTTGGGTCATAAATCATATACTCAGTATGTCATACATATTATTTTGCGGTACATTGTATGCATATAACAGTTCGTAAAATGGCACCGAAAGTTCTTTGGTTAGTTCCTTGTAGTCCTTTCTCTTTTCTTGTCCCTTCTGGGAGCATTATTTGGTTGGTCTCCACACCCTTTGCGTGTGGGGGGTAGCTTATCCCCCGGAGTTAGGCCCCAACTCGCTACCGTGTAAGTCTCATTTGTGCCCTGCCGTCTGGCGGGGTCTGGGCTGCGAGTGCCGTCTCCGTTTGCTACCCCCTCTTTTGTTAGGCCTACTCACCCTGCCGTGAGGCATCCCAAAGTGAGTAGCCCTACTCCTACACACCACCCTGTCGGTGTGTCTCCATACCCAACCATTGTACCATTACTTCTCTGCCACGCCGTCAGGGAGGCCAACGTCTTCCTGCGGCTCCCCCCAATCTCCTTTCTCTACTTTTTTTTTTTTTTTAACTTGCAACCTGCCAGGGCCATTGCTATCCTACAGGTTATCCCAGAAGGCACGCATCCCTTCTGATAGATGCACCCAGTCATGCCCATACAGTTCCGGGCGGCCCGGGTGGATAAGCCCATGCCTGATGCTTTCCAGGCCGTTGGGCTCGCAAAATTTGCTAACTGCAATGTTCAGTTTTCTCCTTGAGTTATCGACTGCCTTGTGTGACTCGGCTCCCCGCCAAACCATCCTACTGATCACCTCTGACCAAATGATGGTCGTACTCCCAAAGCACTTGGATGCCCCCTTGAGGTCCGCCTGGATGTCCTGGAGGAAGGCCTTCCTCCCCCTCTGTGCCAGGTCGTTACCCCAAAGGTGGATTATCAGAATGCCCGGATGCCAAGCTGTGACCGCCTGCAGGTCCTTGAGGGCCGCTGGAAGCTGATTCCATCTCATCCCCGGCTGCCCCAGCCAGCGGATGCATGTGCTTACTGGTCTTTCTGTCAGTCTGTGGCCCCACCTCTGCCACCAAGCCTGCATCCTGGATACGAACGAGTGGCCCACTACCCACACCAAGCGAGGGCGCTTTCCTGCTGAAACAATGGTCATAAAAGTCAGTCGGTCTCACGTGCTGGTGGCTTCGCCCCCCAAACAGGCTGTAACCCCATATTGCTGCCCCGAGGGGGGGCTCTACAGTAACTGGGGTCTGAAGTAGGTCCTGTATGCCCGGGACCGCCATCTGCCTACTGATTGGATCCCTGCTTCGGTCATGCCTTGTGGTGCTGCTGATGTTGCTGCGCCAATCCTAAAAGAGTGAGAACTAAATGTCGCTGGGGGTAGCCCTGTTTTAGCGAAGGCCTGGCGCATCACTGCTGTGAATTGAAACTTGCTTAAGTGGCTCCCATCTCGGCATTTGAAAAGCGGGCCTTCCCCTGATGGACGTGTCGACATGTATGGGAGCAAGCAGCAAACAGCGCAGTATCTGTGATCTTTGATGCACCCGAGCTGAACTACCACTCCCTTGCCGGCCTGATCCGTCTTTGACCGCCTCAGTAATAGCTCCACCGCGGCTGCTTTGGGTGTGACAGCGGCAGCCTGCAGGCATCGCCCTGCGGGCCTGTTCTTCCTGGGTGCCACTAGCTCACTGATTCGAAAGGCACCAAAGAATGCTGTGGAGAAGACCGCCCTGAAAAGGTGGAGCTCAAAATTGTCCCTCGTTAGTTCCTTTAGCGTGTCCATAAGCCGGCCCAATCTTGTGAAATCTATTGGATGCCTGCCGTCTGCCTTCACCCCCTCAGTCCGTTTCCATCCTTTCATTGCTGCTTTAATGTACAGGGATGCAGAGGGATCCTGTCCCGTGTGAATCTTCGTGAGATGGGCGACGGCTGACAGGTGGGCCTGTGCCCATGATCTAGACTTCTTGATAGTGAAAGCCCACTGGATAAATTGCGCAACTGCTCTTCCTGTTTCGGCCATGTTCTCCAATGTCTGTATTCCTCCTATCTGCATTACTGTCCGCGGGTATTTTTTGTAGCGCCCGGCAGCTTCCGGGGCAAGGGCTTGATTTACTAACGTTGACAAGTCTATCCCGCCAGGCCCCACAGCGGTCCTGGGAAAGGGGTCATTACTTGGTCCACCCCTGGGGCCAATTCCCTGAACCTGCTCATCTGTGCTCTTGACAGAGCGTCCCCTACTGCATTCTCCACCCCTGGTACATGACGGGCCTCCAGGTCTATGTTCCCCTCCAACTGCAATTTAACCAGTTGCCACATTAGACTTGGTGTGTCAGGGCACCTCGCCGATCCCCTATTGATTGCCTGCACCACCCCTTTGTTGTCTGACCACAGCGTCAGTTTCATGTTCCTCAGCTCCTGCCTCCAGATGGTCAGGGCCACTATTATGGGGAACAGCTTGAGGAATGTAATGTTATCAGTGATGCCCTGCTTGTGCCATCTGTTAGGCCATTGGCATGCGCACCATTTATCCCCCAGGATTGCCCCAAAGCCTGTGCTACCTGAAGCGTCTGTAAACAGGGCTATCTGCCTCGCTGTCACCCAGCCTTCTCTCCAGATTAGTACCCCGTTGAAATCAGTCAGGAATGTGTCCCACATGAGCAGGTCCTGCTTGACCCCTGCTCCAAGACGCACATGGTAGTGTCTGAGTGAGCCCTGCTTTTAGCTGGGTTAACCGCCTGGCAAAGACCCTTCCTGCAGGGATAACCCTGGCAGCGAAATTGAGTTTGCCGATCAACCGTTGGAGGTCGCGGAGGATTGCCTTGTTGCGGTCGCAGAGGTCCATTACCTCCTCCCTGAAGTCCCTCACTTTCTCCTCCGGTAGTCTGTCTGTTCCTGCAACTGAAACTAGCTCTATCCCCAGAAATGTGATCCTTGTAGCGGGGCCTAGTGTCTTCTCTGCTGCCAGCGGGATCCCTAACTCCCCAGCTAACTCCTGGAACACCGCCACTGTCACACTACATTCGGTTGACCCAGCGGGGCCTGTGAACAAAAAGTCATCTAGGTAGTGAAGTTTGCCCCCCACGAGGTGCCTGTCATGCAGGGCCCATTCCAGGAAGGTGCTGAACTGCTCGAAGTATGCGCATGATACTGTGCACCCCATGGGCATTGCTTTATCGATGTACAGGGCCCCCTCCCACTGGAAACCTAAGAGGTGAAAGCTGGATGGATGCACCGGCAGAAGGCGGAACGCTGACTGTCCGCTTTAGCCATGAGAGCCCCCTGGCCAGCAGACCGTACTAAGTCGATGGCGTCATCGACTGTAGCGTATCCTACTGAGCAGGCTTCAGCACAGATCCCGTCATTTACTGATGTCCCCTCAGGGAAAGATAGATGGTGGATTAGTCTGAACTGCCTGGGCTCCTTTTTGGGAACTACCCTCAGTGGTGAGATTACCAACCCCTCTTGCAAGTGAGGCGGCAAGGGTCCCTCTATCCTACCCAAGGATTTTTCTATTTCCAGTTTTTTGCAGACCACATCTGGATGTTGTAGTGCTGATTTTAGGTTGTTTGCACCGCCCGGGGGGGGGGGGCCTCAAATGGTATAATGATCCCCCCTCAAACCCTTGCACTAGGACTGCAGCATCTGCCTTGTGATATTTGTTGGCTAGCCTGCGGAGTTGCTGTGTGTTGATGGGGGACCTGGCTAACCGGTAGTTGTGCAACCCCTTTGGGTCCCCCAAAACCTCTTTGACTACGTCACGTTTTTCTTTTCTTATCTTTCTTGTCCCCTCTATGCTCTTTCTTGCGTCGACACCCTGCCGCCGGGTGCCCTCCCCCACACACGGAACATAGTGTTGAAATTTGCATGAAGATCTCCAAGTGCACTCATTAGCGTCATACTTCCAGCAGATTGCCGCCGGCCCGCTGGCGGGGGTGGGTTTCCATGCGTTAAATTGTTTGGGCCTATGAAAGGATTTGCCCTTCCCCTTGTAGAAGGACCCCCGAAAGGGCTGCTCACTTTTTCCCACCCAGGTTTTCACTTCCTTAGCTACCATCATTTTGTGTATAAAGCCAGACATTTTTGTTCCATTCCATTTCTGGGTGTGTCTGCATCTTTAACCTGAAACCTTTATCGTATTCCAACCATGCATCCTCTGGGAACTGCCTTTGTGCCTTATGGATGTTGGCCTCGTATAACCAGAGGTCTGCTGCGCAGCGCGGGAATTTCTCCACTATTATACACGCCATTATTCTAAATGAGTCTAGCCAGTTATCAAAATTGCTTTCCTTCCTCTCCCTTCTCCTTTCCCTTCTATCCTCGTCCTTGTCGCAAACGGTCAGGTCCAACCCCTCGAATTGTATCTCTAGCAGCGAGAAAATGTCAATAAATTCCTTCCTCCATATCCTCTCTTTCATTGCCAAGGAGATAAGGCTTGCTAAACCTGTGGCCCTTGTGGTCATTGATGCTGGACCTGGCGAGGGTCTGGCATAAGTTTCTGGAGCTAAGGCCATTCTAGTTGGGTCGCTTGGCGCGCTTGCGCTGCCCCATGCCGCTAAGGGGATCCTAGCTCGCCCCGTGCCACTTGTGAGGCCTGCCCTTGCAAGCGTTCTTGGCGCGCGCAGCCCGGGTCTATCAAGTGCTATGGTAACCCTGATACTCCCCGTTAGACCCGGCATCCTTGGCGTGGGTCTCCCTTCCATTTTTTTATGATGCCTCCAATGTTATTGATCTGTTTTTGCTGGTTTAGATGCTTTGGGCACTGTGCCACTGCTATTCAGTGCCACAGTGCAAGTGCTCCCTATTGTAAATTGATGTATGTATTAGTGACGCCATGATTGGATGATTGGTTTACTTGTCAGTCCCTAGTACAGTGCACTGAGTGTGCCCAGGGCTTGTAAATCCAATGTCGCTGGTGGGCTTGCAGCACTGGTTGTGCCACCCACAGAAGCAGCTTGTAACATGTGTCTCAGGCCTGCCATTGCAGAGCCTGTGTGCAGCCTAGGGCTGCCATGTCGACTTGATGAGTACACCCACTTACCAGTCCCTAAACCTTCTCTTTACTGCATGTTGGTCACCCCTAAAGTAGGCCCTAGGGCAGGGTGCATTGTAAGTTTAAGGTAGGACATGCCCGGGTGTGTGTGGCATGTCCTAATAGTGAATTACAGCCATTTTCGTTTTTCACTATTGCAAGGCTACCTGCTCCCCATAGGCCAGAATGGGCAGTTTTGATTATTACACCTTATAATCCTAACTGACCCAGGGAACATGGTAGAAAAACGAATTTAGTATGCCTGAACTCAGGATGATAAAATACATCTTTTAGTGAAGTTGGTTTTAACATTCTGTGTTTGAAAATACCACTTTTAGAAAGTGGGTATTTTCTTGCCTAACTATCCAAGCCTGCCTCTGCTAGGTTGTGTATTCTTTGTCTGGAGTTTGAGTGACAGGGGCTGGGGGTGGCTACAGGAGACAGGGTGAGTCAGCACAGGGCTGAATAGAGAGATCTGCATCCAGAGTGGAGGGAGGAGTTGCACCTGGGTCTGAATAGGGCTGTGCCTGCCTTCCACAATGCTGGCTCCACCTCCTGCCTGGCGGCTGAGCACTCTGCCCCACATTCTGAAAGGACAGAAGGAGTCCTGTAAACAAAGTGCTCCAGGACTGACCAGAACTGGTTTGGACTAGGCAAAGGCCTCTCTGCCTTCAGAGAACAAAGAGAAAGGGTGTATAAAAGGGGACCCAGACCCCTAGGAAATTAGATCACTTTTGGGAAACAAGAAGAAACCTTTGCTGAGGAGCGGAACCAAGAAGAAACTGAGGAGTGACTTTCCCTAAGCTGAAGTGCTGCTTGGGGGATTGGCCTGCAGTGGTTGCCTAACTGCCAAAGAAAGGAGAGAGGAACTTTGTGTGTACTTTCATCAACTTGTGAAGGATCTCCAAGGGCTTGATTTTAGAGCTTGCCTCCTGCTGAAGTCTCAGGGACAACAGACTTCACCCACCAGCTCCCCCTGTGTTCCCTTGCTGGGAAATTTGACCTTCTGACACACTTGCGTGTTCTCTGGGAGCTGGAAGTGCGACTCAACACGAAGAAGCGTGTCGCCGCAGCCGCTGAGTATCGCATCGCCGGAGAAAGGTGTCGACGTCGCAGCAGACGCCGGCGCATCCCCGAAGAAGCGCGCTGCATCCTTCGAAGCGCCTCGCAGCACCGGAGAAAAGTGTCGCCGTCGCATCAGACACCGTCGCATCCGCGGGGCAGAGCATCGACCTCGCATCAGACGCCGACGCATCGCAACACGAGGCGCGCCCCGCATCCCAGGAGAAGATCGTCGACCTCGCATCAGACGCCATCGCATCGCCAGGGAAGCGTGTCGCAGGGCCTGTCGCGGCTCCAAAGACTCATCGAAATTGCCGCACGGCCGTCGGGCGTGCACGCATCACCCCTTCGTTGTCGCAAAATTGAGGCTGGGCTGGTGATGTCCGGTCGCTGCCACAGCCAGCCGGTGCTCCGGTAGCGGGACCCTTTTTCTGGCCCCCACGCCTAACCGTCCTGCGAATGTAGTGGAGCTGTCGGGATTCGGGCTTGTGAAGGGAAAGTCAAGGTAGGCGTCCGTGGAGAGCGCTTAACACCCTGAATCGTCTTGGTGACCTAATCGGCAGCGCTCAGTCTCTCACGTATTACGTGGGACGACAGCCCGACCGGAAGAGTGGAGCGGGCAGGCGGAGGCGTGCAGCCAACAAGAATGGGGCAGGTGGTTCTCCGGGGCCGCACACGCTGTTGCCTATAGGCAAAGAAGTTGGCCCAAGGGGACAGAGGGGCGGTCGATCGCTGCACACAACGAGGCTCTTACCGCCACGAATACCAGGATGGACGGCTGGCTGCGATGGTTCCCCTGTCGCAGGCCTGCTTTTCGCGGCCTGCTGTACACAGTCGTTGCTTCTAAGTGCCGGATTTACGCCGGCTGAGAGCAGGTGCACCAGAGTCAGCGCCGGAGCAGGGGATGAGTAAAGGCTCACAGAACAAGAAAGGCAACTGACCACGGTGCCGCCGCTCACCAGGACAAGGCGCTGCACGTAGACACCACTGTACTCCGACTTCGTCAGGGGGACACGCCGACCAGCAGAGCTTTGCCTCTCCAAGTCACGATCATCCGGTAAGCCACAAAATTCCTGCAGTGCGCCGCTCCCCTGCTCTGCGATGATGGGAGCTACCTGGGGGAGCGGTGGCTTATATCCACCTCCCCCCCGCCCCCCCACACCTTCCCGCCTTGCCATTGGTGTACCCCATCGGGGGGTTTGTACCTCGGCAGGCCCCCCCCCCCCATTGGACAGGGGCCTGGCGCCCGAGGGGAGGGCGCAGGGCTACCTTTTTCCGCTTCGAGGCGCTCTAGGGCGCCCAGAACCGGACTCTTGCAGGGCTCGGTGTCGGTTATGGCGCCGGCCTTCGAGGCCCCCTTCGGGGGCGGCCTCTGCAAAAGATAGTATTTAGTCACTTCAATGATCGGTGGAGGAGAGAGAAGAATACAAGAGCTGCAGTTTCTGTAATCCTTGCAAATGCAGTTCAAAAGTTACTGATTATGAAGTTCTGCACAGGAGAGAAAGAGAGAGAGATAGATCTAAAATCAACCAACCTTTGACCTTTAAAACTGAACTTGCAATTTATGTGATAACATGTCCTTGTGCTCAAAGGTTCTAAAGAAAAAGCGTATCTTACAGCATTTAAGGGCCATAACAAATAAGGATCAGAAATATCCAGTTGCAAGACTTTTTGAGGCACTTTAAAATTCGAATTGGACAAAAGCAACTTTTTTCGGCTTGAACAGAGTGCCTATGAATGTAAGGGAATGAGAGAGGGAGTCCTCCCTGCACAAACTGGAGTGATGTTACAGAATTGATCTAGAAACTTGTGAACCCAATGGATTAAATGTTGGCGACTATTTATTTGTACATTTAGACAAGTTTAAGACATCTGCCATGCCTTTTAATGTTCTGATTTTGTTAGATGTTCCAACTGGAGGAGTTGAGACAGCCAATGTTCGCTTTCATGCTTTTTAAATAGTTCATTTCCCCGTTGCTTATGTGATTAGCACTTCATTTTGGGTTTTCTCTTTTCATTCTATTGCGACTTCGTAATATGGATGAACCTTCAGGAGAAGTCTGACTAGTTACTAAGGTCCAATAACTAAATTAAATGGAATAACGAGAACCACATTTATTTGCAGATCATGCCCACTGGGGCTTACAGATTGCATGTTTCTTCTAATATTGCACGGACCCACTTGGGCACCAAACTGTGTTAAAATTATGGATGATAATCTGAGAATCTCACCCATGGGGTTATACAAGTTTGTATTTGGCGATATGTTTTGAAAAATCCATATGTGAATTGTGTACTACTAGATCCTCTTGAGTGGATGAAATACATGATGCGATTAACGGCTAAACAAAAACAAGCATTGGCATAGCCAATAGGTCTCGCCTTTGGGACCTTATAAGTGTTTTGCCAGAGCTATTGGCTTTGTTAATGTGTTTAAGCTATGTTGTGGAGTACTTGTGACTGCCTGTTTAGTAGTAAAATATTGCAATAGTTGGTGGTTAGAGGGGCTCCTACAGCTTTGGGCCCCAGTGTCACTACACCTGCTGCACCATCTAAACAAAGCCTCTTTCAACTGCAAGGTAACTGCAATTTGACTGCCCGTTTAGTAGTAAAATATAGCAATATTAGGTGTTTAGAGGAGTTCTGCCAACTTTTTGGCCCGGTGCCATTGCACCTGCTACACCATTCAAATATATATAAAAACAAGTGTGATTATTACCCTGTTTAACAGTACACAATTTATTAACCTGAGAAAGATGACAGGTGGAGATGGCCCACCAGATTTTGAACTTGCTTTCTGAATGAGGAAGAGGGAGAAAGAGGAAGGGACATGCCATTGAAAGAGGGAGAGAAAAACTGGAGTATGCTTCAATAGAGAATTCTAGAATTTGCAAGAATTAGTAATGATCAGCAGAGGCAAAAGACACAAAATAACATTCTGAAGTACGAACTTTATCTTGACAATCACTCAACTTTTCATCGCTCAGGATCCCTTTCACGGCCTGTGAATACATGATTGCTGAAAACCTATTTTAATCAAGGATGCCCCGCATTTCTACACTCATGTGGAGAATCGAATTACGCGCACAATGATTTAGCAGTCACTGTAGGCGCACCTGAGGAATCGCATACCTGGCGCTGAGTGATTGCAGTCCGCAACACACGGTGCTTAGCAGTCTACGCAGAACTCGTCTGATTTTAGCAGCGTGTGGTCAATTGCAAAAGATGTTATTCTTCTGCAAAACGAGAAAGGGCTGCTGCGGAGCCGACACAAAGAATGCACGCACAGCAGGCAAAGATGTCCGGATGATATTACATTGATGGGTGTAGACAGGACTTTGGACTGCGCTGGCTTATATTTTATTTTGTGCTTTGTCGTCCAAATTCACGCTTTTGAGCATAATAAAAGTGGCAGCCGAATGATGTGCCACCACACCAGTGTAACCTACCTCCTTTACAACTCGGCTTTAAAGAAAAGCATTGCCGAGGCTTGGTAAAGGTTTGCACAACACGCAAAGACAAATAACATACCGCAACGGAGCTCGAAGTGGAGCGACTGAAAGAAACAAGCACGGCACGAAAGTGAAAGCGACCGCGAGACAGGCAAATGTAAACAAGCGCGGCCACGCTAATTAGAAACATATGGCCCCTGCGCGCCGCTGCTCGCTCCCGCAAGGTGGATGCCGTGGGAGTCAAC